>CM039615.1:34054569-34552909 GCA_022457205.1 Saccharum spontaneum
GTTGGCCGGCTCAAGGCTCTAACTCTTGGACATTTGACATACTTGTGAGCACTTTGAGCTAAGCAACTCCCCTCCCACTCATCTCTCTTGCTTCTTTGCATATTCGAAGTGAGATTGAGTGATCCAAGTGCATTTGCATTGTGAGATAGCATCTAGTTGGCACTTGGTAGTTGATTTGCTGCTGGATTCTTGTTTCTCTTGGTGGTTGCCGCCACCTAGACGGCTTGGAGCAGCTTGGAGGCGTTGGCAAGAGTTGGTGATTGTTCTTGGCCACCTCCGGTGTTTGTGAGGGGTTTGTGCCTACCTCGGCGAAGCGCCAAAGGCAACATTAGTAAATTGCTCGTGTCATTGCAACCTTTTGCCATTCGGTAGGTTCTTGTGGCGCCTTTTGAGAGGCTCGGTGTGAGACCGATTAGCCACCGAACCACGTGGTGAGGAGGGACACAACGGGGACTAGCGTGCCGGCAAGCACGTGAACCTCGGGATAAAACTTCATGTCATCACTTTCATATTGTGATTGATTGATCCCGGTGTTCGGTTGTCTTTGTATTCATTGTTGATCATATTGGTTGGCTCAATACTTCGCCCCTCGGTGAAACCCTCCTAACTCAACTCCGCATTACTTTCTTAGCTATCTTTGCTAGCTAGTTAGCTTTGCTAGAGTAGCTCTTTTGTGTACCTTGCTAGTTATAGTTGTAGTTACCTTCTCGGTTTGACTTGTGTAGTTGAGTGTCATTATACTAGAATTGTGAATTGGATAGGTGGCTTGCAAACACCCCGTAGGCTAAGCAAAACTTGCATCTCGCTATTTGTTGTATTGATAAACTTGTTTAGCTTGTCTTTGTAGAAAATTTTAAAAAGGCTATTCACCCCCCCTCTAGCCATCAAGACCTTTCAAGTGGTATCGGAGCAGTGGTCACTGTTTGTAAGGCTTAACAACCTCGGTGTAAGATGGCTCAAGTTGTGTTCAACCATGTCGGGGGCAAGCCTCCACTCTTTGATGGTGTCTCATCTTTTGATCATTGGAAAAGAAAGATGAAGCAATATCTTGGCTCTATCAATGAGAAGGTTTGGGAGGTGACACATCATGATTATGCTATCATTGATCCCGACAACCTCACCAACAATGACCGCATCAACAACCAATGCAATACTATGGCTCTCAACACTCTCTACAATGGGATTGATGCAAAGGTCTTTGAGCAAATCAAGGATCTTGAGATGGCAAGTGAAGTGTGGACAAGATTAGAGGAAACATATGAGGGCACTTCAACGGTAAAGAGTGCCAAGCTCTATATGCTCAAGGATAAGTTTGCAAGCTTCAAGATGAAGGATGATGAGTCCATACCGGAGATGTTCTATAGGCTACAAGTTATTGTCAATGATCTCAAGAGCCTAGGAGAAGATGTCAAGGACAAGGACTTCTCACATAAGTTCTTGATGAACTTACCTAAGAAGTTTGCTATCTTGAGGAAGATGATCCAAAGAGAGGGTTTGGACAAAGTGACTCCAAACCAAGTGCTTGGAGATGTCATGACCGATGCTCAATATGATGATGATGAAGATGAAGATGAGAAGAAGGAGATCAAGGTCAAGCAAGAGAAGCCCATTGCATTCAAGGCTTCATCCTCTAAGGGCAAGAGCAAGGTGGAGAGCGATGATGATGATCCATTCGATGATGAGACCATGGCCCTCCTAGTGCACAAGATGGGGAGGTTCATGAAGAAGAAAGGATATGGTGCAAGAAAGAGAAGGGACTTCATGAAGGCAAAGGAGATGCTTTGCTACAATTGCAATAGCCCCGATCATGTAGTGGCAAAGTGTCCCTATGAAGACAAAAGATATCATGATGGAGAGTTGAAGTTGAAGAAAAACAAGAAGGATAAGAAGGAGAAGAAAGAGAAGAAGAGCTTCACTATCAACAAGAAGAAGGGTGGTGGCTATGTGGTCACTTGGGATAGTGATAACTCCGATAGTGATGATGATAGCTCTAGTGATGATGAGAGGACCACTCGGCGAGCCATCGCAAGCATCGCCCTCTCCAACAAGCCATCCATCTTCGACACTACATCGACATGCCTTATGGCCAAGCCTACCAAGGTAAAATATAATGATAGTGATGATGATTCTTGTGCTAGTGATGGTTGTAGGAGTGATGATGAGGAGGATGAGGACTACTCCAAGGATGATCTATTAGGCATAATAGATCAAATGAGCAAGGGCTACAAGAGGACAACCAAGAAGTGCAAAATCTTAGAGCAAGAGCTCATTGCCAAGAGCAATGAAAATGATGCCTTGATGGAGGAGCTTGTTGCTCTCAAAAAGAGTAAGGAGTGCAAAGGAATTGAACAAGAGCTCAAAGCTCTTAGGAAATCCTTTGATGAGCTAGAGGCCTCTCGTGAGTGTCTAAAGGAAGACCACGAGGACCTTGAAGGTGCTCACACTAGGCTTAAGGAAGCCCACTCCTCTCTACTTGAGCTCATCAAGGAGAAGGACCTCAAGTTGGAGAAGCTCATGAAGGAAGCTAAGGAGGAGCAAGTGATTGTCACTTGTGATATTGGACTAACATGTGATATTATTGATGATTCTTTATTTGTTGGTCCTACTAGTGCTTCATGTAGCTCATCATCATCCACCACAACCAACTCTACCTCTACTACTAGTGATTCATCACTTGTGGTTGAGAATGAGACTCTCAAGAGAGAGGTGGATGATCTCACCCGTGCATTAGGCAATGCCTATGGTGGGGATGCCCGCTTGCTAAAATGCTTGGGTAGCCAAAGGTTCTCTCTTAACAAAGAGGGTTTGGGCTATACTCCCAAGAAGGGCAAAGCGGCCTTTGCTACTCCAAAGTCTCGCTTTGTGAAGAGCAATGGTCGTTATTGCAATAGATGCAAGCAAGTTGGGCATCTAGAGATTAATTGTAATAAAATGAACAAGAACAACAACAAGTTTCATGCTAAAATGGATTACATTCCTTTTGATTCTTGTTATGTGCTTACCAAGGGTGAGAAAGGTGTGCATGCTAGGTTTGTTGGTACACCAATTGTGGGTCCAAAGAAGAAGGCCATTTGGGTACCAAAGAGCTTAGTTACTAACCTCCAAGGACCCAAACAAGTATGGGTACCTAAGAAATATTAATTTATTTTGTAGGTAAATTACAAGGCTGGAGGAAGGCATTGGGTGCTTGATAGTGGGTGCTCTCAACATATGACCGGTGATTCAAAAATGTTCAACTCTTTCAAATCAAATGATAGTGGCATTGATAGTATCACATTTGGTGACAATAGCAAGGGTGATGTGAAGGCTCTTGGAAGGATTGCAATCTCAAATGATCATAGCATTTCCAATGTGCTCCTAGTTGAAAAGTTGAACTTCAATCTTCTCTCGGTTGCTCAATTGTGTGATCTAGGTTTCAAGTGCATATTTGGTGTTGATGATGTGGAGATAGTGTTGATGGCTCCAATTTGATCTTCAAGGGTTTTAGATATGAGAATCTATTCTTGGTTGATTTCAGTGCTAGTGACACTCAACTTTCAACATGCTTGCTCACCAAATCAAGTATGGGTTGGTTATGGCATAGAAGACTTGGTCATGTTGGCATGAAGCAATTGAACAAGTTAGTGAAGCATGACTTAGTTAGAGGCTTGAAGGATGTCACATTTGAGAAGGATAAGCTATGTAGTGCATGTCAAGCCAGAAAGCAAGTGGGCAACACTCATCCATTGAAGAGCATCATGAGTACCTCCAAGGCATTTGAGTTGTTGCACGTGGATCTATTTGGGCCAACTACATACACAAGCATTGGTGGTAACAAGTATGGTTTTGTGATTGTGGATGATTTCACTAGATACACATGGGTATTCTTTCTTGGGGACAAGAGTGATGTATTTGACATATTCAAGAAGTTCATCAAGAGAGTGCAAAATGAATTTGAGACCACAATCAAGAAAGTGAGAAGTGACAATGGAAGTGAGTTTAGAAATACAAGAATTGATGAGCTATGTGATGAGCTTGGAATCAAACATCAATTCTCGGCCAAATACACACCTCAATCAAATGGCCTAGTTGAGAGGAAGAATAGAACCTTGATTGATATGGCAAGATCAATGTTGAATGAGTATAATGTGAGTCATTCATTTTGGGCCGAAGCAATCAACACGGCTTGCTTCTATAGCAATCGCCTCTATTGCCACAAGTTTCTAGAGAAGACACCATATGAGATCTTAAATGGAAGAAAGCCCAACATTGCATACTTTCGGGTATTTGGTTGCAAATGCTACATCTTGAAGAAGGGCACTAGATTGAGCAAGTTTGAGAAGAAATGTGATGAAGGATTCTTACTTGGTTACTCCACTACTAGCAAAGCTTATAGAGTTTGGAATTTGGCTAGTGGTTTACTTGAGGAAGTTCATGATGTTGAGTTTGATGAAACAAATGGCTCTCAAGATGAGGAAAATAACTTGGATGATGTGAGAGGAACTCAATTGACCAATGCTATGAAAGAAATGGATATTGGTGATATTAGGCCAAAGCAAGTGATTGATGTGGATGACAACAAAGATCAAGTGCTCCAAAGTCCAATTACACAAGCTAGTGGCTCTCTAATGCAAAATCAAGCTAGTACATCATCTCAAGTGCAACAAGATCAACAAGTGGCTAGTTCATCATCTCCAACTTATGATCAACATCAACATCCAAGCAATCAAGCCCAAGTGCTTCAACCGACTAACATTGCAAGAGACCATCCATTGGATTCCATCATTGGTGACATACAAAGGGGAGTTCAAACTAGATCAAGATTGGCATCATTTTGTGCTCACTCTTCTTTTGTATCAATGGAAGAACCCAAAGACATTGATAAAGCATTGAGAGATCCGGATTGGGTAAATGCAATGCATGAAGAGCTCAACAACTTCAAGAGAAATGAAGTATGGGAACTAGTTGAGAGGCCTAAAGATCACAATGTCATTGGAACAAGATGGGTCTTTCGCAACAAGCAAGATCAAGATGGAATAGTAGTAAGGAACAAAGCAAGACTAGTGGCTCACACAAATAGAGGGTCTTGACTTTGGTGAAACTTATGCCCCGGTTGCAAGATTGGAAGCAATTAGAATCTTACTTGCCTATGCTTGTGCTCACAATATCAAGCTATATCAAATGGATGTAAAGAGTGCATTTCTAAATGGGTACATTCAAGAGGAGGTGTATGTGGAACAACCTCCCGGTTTTGAAGATGACAAAAAAACCAACCATGTGTACAAGTTAAGGAAAGCTTTGTATGGATTAAAGCAAGCACCAAGAGCATGGTATGAAAGATTGAGGGACTTCTTGCTAACCAAAGGATTTGTCATGGGCAAAGTGGATACTACTCTCTTCACCAAGAAGATTGGGAAAGACTTATTTGTGTTGCAAATATATGTTGATGATATCATCTTCGGTTCAACCAATCAAGATTATTGTGATGAGTTTGGGAAAATGATGGCAAAGGAATTTGAAATGTCAATGATTGGTGAACTTAGTTTCTTTCTTGGACTTCAAATCAAACAAATGAAGGAAGGAACATTTGTGAGCCAAACCAAGTACATCAAAGATATGCTCAAGAAGTTTGGTATGGAAGATGCAAAGGGCATTACAACCCCAATGGGCACTAGTGGAAGTTTGGATAGTGACAAGAGTGGCAACATGGTGGATCAAAAGCTTTATAGATCAATGATTGGTAGCCTACTCTATGTGACGGCATCAAGACCCGATGTAATGTTTAGTGTATGCATGTGTGCAAGATTTCAAGCCTCACCAAGAGAAAGTCATTTGAAGGCAACAAAGAGAATATTGAGGTATTTGAAGCATACACAAGATGTTGGATTGTGGTATCCCAAAGGTGCAAGCTTTGAGCTAGTTGGATATTCGGATTCCGACTATGCCGGTGACAAAGTGGAGAGAAAGAGCACTTCCAGGACTTGTCAATTGTTGGGAAGATCACTTGTCTCATGGTCATCCAAGAAGCAAAATAGTATTGCACTATCTACCGCCGAAGCCGAATACATTGCCGCGGGTAGTTGTTGTGCACAAATCTTGTGGATGAAGGCAACATTGAAGGATTTTGGAATCAATTTCAAGAATGTGCCATTGCTATGTGACAATGAAAGTGCCGTGAAGCTAACCAACAATCCGGTTCAACATCAAAGAACAAAGCATATTGATGTTCGTCATCATTTTATTAGAGATCATCAACAAAAGGGTGACATTGCTATTGAGAGTGTGGGCACCGAAGATCAATTAGCCGATCTATTCACCAAGCCACTTGATGAGAAGAGATTTCACAAGCTAAAGAATGAGTTGAACATAATTGACTTCTCCAACATGAGTTGATGCACCCCATATATGACATGCCTCTCCTTCGAGCCCCAAAGGTACAATTGGTTGACATATCATACATTCTATGCTAGGGACTTGCTTAGTGCATCTAGTCATAATTTACATGCTCTAGGCTCATTCATGAAAATCAAATGACTTTGAAGTTTATATGGTGCCACTATCGTTTCCATGACTTGTATGATCTAGTGGTAGCATATAACTTGTTTAAGTAGCTTGTGATCCTAAGTGTTTAATCTAGATCACTTGTCTAAATATTTGCTTCAACATGGTGCATGATAACCCTTCTAGTGAGGTGTGAAGAAGCTTGCCCTTGGTTCAAACCGAAGCATTTTATTTATGCAAGCAATCTAGGTTGAATCACAAACATGATCCTCACCCCATAATTCAACATGATAATCTATCTAAATTTGGTCCCTTGTGGTCATTGGTGCCAAAGGGGGAGAAAATGTTGTTCACAAAGATAGATTCTAAAGGAGGAGAAAACCCTAAAGGGAAAATTGATAAAAGAAGGGGATCAACTAAAATTTTGAGCACACAAGTAGGGGGAGCAAGCTCTTAAACATGAATGTTGCATTTCTTTGTGCACTCATATGTATGATGCATAGTTATGCATTCCTTTTTCTCCAATACTTTGCTTGTGTGGTGACTTGCTAGTATAATTTGAATGGTGTATTGAAGTACTAGCATGAATAGGAAGTAGTTAGATTTTTCTTGCTTCATGTTTTTCAGAGTGGTACTAGAGCCTTGCTTATAATGTTGATCTCACGAGGTTTCTAGTTATGTTTGTGCTTTTCCAAGTGGTATCTAACTACACAAGGTGCTAAGATGGTGTTTATCGCTACTCCGATGGTATCACGCTTCAAAGGTCTATAATCTAAAACACTTAGCACCTATTGGTAGTCAATGCTCCTAATCTTTCCTATCTAACATGTATGCTTCCTATATCCAAACATATAGCATACATGTAGGGGGAGCCATTGCTATCAATTTGAATTCATGATCACTTGTCCATACTTCTTACACATGGTAATATACTTGGACAATGTGACAAGGGTTCAATCAAAATTTTATCAAAATATCTTTGTGAAAGGTTTGTCACCAATTACCAACAAGGGGGAGATTGAAAGTCCTATGTTTGGTGTTGGTAATTAGTGACAATGCCTAAGTACTAATCCTATGCCTAAGTTGTATGTAGCATATGAGGATTAGTACATTCCAAGGTTGGTGGCAAGATGGACATGGTGATCATGATGGCCACACTTGGATTTGGACGCAACCCTACGTAATCAAGGCAAAGGTATATGCTTAAGGGTTGTGTTTTAGTAACCAAGACACCTAGTGGGTGTGGTTACATTATAGGATAGATAGTCGTACTATAAAGAGGGGAATGACGCGGCGATTGAACTCCTAAGTGCCTCTAGGTGTGCATTTCATGTCATGTGCATTTGGATAGAACTAATAACGCCTCGAAAAATGATTGTGAAAATGCTAACACATATGCACATGGTGATGATCACTTGGTGATGTTAGCACGTTTGCGAAGGCGGTGGAGTTTGAGCGGTAGAGAGGGTTTGGGATCCTCTCTCCCTCCCGCCGAGCTTGCGAGGCGGGATTCAGGCGTTTTCGAGGAGTTGAAACGACTATTTTCTACTACGCCGGAAGTCGGAAATCAAACGGAAGCGAACGGAGGTCACAGTGGTGACCGGACGCTGGACCGGACGCGGTCACTGTGTGACCGGACGCGTCCGGTCAGTGTCCAGTGTCTTCGCGTGTTTCAGTTGTTTGATCGGACGCGAGGCGCGTCCAGTCATAGTCGATCGGACGCGTCCGGTCGTCCAGGGAGCTTACTGGACTCCGACCGGACGCGGGCACTGTAGCGTCCGGTCAGTTCTTCAGCACGTCCGGTCGCTAGTTCGTTTTGCGCGACTCAGTGTTGACCGACGCGTCCGGTCAGTCATGGGACCGGCGCGTCCGGTCGTGACCAGCGCGTCCGGTCGCTGCGACCAGCGCGTCCGGTCAGTGCTTCGCGAAACTAGCCGTTACGTGATCGGCGCATCCGGTCAATTGGACCAGCGCGTCCGGTCAACGCGATTTCAGCTGGATCTCGTTCCTAACGGCTATATTCGAAGGGGTACGTCTATAAATACTCGTTGGCCGGCTCAAGGCTCTAACTCTTGGACATTTGACATACTTGTGAGCACTTTGAGCTAAGCAACTCCCCTCCCACTCATCTCTCTTGCTTCTTTGCATATTCGAAGTGAGATTGAGTGATCCAAGTGCATTTGCATTGTGAGATAGCATCTAGTTGGCACTTGGTAGTTGATTTGCTGCTGGATTCTTGTTTCTCTTGGTGGTTGCCGCCACCTAGACGGCTTGGAGCAGCTTGGAGGCGTTGGCAAGAGTTGGTGATTGTTCTTGGCCACCTCCGGTGTTTGTGAGGGGTTTGTGCCTACCTCGGCGAAGCGCCAAAGGCAACATTAGTAAATTGCTCGTGTCATTGCAACCTTTTGCCATTCGGTAGGTTCTTGTGGCGCCTTTTGAGAGGCTCGGTGTGAGACCGATTAGCCACCGAACCACGTGGTGAGGAGGGACACAACGGGGACTAGCGTGCCGGCAAGCACGTGAACCTCGGGATAAAACTTCATGTCATCACTTTCATATTGTGATTGATTGATCCCGGTGTTCGGTTGTCTTTGTATTCATTGTTGATCATATTGGTTGGCTCAATACTTCGCCCCTCGGTGAAACCCTCCTAACTCAACTCCGCATTACTTTCTTAGCTATCTTTGCTAGCTAGTTAGCTTTGCTAGAGTAGCTCTTTTGTGTACCTTGCTAGTTATAGTTGTAGTTACCTTCTCGGTTTGACTTGTGTAGTTGAGTGTCATTATACTAGAATTGTGAATTGGATAGGTGGCTTGCAAACACCCCATAGGCTAAGCAAAACTTGCATCTCGCTATTTGTTGTATTGATAAACTTGTTTAGCTTGTCTTTGTAGAAAATTTTAAAAAGGCTATTCACCCCCCTCTAGCCATCAAGACCTTTCAGCCGAACGTACCATAGGCTCAGAAATCATTTTTGACGCACCTGATGGATCTTCTTAGTGACATTAGTCATTTGGAATCTCGTTTCAATCCATTTGGAGACAGTGTTATTGTCAGTGCAAGATAGGTGCACGGTTTGCACCAATCATCGTGTAGAAATCGTTTTGGACGCACCCGATGGTACTCCTAGGTGACGAGGCTCAAGTGGATGCTCGTTTTGGTCTGTTTGGAGATAATGCTAACCTTGATGCAAGATAGGTGCACAGTTTGCGCCGAACGTACCGTAGGCGCAGAAATCATATTGGCTGCACCCAATGGATCTCCTACGTGACATTGGTCATGTGGAATCTTGTTTCAATCCATTTCAGCGGTACTGTCAGTCCAAGATAGGTGCACTGCTTGCGCCTTACGTACCATAGATATAGAAATCGTTTTGGACGCACCCGATGGTACTCCTAGGTGACGAGGCTTAAGTGGATGCTCGTTTTTGTCTGTTCGGAGATAATGCTAACGTTGATGCAAGATTGGTGCATGGTTTGCGTCGAACGTACCATAGGCTTAGAAATCATTTTGGACGCACTTGATGGATCACTTATGTGACATTGGTCATGTGGAATCTCGTGTCAATCCATTTGGAGACAGTGGTACAGTCAGTGCAGGACAGGTGCACTGTTTGCGCAAAACATCGCTCAGAAATCATTTTGGACACACCCGATGGTACTCCTAGGTGGCGAGGCTCAAGTGGATGCTCGTTTTGGTCTGTTTGGAGATAGTGCTAACCTTGACGCAAGATAGGTGCACTATTTGCGCCTTACGTACCATAGGCACGAAAATTGTTTTGGACGCACCCGATGGTACTCCTAGGTGACGAGGCTTAAGTGGATGCTCGTTTTGGTCTGTCGGAGATAATGCGAATTTTGATGCGAGATTGGTCCACGGCTTGCATCAAATGTACCATAAGCTCAGAAATTGTTTTGGGCGCGCCTAATGGATCTCCTATGTGACATTGGTCATGTGGAATCTCGTTTCAATCCATTTGGAGACAGTGGTACTGTCAGTGCATGATAGGTGCACGGTTTGCCCCAAACATCGCTCAGAAATCGTTTTGGACGCACCCGATGGTACTCCTAGGTGATGTGGCCCAAGTGGATGCTCGTTTTGGTATGTTTGGAGATAGTGCTAATCTTGATGCAAGACAGGTGCACGGTTTGCGTTGAACGTACCATAGACTCAGAAATCATTTTGGACGCATTCGATGGTACTCCTAGGTGACAAGGCTGAAGTGGATGCTCCTTTTGGTCTGTTTGGAGATAGTGCTAACCTTGACGCAAGATAGGTGCACGGTTTGCGCGGAACGTACCGTAAGCTCGAAATCATTTTGGATGCACCCGGTGGATCTACAAGGTGACATTGGTCGTGTGGAATCTCGTTTCAATCCATTTGGAGACAGCGGTACTGTTAGTGCAAGATAGGTGCACTGTTTGTGCCAACTGTACCATAGGCACATAAATTGTTTTGGACGCAAAAGATGGTACTCCTAGGTGACAAGGCTTAAGTGGATGCTCGTTTTGGTCTGTTTGGAGATATTGCTAATCTTGATGCGAGATTGGTGCACGGTTTGTGTCAAACGTACCATAGGCTCAGAAATCATTTTGGAAGTACCCGATGTATCTCCTATGTGACATTGGTCATGTGGAATCTCCTTTCGGTCCATTTGGAGACAGTGGTAGTGTCAGTGCAAGATAGGTGCACAGTTTGCCACAAACATAGCTCAGAAAACATGTTGGACTCAACCGATGGTACTCCTAGGTGACGAGGCTCAAGTGGATGCTTGTTTTGGTCTGTTTGGGGATAGTGCTAACCTTGATGCGAGATTGGTGCACGATTTGCGTCGAACGTACCATAGGCACGGAAATCGTTTTGGACGCGCTCGATGGTAGTCCTAGGTGACGAGGCTCAAGTGGATGCTCGTTTTGGTCTGTTTAGACATAGTGCTAACCTTGACGCAAGATAGGTGCATGGTTTGCGCTGAACGTAGCATAGGCTTAGAAATCATTTTGGACGCACCCGATAGATCTCCTAGGTGGCATTGGTCATGTGGAATCTCACTTCAATCCATTTGGAGACAGTGGTAGTGTCAGTGCAAGATAGGTGCACGTTTTACGCCAAACGTACCATAGGCACAGAAATCGTTTTGGACGCACCTAATGGTAACTAGGTGACGTGGCCCAAGTGGATGCTCGTTTTGGTATGTTTGGAGATAGTGCTAATCTTGACGCAATATAGGTGCATGGTTTGCATTGAACGTACCATAGGGTCAGAAATCATTTTGGACACATCTGATGGTACTCCTAGGTGACGAGGCTCAATTGGATGCTCGTTTTGGTCTATTTGGAGATAGTGCTAACCTTGACACAAGATAGGTGCACGGTTTGCGCCAAACGTACCATAGGCTCAGAAATCATTTTGGATGCACCCGGTGTATCTCCTATATGACATTGGTCATATGGAATCTTGTTTCAATGCATTTGGAGACAGCGGTACTGTCAGTGCAAGATAGTTGCATTGTTTGCACCAGACGTACCATAGGCACAGAAATCGTTTTGGACGCAAAAGATGGTACTCCTCGGTGACGAAGCTTAAGTGCATGCTCATTTTGGTCTGTTTGGAGATAGACCTAATCTTGATGCGTGATTGGTACACGGTTCGCGTCAAACGTACCATTGGCTCGGAAAATCATTTTAGACGCGCTCGATGGTACTCCTAGGTGACGAGGCTCAAGTGGATGCTTGATTTGGTCTGTTTAGATATAGTGCCAACCTTGACGCAAGATAGGTGCACGGTTTGCACCGAACATAGCATAGGCTCAGAAATCATTTTGGATGCACCCGATGGATCTCCTATGTGACTTTGGCCATGTGGAACCTCATTTCAGTCCATTTGGTGACAGTGGAGGGTCAGTGCAAGTTACGTGCACGGTTTGCGCTAACCGTACCATAGGAAAAGAAATCATTTTGGACGCACCCGATGGTACTCCTAGGTGACGAGGCTCACGTGGATGCTCGTTTTGGTCTGTTTGGAGACGGTGCTAATCTTGACGCAAGATAGGTGCACGGTTTGCGCCAAACGTACCATAGGCTCAGAAATCATTTTGGACGCACCTGATGGATCTTCTTAGTGACATTGGTCATTTGGAATCTCGTTTCAATCCATTTGGAGACAGTGTTACTGTCAGTGCAAGATAGGTGCACGGTTTGCACCAATCATCGCGTAGAAATCGTTTTGGACGCACCTGATGGTACTCCTAGGTGATGAGGCTCAAGTGCATGCTCGTTTTGGTCTATTTGGAGATAATGCTAACCTTGACGCAAGATAGGTGCACGGTTTGCGCCGAACATACCGTAGGCTCAGAAATCATATTGGCTGCACCCAATGGATCTCCTAGGTGACATTGGTCATGTGGAATCTTGTTTCAATCCATTTCAGCGGTACTGTCAGTCCAAGATAGGTGCACTGCTTGCGCCTTACGTACCATAGGTATAGAAATCGTTTTGGACGCACCCGATGGTACTCCTAGGCGACGAGGCTTAAGTGGATGCTCGTTTTTGTCTGTTCAGAGATAATGCTAACGTTGATGCAAGATTGGCGCACAGTTTGCATCGAACGTACCATAGGCTTAGAAATCATTTTGGACGCACCTGATGGATCACTTATGTGACATTGGTCGTGTGGAATCTCGTGTCAATCCATTTGGAGACAGTGGTACTGTCAGTGCAAGATAGGTGAACTATTTGCGCCAGACATACCATAGGCACAGAAATCATTTTGGACGCAAAAGATGGTACTCCTCAGTAACGAGGCTTAAGTGCATGCTCATTTTGGTCTGTTTGGAGATAAAGCTAATCTTGATGCATGATTGGTGCACGGTTCGCGTCAAACGTACCATAGGCTCAGAAATCATTTTGGACGCACCCGATGTATCTCCTATGACATTGGTTATGTGGAATCTCGTTTCAGTCCATTTGGAGACAGTGGCAGTGTCAATGCAAGATAGGTGCACGGTTTGCCCCAAACGTCGCTCAGAAATCATGTTGGACGCACCCGATGGTACTCCTAGGTGACAAGGTTTAAGTGGATGCTTGTTTTGGTCAGTTTAGGGATAGTGCTAACCTTGATGCAAGATTGGTGCACGATTTGCGTCAAACATACCATTGGCTCAAGTGGATGCTCGTTTTGGTCTATTTAGACATAGTGCTAACCTTGACGCAAGATAGGTGCATGGTTTGTGCCGAACGTAGCATGGGCTTAGAAATCATTTTGGATGCACCAGATGGAACTCCTATGTGACTTTGGTCATGTGGAATCTCATTTCAATCCATTTGGTGATAGTGGCAGTGTTAGTGCAAGTTACGTGCACGGTTTGCGCTAAACGTACCATAGGCACAGAAATCGTTTTGGACGCACCCGATGGTACTGCTAGGTGACAAGGCTCAAGTGGTTACTTGTTTTAGTCTATTTTGGAGATAGGTGCACGGTTTGCACTGAATGTACCACAAGATTGAAAATCGTTTCGGACACACCCGATGGTACTCCTAGGTGATGAGGCTCAAGTGGATGCTCATTTTGGTCTGTTTGGACATAGTGCTAATCTTGACGTAAGATAGATGCACGGTTTGCGCCGAACGTAACATAGGGTCAGAAATCGTTTTGGACGAACCTGATAGATCTCCTATGTGACATTGGTCTTATGGAATCTCATTTCAATCCATTTGGAGAATGTGGTAGTGTCAGTGCAAGATAGGTGCACGGTTTGCGCCAAACGTACCATAGGCACAGAAATCGTTTTCAACGCACCCGATGGTACTCCTAGGTGACGTGGCCCAAGTGGATGCTTGTTTTGGTATGCTTGGAGATAGTGCTAATGTTGACGCAAGATAGGTGCACGGTTTGTGTTGAACGTACCAAAGGCTCAGAAATCATTTTGGACGCATCCGATGGTACTCGTAGGTGACGAGGTCTATTGGATGCTCGTTTTGGTTTGTTTGGAGATAGTGCTAATCTTGATGCAAGATAGATGCACGGTTTGCGTCGAACGTACCATAGGCTCGAAATTTGTTTTGGACGCACCCGATGTTACTCCTAGGTGACGAGGCACACGTGGATGCTCATTTTGGTCTATTTGGCTATAGATCTAATCTTGACACAAGATAGGTGCATGGTTTGCGCCGAATGTACCATAGGCTCAGAAATCATTTTGGACGCACCCGATGGATGTCCTCGGTGACATTGGTCATATGGAATCTCGTTTCAATCCATTTGGAGACACTGTTAGAGTTAGTGTAAGATAGGTGCACGGTTTGCGCCAAACGTAGATCAGAAATCATTTTGGGATGCACCCGATGGTACTTCTAGATGATGAGGCTCAAGTGGTTACTTGTTTCAGTCTATTTGAAGATAGTGCTAATCTTGACGCAAGATAGGTGCATGGTTTGCACCGAATGTACCACAAGATCGAAAATCGTTTCAGACACACCCGATGGTATTCCTAGGTGATAAGGCTCGAGTGGATGCTCATTTTGGTCGGTTTGGACATAGTGCTAATCTTAACGCAAGATAGATGCACAGTTTGAGCTGAACGTAACATAGGGTCAGAAATCATTTTGGACACACCCGATTGATCTCCTATGTGACATTGGTCATGTGGAATCTCATTTCAATCCATTTGGAGACAGTGGTAGTGTCAGTGCAAGATAGGTGCACGGTTTGCGCCAAACATACCATAGGCTCAGAAATCATTTTGGATGCAACCGGTGGATCTCCTAGATGACATTGGTCATATGGAATCTCGTTTCAATCCATTTGGAGACAGCGGTACTGTCAGTGCACAATTTGCGCCAAACATACCATGGGCACAGAAATCGTTTTGGACGCTAAAGATGGTACTCCTAGGTGACGAGGCTCAAGTGGATGCTCGTTTTGGTCTGTTTAGACATAGTGCTAACCTTGACGCAAGATCGGTGCACGGTTTGTGCCAAACGTCGCATAGGCTTAGAAATCGTTTTGGATGCACCCGATGGATCACCTATGTGACTTTGGTCACCTGGAATCTTGTTTCAATCCATTTGGTGACAGTGACAGTGACAGTGTTAGTGCAAGTTAACTTGTTTAGCTTGTCTTTGTAGAATTTTAAATGGCTATTCACCCCCCTCTAGCCATCAAGACCTTTCACGTGCACTGTTTGCGCTAAACGTACCATAGGCACATAAATCGTTTTGGACGCACCTGATGGTACTGCTAGGTGAGCAGGCTCAAGTGGTTACTTGTTTCAGTCTATTTGGAGATAGTGCTAATCTTGACGCAAGATAGGTGCACAGTTTCCGCCGAATGTACCACAACATCGAAAATCATTTCAGACACACCCGAAGGTACTCCTACGTGATGAGGCTCAAGTGGATGCTCGTTTTCGTCTGTTTCGACATAGTGCTAATCTTGACGCAAGATAGATGCTCGGTTTGCGCCGAACGTAACATAGGGTCAGAAATCGTTTTAGACGCACCAGATAGATCTTGTATGTGGCATTGGTCACATGGAATCTTATTTCAATCCATTTGGAGATAGTGGTAGCGTTAGTGCAAGATAGGTGCACGGTTTGCCCCAAATATCGCTCAGAAATCGTGTTGGACGCACCCGATGGTACTCCTAGGTGACGAGGCTCAAGTGGATGCTCGTTTTGGTCAGTTTAGGGATAGTGCTAACCTTGATGCGAGATTGGTGCACGATTTTGCGTCAAACGTACCATAGGCTCAAGTGGATTCTCGTTTTGGTCTGTTTAGACATAGTGCTAACCTTGACGCAAGATAGGTGCACGGTTTGCGTTGAACGTAACATAGGGTCAGAAATCGTTTTGGACGCACCCGATGGTAACTAGGTGACTTGGCCAAAGTGGATGCTCGTTTTGGTATGTTTGGAGATAGTGCTATTCTTGACGCAATATAGGTGCATGGTTTGTGTTGAACGCACCATAGGCTCAGAAATCATTTTGGACGCATCCGATGGTACTCCTAGGTGACGAGGCTCAATTGGATGCTCGTTTTGGTCTATTTGGAGATAGTGCTAACCTTGACGCAAGATAGGGGCACGGTTTGCGCCAAACGTACCATAGGCTCAGAAATCGTTTTGGATGCACTCGGTAGATCTCCTAGATGACATTGGTCATAAGGAATCTCGTTTCAATCCATTTGGAGACAGCGGTACTGTCGGTGCAAGATAGGTGCACTGTTTGCGCCAAACATACCATAGACACAGAAATCGTTTTGGACGTAAAAGATGGTACTCCTAGGTGACGAGGCTCAAGTGGATGTTCATTTTGGCCTGTTTAGACATAGTGCTTACCTTGACGCAAGATAGGTGCACGGTTTGTGCCGAACGTTGCACAGGCTCAGAAATCGTTTTGGATGCACTCGATGGATCTCCTATGTGACTTTGGTCATGTGGAATCTTGTTTCAATCCATTTGGTGACAGTGACAGTGTTAGTGCAAGTTAACTTGTTTAGCTTGTCTTTGTAGAATTTTAAAAGGCTATTCACCCCCCTCTAGCCATCAAGACCTTTCACGTGCACGGTTTGCGCTAAACGTACCATAGGCACAGAAATCATTTTGGACGCACCCGATGGTACTGCTAGGTGACAAGGCTCAAGTGGTTACTTGTTTTAGTCTATTAGGAGATAGTGCTAATCTTGACGCAAGGTGGGTGCACGATGTGCGCCGAATGTACCACAAGATCGAAAATCGTTTCAAACACACCCGATGGTACTCCTACGTGATGAGGCTCAAGTGGATGCTCGTTTTGGTTTGTTTGGACATAGTGCTAATCTTGACGCAAGATAGATGCTCAGTTTGCGCCGAACGTAACATAGGGTCAGAAATCATTTTGGACGCACCCGATAGATCTCCTATGTGACACTTGGTCATGTGGAATCTCGTTTCAATCCATTTGGAGACAGTGATAGCGTTAGTGCAAGATAGGTGCACGGTTTGCCCCAAATATTGCTCAAAAATCGTGTTGGACGCACCCGATGGTACTCCTAGGTGACGAGGCTCAAGTGGATGCTCATTTTGTTCTGTTTGGAGATAGTGCTAACCTTGATGCGAGATTGGTGCATGATTTGCGTCAAACGTACCATAGGCTCAAGTGGATGCCCGTTTTGGTCTGTTTAGACATAGTGCTATCCTTGACGCAAGATAGGTGCACGGTTTGCGCCAAACGTATGATAGGCTCAGAAATCATTTTGGATGGACCCGGTAGATCTCCTAGATGACATTGGTCGTGTGGAATCTCGTTTCAATCTATTTGGAGACAGCGGTACTGTCAGTGCAAGATAGGTGCACTGTTTGCGCCAAATGTACCTTAGGCATAGAAATCGTTTTGGACGCATCCGATGGTACTCCTAGCTGACGAGGCTGAAGTGGATGCTCGTTTTGGTCTGTTCAAACATAGTGCTAACCTTGACGCAAGATAGGTGCACGGTTTGTGCCGAACGTAGCATAGGCTCAGAAATCGTTTTGGATGCACCCGATGGATCTCCTATGTGACTTTGGTCATGTGGAATCTTGTTTCAATCCATTTGGTGACAGTGACAGTGTTTGTGCAAGTTAACTTGTTTAGCTTGTCTTTGTAGAATTTTAAAAGGCTATTCACCCCCCTCTAGCCATCAAGACCTTTCACGTGCATGGTTTGCGCTAAACGCATCATAGGCATAGAAATCATTTTGGATGCACCCGATGGTACTGCTAGGTGACAAGGCTCAAGTGGTTACTTGTTTCAGTCTATTTGGAGATAGTGCTAATCTTGACGCAAGATAGGTGCACAGTTTCCACCGAATGTACCACAAGATCGAAAATCATTTCAGACACACCCGAAGGTACTCCTACGTGATGAGGCTCAAGTGGATGCTCGTTTTCGTCTGTTTCGACATAGTGCTAATCTTGACGCAAGATAGATGCTCAGTTTGCGCCGAACGTAACATAGGGTCAGAAATCGTTTTAGACGCACCAGATAGATCTCGTACGTGACATTGGTCACGTGGAATCTTATTTCAATACATTTGGAGATAGTGGTAGCGTTAGTGCAAGATAGGTGCACGGTTTGCCCCAAACATCGCTCAGAAATCGTGTTGGACGCACCCGATGGTACTCCTAGGTGACGAGGCTCAAGTGGATGCTCGTTTTGGTCAGTTTAGGGATAGTGCTAACCTTGATGCGAGATTGGTGCACGATTTGCGTCAAACGTACCATTGGCTCAAGTGGATGCTCGTTTTGGTCTGTTTAGACATAGTGCTAACCTTGATGCAAGATAGGTGCACGGTTTGCGCTGAACGTAACATAGGGTCAGAAATCGTTTTGGACGCACCCGATTGATCTCCTATGTGACATTGGTCATGTGGAATCTCATTTCAATCCATTTGGAGACAGTGGTAGTGTCAGTGCAAGATAGGTGCACGGTTTGCGCCAAACGTACCATAGGCATAGAAATCGTTTTGGACGCACCCGATGGTAACTAGGTGACGTGGCCAAAGTGGATGCTCGTTTTGGTATGTTTGGAGATAGTGCTATTCTTGACGCAATATAGGTGCATGGTTTGTGTTGAACGCACCATAGGCTCAGAAATCATTTTGGACGCATCCGATGGTACTCCTAGGTGACGAGGCTCAATTGGATGCTCGTTTTGGTCTATTTGGAGATAGTGCTAACCTTGACGCAAGATAGGTGCACGGTTTGCGCCAAACGTACCATAGGCTCAGAAATCGTTTTGGATGCACTCGGTAGATCTCCTAGATGACATTGGTCATAAGGAATCTCGTTTCAATCCATTTGGAGACATCGGTACTGTCGGTGCAAGATAGGTGCACTGTTTGCGCCAAACATACCATAGACACAAAAAACGTTTTGGACGCAAAAGATGGTACTCTTAGGTGACTAGGCTCAAGTGGATGCTCATTTTGGCCTGTTTAGACATAGTGCTTACCTTGACGCAAGATAGGTGCACGGTTTGTGCCGAACGTTGCATAGGCTCAGAAATCGTTTTGGATGCACTCGATGGATCTCCTATGTGACTTTGGTCATGTGGAATCTTGTTTCAATCCATTTGGTGACAGTGACAGTGTTAGTGCAAGTTAACTTGTTTAGCTTGTCTTTGTAGAATTTTAAAAGGCTATTCACCCCCCCTCTAGCCATCAAGACCTTTCACGTGCACGATTTGCGCTAAACGTACCATAGGCACAGAAATCATTTTGGACGCACCCGATGGTACTGCTAGGTGACAAGGCTCAAGTGGTTACTTGTTTTAGTCTATTAGGAGATAGTGCTAATCTTGACGCAAGGTGGGTGCACGATTTGCGCCGAATGTACCACAAGATCGAAAATCGTTTCAAACACACCCGATGGTACTCCTACGTGATGAGGCTCAAGTGGATGCTCGTTTTGGTATGTTTGGACACAGTGCTAATCTTGACGCAAGATAGATGCTCGGTTTGCGCCGAACGTAACATAGGGTCAGAAATCATTTTGAACGCACCCGATAGATCTCCTATGTGACACTTGGTCATGTGGAATCTCGTTTCAATCCATTTGGAGACAGTGATAGCGTTAGTGCAAGATAGGTGCACGGTTTGCCCCAAACATTGCTCAGAAATCGTGTTGGACGCACCCGATGGTACTCCTAGGTGACGAGGCTCAAGTGGATGCTCATTTTGTTCTGTTTGGAGATAGTGCTAACCTTGATGCGAGATTGGTGCATGATTTGCGTCAAACGTACCATAGGCTCAAGTGGATGCCCGTTTTGGTCTGTTTAGACATAGTGCTATCCTTGACGCAAGATAGGTGCACGGTTTGCGCCATACGTATGATAGGCTCAGAAATCATTTTGGATGGACCCGGTGGATCTCCTAGATGACATTGGTCGTGTGGAATCTCGTTTCAATCTATTTGGAGACAGCGGTACTGTCAGTGCAAGATAGGTGCACTGTTTGCGCCAAATGTACCTTAGGCATAGAAATCATTTTGGACGCATCCGATGGTACTCCTAGCTGACGAGGCTGAAGTGGATGCTCGTTTTGGTCTGTTCAAACATAGTGCTAACCTTGACGCAAGATAGGTGCACGGTTTGTGCCGAACGTAGCATAGGCTCAGAAATCGTTTTGGATGCACCCGATGGATCTCCTATGTGACTTTGGTCATGTGGAATCTTGTTTCAATCCATTTGGTGACAGTGACAGTGTTTGTGCAAGTTAACTTGTTTAGCTTGTCTTTGTAGAATTTTAAAAGGCTATTCACCCCCCTCTAGCCATCAAGACCTTTCACGTGCATGGTTTGCGCTAAACGCATCATAGGCATAGAAATCATTTTGGATGCACCCGATGGTACTGCTAGGTGACAAGGCTCAAGTGGTCACTTGTTTCAGTCTATTTGGAGATAGTGCTAATCTTGACGCAAGATAGGTGCACAGTTTCCACCGAATGTACCACAAGATCGAAAATCATTTCAGACACACCCGAAGGTACTCCTACGTGATGAGGCTCAAGTGGATGCTCGTTTTCGTCTGTTTCGACATAGTGCTAATCTTGACGCAAGATAGATGCTCGGTTTGCGCCGAACGTAACATAGGGTCAGAAATCATTTTAGACGCACCAGATAGATCTCGTATGTGACAATGGTCACGTGGAATCTTATTTCAATCCATTTGGAGATAGTGGTAGCGTTAGTGCAAGATAGGTGCACGGTTTGCCCCAAACATCGCTCAGAAATCATGTTGGACGCACCCGATGGTACTCCTAGGTGACGAGGCTCAAGTGGATGCTCGTTTTGGTCAGTTTAGGGATAGTGCTAACCTTGATGCGAGATTGGTGCACGATTTGCGTCAAACGTACCATAGGCTCAAGTGGATGCTCGTTTTGGTCTGTTTAGACATAGTGCTAACCTTGACGCAAGATAGGTGCACGGTTTGCGCTGAACGTAACATAGGGTCAGAAATCGTTTTGGACGCACCCGATTGATCTCCTATGTGACATCGGTCATGTGGAATCTCATTTCAATCCATTTGGAGACAGTGGTAGTGTCAGTGCAAGATAGGTGCACGGTTTGCGCCAAACGTACCATAGGCATAGAAATCGTTTTGGACGCACCCGATGGTAACTAGGTGACGTGGCCAAAGTGGATGCTCGTTTTGGTATGTTTGGAGATAGTGCTATTCTTGACGCAATATAGGTGCATGGTTTGTGTTGAACGCACCATAGGCTCAGAAATCATTTTGGACGCATCCGATGGTACTCCTAGGTGACGAGGCTCAATTGGATGCTCGTTTTGGTCTATTTGGAGATAGTGCTAACCTTGACGCAAGATAGGTGCACGGTTTGCGCCAAACGTACCATAGGCTCAGAAATCGTTTTGGATGCACTCGGTAGATCTCCTAGATGACATTGGTCATAAGGAATCTCGTTTCAATCCATTTGGAGACATCGGTACTGTCGGTGCAAGATAGGTGCACTGTTTGCGCCAAACATACCATAGACACAAAAAACGTTTTGGACGCAAAAGATGGTACTCTTAGGTGACTAGGCTCAAGTGGATGCTCATTTTGGCCTGTTTAGACATAGTGCTTACCTTGACGCAAGATAGGTGCACGGTTTGTGCCGAACGTTGCATAGGCTCAGAAATCGTTTTGGATGCACTCGATGGATCTCCTATGTGACTTTGGTCATGTGGAATCTTGTTTCAATCCATTTGGTGACAGTGACAGTGTTAGTGCAAGTTAACTTGTTTAGCTTGTCTTTGTAGAATTTTAAAAGGCTATTCACCCCCCTCTAGCCATCAAGACCTTTCACGTGCACGGTTTGCGCTAAACGTACCATAGGCACAGAAATCATTTTGGACGCACCCGATGGTACTGCTAGGTGACAAGGCTCAAGTGGTTACTTGTTTTAGTCTATTAGGAGATAGTGCTAATCTTGACGCAAGGTGGGTGCACGATTTGCGCCGAATGTACCACAAGATCGAAAATCGTTTCAAACACACCCGATGGTACTCCAACGTGATGAGGCTCAAGTGGATGCTCGTTTTGGTTTGTTTGGACACAGTGCTAATCTTGACGCAAGATAGATGCTCGGTTTGCGCCGAACGTAACATAGGGTCAGAAATCGTTTTGAACGCACCCGATAGATCTCCTATGTGACACTTGGTCATGTGGAATCTCGTTTCAATCCATTTGGAGACAGTGATAGCGTTAGTGCAAGATAGGTGCACGGTTTGCCCCAAACATTGCTCAGAAATCGTGTTGGACGCACCCGATGGTACTCCTAGGTGACGAGGCTCAAGTGGATGCTCATTTTGTTCTGTTTGGAGATAGTGCTAACCTTGATGCGAGATTGGTGCATGATTTACGTCAAACGTACCATAGGCTCAAGTGGATGCCCATTTTGGTCTGTTTAGACATAGTGCTATCCTTGACGCAAGATAGGTGCACGGTTTGCGCCAAACGTATGATAGGCTCAGAAATCATTTTGGATGGACCCGGTGGATCTCCTAGATGACATTGGTCGTGTGGAATCTCATTTCAATCTATTTGGAGACAGCGGTACTGTCAGTGCAAGATAGGTGCACTGTTTGCGCCAAATGTACCTTAGGCATAGAAATCGTTTTGGACGCATCCGATGGTACTCCTAGCTGACGAGGCTGAAGTGGATGCTCGTTTTGGTCTGTTCAAACATAGTGCTAACCTTGACGCAAGATAGGTGCACGGTTTGTGCCGAACGTAGCATAGGCTCAGAAATCGTTTTGGATGCACCCGATGGATCTCCTATGTGACTTTGGTCATGTGGAATCTTGTTTCAATCCATTTGGTGACAGTGACAGTGTTTGTGCAAGTTAACTTGTTTAGCTTGTCTTTGTAGAATTTTAAAAGGCTATTCACCCCCCTCTAGCCATCAAGACCTTTCACGTGCATGGTTTGCGCTAAACGCACCATAGGCATAGAAATCATTTTGGATGCACCTGATGGTACTGCTAGGTGACAAGGCTCAAGTGGTTACTTGTTTCAGTCTATTTGGAGATAGTGCTAATCATGACGCAAGATAGGTGCACAGTTTCCGCCGAATGTACCACAAGATCAAAAATCATTTCAGACACACACGATGGTACTCCTACGTGATGAGGCTCAAGTGGATGCTCGTTTTCGTCTGTTTCGATATAGTGCTAATCTTGACGCAAGATAGATGCTCGGTTTGCACCGAACGTAACCTAGGGTCAGAAATCGTTTTAGACGCACCAGATAGATCTCGTATGTGACATTGGTCACGTGGAATCTTATTTCAATCCATTTGGAGATAGTGGTAGCGTTAGTGCAAGATAGGTGCACGGTTTGCCCCAAACATCGCTCAGAAATCGTGTTGGACGCACCCGATGGTACTCCTAGGTGACGAGGCTCAAGTGGATGCTCGTTTTGGTCAGTTTAGGGATAGTGCTAACCTTGATGCGAGATTGGTGCACGATTTGCGTCAAACATACCATAGGCTCAAGTGGATGCTCGTTTTGGTCTGTTTAGACATAGTGCTAACCTTGACGCAAGATAGGTGCACGGTTTGCGCTAAACGTAACATAGGGTCAGAAATCGTTTTGGACGCACCCGATTGATCTCCTATGTGACATTGGTCATGTGGAATCTCATTTCAATCCATTTGGAGACAGTGGTAGTGTCAGTGCAAGATAGGTGCACGGTTTGCGCCAAACGTACCATAGGCATAGAAATCGTTTTGGACGCACCCGATGGTAACTAGGTGACGTGGCCGAAGTGGATGCTCGTTTTGGTATGTTTGGAGATAGTGCTATTCTTGACGCAATATAGGTGCATGGTTTGTGTTGAACGCACCATAGGCTCAGAAATCATTTTGGACGCATCCGATGGTACTCCTAGGTGACGAGGCTCAATTGGATGCTCGTTTTGGTCTATTTGGAGATAGTGCTAACCTTGACGCAAGATAGGTGCACGGTTTGCGCCAAACGTACCATAGGCTCAGAAATCGTTTTGGATGCACTCGGTAGATCTCCTAGATGACATTGGTCATAAGGAATCTCGTTTCAATCCATTTGGAGACATCGGTACTGTCGGTGCAAGATAGGTGCACTGTTTGCGCCAAACATACCATAGACACACAAATCGTTTTGGACGCAAAAGATGGTACTCCTAGGTGACGAGGCTCAAGTGGATGCTCGTTTTGGTCTGTTTAGACATTGTGCTAACCTTGACGGAAGATAGGTGCACGGTTTGTGCGAACGTAGCATAGGCTCAGAAATCATTTTGGATGCACCCGTTGGATATCCTATGTGACTTTGTTCATGTGGAATCTTGTTTCAATCCATTTGGTTACAGTGACAGTGTTAGTGCAAATTAACTTGTTTAGCTTGTCTTTGTAGAATTTTAAAAGGCTATTAACCCCCTCTCTAGCTATCAAGACCTTTCACGTGCACGGTTTGCGCTAAACGCACCATAGGCACAGAAATAATTTTGGACGCACCCGATGGTACTGCTAGGTGAGAAGGCTCAAGTGGTTACTTGTTTCAGTCTATTTGGAGATAGTGCTAATCTTGAGGCAATGTAGGTGAACGGTTTGCGCCGAATGTACCACAAGATCGAAAATCGTTTCAGACACATGTGATGGTACTCCTACGTGATGAGGCTCAAGTGGATGCTCATTTTGGTCTGTTTGGACATAGTGCTAATCTTGACGCAAGATAGATGCTCGGTTTGTGCCGAACGAAACATAGGGTTAGAAATCATTTTGGATGCACCCGATAGATCTCCTATGTGACATTGGTCATGTGGAATCTCATTTCAATCCATTTGGGGACAGTGGTAACGTTAGTTCAAGATAGGTGCACGGTTTGCCCCAAACATCGCTCAGAAATCGTGTTGGACGCACCCGATGGTACTCCTAGGCGACGAGGCTCAAGTGGATGCTCGTTTTGGTCAGTTTAGGGATAGTGCTTACCTTGATGTGAGATTGGTGCACGATTTGCGCCAAACATACCATAGGCTCAAGTGGATGCTCGTTTTGGTCTGTTTAGACATAGTGCTAACCTTGACGCAGATAGGTGCACGGTTTGCGCTGAACGTAACATAGGGTCAGAAATCATTTTGGACGCACCCGATTAATCTCCTATGTGACATTGGTCAGGTGGAATCTCATTTCAATCCATTTTGAGACAGTGGTAGTGTCAGTGCAAGATAGGTGCACGGTTTGCGCCAAACGTACCATAGGCACAGAAATCGTTTTGGACGCACCCGATTGTAACTAGGTGACGTGGCCCAAGTGGATGCTCATTTTGGTATGTTTGGAGATAGTGCTAATCTTGACGCAATATAGGTGCATGGTTTGTGTTGAACGTATCATAGGCTCAGAAATCATTTTGGACGATCCGATGGTAGTCCTAGGTGACGAGGCTCAATTGGATTCTCGTTTTGGTCTATTTGGAGATAGTGCTAACCTTGATGCAAGATAGGTGCACGGTTTGCACCAAACGTAACATAGGCTTAGAAATCATTTTGGATGCACCCGTTGGATCTCCTAGATGACATTGGTCATATGGAATCTCGTTTCAATCCATTTGGAGACAGCAGTACTGTCAGTGCAAGATAGGTGAACTGTTTGCGCCAAACGTACCACAAGCACAGAAATCATTTTGGACGCAAAAGATGGTACTCCTAGGTGACGAGGCTCAAGTGGATGCTCGTTTTGGTCTGTTTAGACATAGTGCTAACCTTGACGCAAGATACCTGCACGGTTTGTGCCGAACGTAGCATAGGCTCAGAAATCGTTTTAGATGCACCCGATGGATCTCCTATGTGACTTTGATCATGTGGAATCTTGTTTCAATCCATTTGGTGACAGTGACAGTGTTAGTGCAAGTTAACTTGTTTAGCTTGTCTTTGTAGAATTTTAAAAGGCTATTCACCCCCCTCTAGCCATCAAGACCTTTCACGTGCACTGTTTGCGCTAAACGTACCATGGGCTCAGAAATCATTTTGGACGCACCCGATGGTACTGCTAGGTGACAAGGCTCAAGTGGTTACTTGTTTCAGTCTATTTGGAGATAGTGCTAATCTTGAGGCAAGGTAGGTGCACGGTTTGCGCCGAATGTACCACAAGATCGAAAATCGTTTCAGACATCATGCACCTACCTTACCTCAAGATTAGCACTATCTCCAAATAGACTGAAACAAGTAACCACTTGAGCCTTGTCACCTAGCAGTACCATCGGGTGCGTCCAAAATGATTTCTGTGCCTATGGTACGTTTAGCGCAAACCGTGCACGTGAAAGGTCTTGATGGCTAGAGGGGGGTGAATAGCCATTTAAAATTCTACAAAGACAAGCTAAACAAGTTAACTTGCACTAACACTGTCACTGTCACCAAATGGATTGAAACAAGGTTTCACATGAGCAAAGTCACATAGGAGATCCATCGGGTGCATCCAACACGATTTCTGAGCCTATGGTACGTTCGGCACAAACAGTGCACCTATCTTGCGTCAAGGTTAGCACTATGTCTAAACAGACCAAAACGAGCATCCACTTGAGCCTCGTCACCTAGGAGTACCTTTTTTCGTCCAAAACGATTTCTGTGCCTTTGGTACGTTTGGCGCAAACAGTGCACCTATCTTGCACTGACAGTACTGCTGTCTCCAAATGGATTGAAACAAGATTCCATATGACCAATGTCATCTAGGAGATCCACCGGGTGCATCCAAAATGATTTCTGAGCCTATGGTACGTTTGGCGCAAACCGTGCACCTATCTTGCGTCAAGGTTAGCACTATCTCCAAATAGACCAAAACGAGCATCCAATTGAGCCTTGTCACCTAGAAGTACCATCGGATGCGTCCAAAATGATTTTGAGCCCATGGTATGTTCAACACAAACCATGCACCTATGTAACAAGATTCCACATGACCAATGTCACCGAGGAGATCCATCGGCTGCGTCCAAAATGATTTCTGAGCCTATGGTATGTTCGGCACAAACCGTGCATCTATCTTGTGTCAAGATTAGCTCTATGTCCAAACAGACCAAGACGAGCATCCACGTGTGCCTCGTCACCTAGGAGTACCATTGGGTACATCCAAAATGATTTTCGAGCCTATGGTACATTCGACGCAAACCGTGCACCTATCTTGTGTGAAGATTAGCACTGTCTCCAAATAGACTGAAACAAGTAACCACTTGAGCCTCATCACCTAGAAGTACCATCGGTTGCATCCCAAAATGATTTCTGATCTACGTTTGGCGCAAACCATGCACCTATCTTCCACTGACTCTAAAGTGTCTCCAAATGGATTGAAACGAGATTCCAAATGACCAATGTCACTCAGAAGATCCATCGGTTGCGTCCAAAATGATTTCTGAGCCTATGGTACATTCGGCACAAACCGTGCATCTATCTTGTGTCAAGATTAGCTCTATGTCCAAACAGACCAAGACGAGCATCCACGTGTGCCTCGTCACCTAGGAGTACCATTGGGTACATCCAAAATGATTTTCGAGCCTATGGTACGTTCGACGCAAACCGTGCACCTATCTTGCGTGAAGATTAGCACTGTCTCCAAATTGACTGAAACAAGTAACCACTTGAGCCTCATCACCTAGAAGTACCATCGGTTGCATCCCAAAATGATTTCTGATCTACATTTGGCGCAAACCATGCACCTATCTTGCACTGACTCTAAAGTGTCTCCAAATGGATTGAAACGAGATTCCAAATGACCAATGTCACTGAGAAGATCCATTGGTTGCGTCCAAAATGATTTCTGAGCCTATGGTACGTTCGGCGCAAATTGTGCACCTATCTTGCGTCAAGATTAGCACTGTCTCCAAACAGACCAAAACGAGCATCCACTTGAGGCTCGTCACCTAGGAGTACCATCAGGTGCGTCCAAAATGATTTCTGTGCCTATGGTACATTTGGCGCAAACCGTGCACCTATCTTGCACTACCACTACCACTGTCTCCAAATGGATTGAAATGAGATTCCACATGACTAATGTCACATAGGAGATCTATCGGGTGTGTCCAAAATGATTTCTGACCCTATGTTATGTTCGGCGCAAACCGTGTATCTATCTTACGTCAAGATTAGCACTATCTCCAAATAGACCAAAACGAGCATCCACTTGAGCCTCGTCACCTAGAAGTAACATCGGTTGTGTCTGAAACAATTTTCGAGCTTGTGGTACGTTTGGCGCAAACCGTGCACCTATCTTGCGTCAAGATTAGCACTATCTCCAAATAGACTGAAACAAGTAACCACTTGGGCCTCGTCACCTAGAAGTACCATCGGGTGCAACCCAAAATGATTTCTGATCTACGTTTGGCGTAAACTGTGCACCTATCTTGCACTGACTCTAGCAGTGTCTCCAAATGGATTGAAACTAGATTCCACATGACCAATGTCACCGAGGAGATCCATCAGGTGCGTCCAAAATGACTTCTAAGCCCATGGTACGTTCAGCACAAACCGTGCTCCTATCTTGTGTCAAGATTAGCTCAATGTCCAAACAGACCAAAACGAGCATCCACGTGTGCCTCGTCACCTAGGAGAACCATCGGGTGCATCCAAAATGATTTTCGAGCCTATGGTACGTTCGAAAAACCGTGCACCTATCTTGCGTCAAGATTAGCACTATCTCCAAATAGAATGAAACAAGTAACCACTTGAGCCTCGTCACCTAGAAGTACCATCGGGTGGACCCCAAACTGATTTCTGATCTACGTTTGGCGCAAATCGTGCACCTATCTTGCGCTGACTCTAAAGTGACTGCAACTGGATTGAAACAAGATTCCAAATGACCAATGTCATTGAGAAGATCCATCGGGTGCGTCCAAAATGATTTCTGAGCCTATGGTACGTTCGGCACAAACCATGCACCTATCTTGCGTCAAGACTAGCACAGTCACCAAACAGACCAAAACGAGCATTCACTTGAGCTTCGTCACCTAGGAGTACCATCGGGTGCGTCCAAAACGATTTCTAAGCCTGTGCTACGTTCGGCGCAAACCGTGCACCTATCTTGTCTCCAGATTTCCTCTATGTGGAAACAGATCAAAACGAGCATCCACATGTGCCTCGTCACCTTGGAGTACCATCGTGTGCGTCCAAAACGATTTTCGAGCCTATGGTACGTTCGACGCAAACCGTGCATCTATCTTGAGTCAAGATTAGTACTATCTCCAAAAAGAACAAACCGAGCATCCACTTGGGCCACGTCACCTAGGAGTACCATCGGGTGCGTCCAAAACGATTTCTGTGCCTATGGTACGTTTAGCGCAAACCGTGCACGTAACTTGCACTAACACTGCCACTATCACCAAATGGATTGAAACGAGATTCCACATGACCAAAGTCTCATAGGAGATCCATCGAGTGCATCCAAAACGATTTCTGAGCCTATGCTACGTTGGGCGCAAACTGTGCACCTATCTTGCGTCAAGGTTAGCACTATGTCTAAACTGACCAAAATGAGCATCCACTTGAGCCTCGTCACCTAGGAGTACCATCGAGCTTGTCCAAAACGATTTCCGAGCCTATCTACGTTCTACGCAAATCATGCACCAATCTCGCATCAAAGTTAGCACTATTCCCAAACACACCAAAACGAGCATCCACTTGAGCCTCGTCACCTAGGAGTACCATCGGGTGCGTCCAAAACGATTTCTGAGCGAGGTTTGGGGGCAAACTGTGCACCTATCTTGCACTGACACTACCACTATCTTCAAATGGATTGAAACGAGATTCCACATGACCAATGTCACAAAGGAGAACCATCGGGTGCATCCAAAATGATTTCTGAGCCTATGGTACGTTCGACGCAAACCGTGCACCAATCTCGCATCAAGATTAGCACTATCTCCAAACAGACCAAAACAAGCATCCACTTAAGCCACGTCACCTAGGAGTACCACCTTTTGCGTCCAAAACAATTTCTGAGCCTGTGGTACGTTCGGCGCAAACCCTGCACCTAACTTGCGTCAAGATTAGCACTGTCTCCAAACAGACCAAAACGAGCATCCACTTGAGCCTCATCACCTAGGAGTGCCATCGCGAGTGTCCAAAATGATTTCTAAGCCTATGGTACGTTCGACGCAAACCGTGCACCTATCTTATGTCAAGATTAGCACTATCTCCAAACGGACCGAAACGAGCATCCACTTGAGCCTCATCAGCTAGGGGTACGATCGTGTGCGTCTAATACGATTTCTAGGCCTATGGTACGTTTGGCGCAAACCGTGCACCTATCTTGCACTGACACTACCACTGTCTCCAAATGGATTGAAATGAGATTCCACATGACCAATGTAACATAGGAGATCCATCGGGTGCCTCCAAAACGATTTCTGACCCTATGTTACGTTCGGCGCAAACCGTGCATCTATCTTGCGTCAAGATTAGCACTATCTCCAAACAGAACAAAACGAGCATCCACTTGACCCTCGTCACCTAGGAGTACCATCGAGTCTATTTGAAACGATTGTCAAGCTTGTGGTACGTTCGGCGCAAACCGTGCACCTATATTGCGTCAAGATTAGCACTATCTCGAAATAGAGTGAAACAAGCAACCACTTGAGCCTCGTCACCTAGAAGTACCATCGGGTGCATCCCAAAATGATTTCTGATCTACGTTTGGCACAAACCGTGCACCTATCTTCCACTGACTCTAATAGTGTCTCAAAATGTATTGAAACAAGATTCCACATGACCAATGTAACCGAGGAGATCCATCGGGTGCGTCCAAAATGATTTCTAGGCCCATGGTATGTTCGGCACAAACTGTGCTCCTATCTTGTGTCAAGATTAGCTCAATGTCCAAACAGACCAAAACGAGCATCCACGTGTGTGTCGTCACCTAGGAGAACCATCGAGTGCATCCAAAATGACTTTTGAGCCTATGGTACGTTCGATGAAAACCGTGCACCTATCTTGCGTCAAGATTAGCACTATCTCTAAATAGACTGAAACAAGTAACCACTTGAGCCTCATCACCTAGAAGTACCATCAGGGGGACCTCAAACTGATTTCTGATCTACGTTTGGCGCAAATCGTGCACCTATCTTGCACTAACTCTAAAGTGTCTGCAACTGGATTGAAACGAGATTCCAAATGACCAATGTCACTGAGAAGATCCATTGGGTGCGTCCAAAATGATTTCTGAGCCTGTCGTACGTTCGGCACAAACCATGCACCTATCTTGCGTCAAGACTAGCACTGTCTCCAAACAGACCAAAACGAGCATTCACTTGAGCTTCGTCACCTAGGAGTACCATCGGGTGCATCCAAAACGATTTCTATGCCTATGGTACATTTGGCGCAAACCATACACCTATCAAGATTAACACTATCTCCAAACAGACCAAAACGAGCATCCAGTTGAGCCTCATCACCTAGGAGTACCATCAGATGCGTCCAAAATAATTTCTGAGCCTATGGTACGTTCAACGCAAACCGTGCACCTATCTTGCGTCAAGATTAGCACTATCTCCAAACATACCAAAATGAGCATCCACTTGAACCATGTCACCTAGGTGTACCATCAGGTGTGTCCAAAATGATTTCTGTGCCTATGGTACGTTTGGCGTAAACCGTGCACCTATCTTGCTCTGACAATACCACTGTCTCCAAGTGGATTGAAATGAGATTCCACATGACCAATGTCACATAGGAGATCTATCGGGGGGCGTCCAAAATGATTTCTGACCCTATGTTTTGTTCAGCGCAAACCGTGGATCTATATTGCATCAAGATTAACACTATCTCCAAATAGACTGAAACAAGTAACCACTTGAGCCTCATCACCTAGATGTACCATCGGGTGCATCCCAAAATGATTTCTGATCTATGTTTGGCGCACACCATGCACCTATCTTGCACTGACTCTAACAGTGTCTCCAAATGGATTAAAACGAGATTCCACATGACCAATGTCACCGAGGAGATCCATCGGGTGCGTCCAAAAAGATTTCTAAGCCTGTGCTACATTCGGCGCAAACCGTGCACCTATCTTGTGTCCAGATTTCCTTTATGTCAAAACAGATCAAAACGAGCATCCACGTGTGCCTCGTCACCTAGGAGTACCATCGGGTGCGTCCAAAACGATTTTCGAGCCTATGGTACATTCGACGCAAACCGTGCATCTATGTTGCGTCAAGATTAGCACTATCTCCAAACAGACCAAAATGAGCATCCACTTGGGCCACATCACCCAGGAGTACCATCGGGTGCATCTAAAACGATTTCTGTGCCTATGCTACGTTTAGCGCAAACCGTGCACGTAACTTGCACTAACATTGCCACGGTCACCAAATGGATTGAAACGAAATTCCACATGACCAAAGTATCATAGGAGATCCATCGGGTGCATCCAAAACGATTTCTGAGCCTATGCTACGTTGGGCGCAAACCGTGCACCTATCTTGCGTCAAGGTTAGCACTATATCTAAACAGACCAAAACGAGCATCCACTTGAGCCTCGTCACCTAGGAGTACCATCGAGCACGTCCAAAATGATTTCCGAGCCTATGGTACGTTCGACGCAAATCGTGCACCAATCTCGCATCAAAGTTAGCACTATTCCCAAACACACCAAAACGTGCATCCACTTGAGCCTCGTCACCTAGGAGTACCATCGGGAGTGTCCAAAATGATTTCTGAGCCTATGGTATGTTCGACGCAAACCGTGCACCTATCCTATGTCAAGATTAGCACTATCTCTAAACGGACCGAAACGAGCATCCACTTGAGCCTCATCAGCTAGAGGTACGATCGGGTGCGTCCAATACGATTTCTAAGCCTATGGTACGTTTGGCGCAAACCGTGCACCTATCTTGCACTGACACTATCACTGTCTCCAAATGGATTGAAATGAGATTCCACATGACCAACGTCACATAGGAGATCCATCGGGTGCGTCCAAAATGATTTCTAACCCTATGTTACGTTCAGCGCAAACCGTGCATCTATCTTGCGCTAAGATCAGCACTATCTCCAAACAGACCAAAACGAGCATCCAATTGACCCTCGTCACCTAGGAGTACCATCGAGTGTGTCTGAAACGATTGTCAATCTTGTGGTACGTTCGGCGCAAACCATGCACCTATCTTGCGTCAAGATTAGCACTATCTCCAAAAAGACTGAAATAAGTAACCACTTGAGAATCGTCACCAAGAAGTACCATCGGGTGCATCCCAAAATGATTTCTGATCTACGTTTGGCGCAAACCGTGCACCTATCTTGCACTGACTCTAACAGTGTCTTCAAATGGATTGAAACAAGATTCCACATGACCAATGTCACCGAGGAGTACCATGGGGTGCGTCTAAAATGATTTTCCAGCCTATGGTACATTCAAAGCAAACCGTGCATCTATCTTGCATCAGGATTAGCACTATCTCCAAACAGACCAAGACGAGCATCCACTTGAGCCTCGTCACCTAGAAGTACCATCGGGTGCGTCCAAAACGATTTCTGTGCCTATGGTACATTTAGCGCAAACCGTGCTCTTAACTTGCACTAACACTACCACGGTCACCAAATGGATTGAAATGAGATTCCACATGACCAAAGTCACATAGGAGATCCGTCGGGTGCATCCAAAACAATTTCTGAGCCTATGCTACGTTCGGCGCAAACCATGCACCTATCTTGCGTCAAGGTTGGCACTATGTCTAAACAGACCAAAACGAGCATCCACTTGAGCCTCATCACGTAGGAGTACCATCGAGCGCGTCCAAAATGATTTCCGAGCCTATGGTACGTTCGATGCAAATCATGCACCAATCTCACATCAAGGTTAGCACTATCCCTAAATAGACCAAAACGAGCATCCACTTGAGCCTCGTCACCTAGGAGTACCATCGGGTGCGTCCAAAATGATTTCAAAGCGATGTTTGGCGCAAACCGCGCACCTATCTTGCACTGACACTAACACTGTCTCCAGATGGATTGAAATGAGATTCCAAATGACCAATGTCACTGAGAAGATCCATCAGGTGCGTCCAAAATGATTTCTGAGCCTATAGTACGTTCGGCGCAAACCGTGCACCTATCTTGCGTCAAGATTAGCACTGTCTCTAAACAGACCAAAACGAGCATCCAATTGAGCCTCGTCACCTAGGAGTACCACCGTGTGTGTCCAAAATGATTTGTGAGCCTATGGTACGTTCGACGCAAACCGTGCATCTATCTTGCGTCAAGATTAGCACTATCGCCAAAAAGATCAAAACGAGCATCCACTTGGGCCACATCACCTAGGTGTACCATCGGGTGCATCCGAAATGATTTCTGTGCCTATGGTACGTTTGGCGCAAACCGTGCACCTATATTGGACTTACACTAGCACTGTCTCCAAATGGATTGAAATGAGATTCCACATGACAAATGTCACATAGGAGATCTATCGGGTGCGTCCAAAATGATTTCTGACCCTATATTTTGTTCGTCGCAAACTATGCATCTATCTTGCATCAAGATTAGCACTATCTCCAAACAGACCAAAATGAGCATTCACTTGAGCCTCGTCACCTAGGAGTACCATCGGGTGCGTCCAAAAGGATTTCTGTGCCTATGGTATGTTTAGCGCAAACCGTGCACATAACTTGCACTAACACTACCAATGTCACTAATTGGATTGAAATGAGATTCCACATGACCAATGTCACATAGGAGATCCATCGGCGCATCCAAAATGATTTCTGAGCCTATGCTACGTTCGGCTCAAACCGTGCACCTATCTTGCGTCAAGGTTAGCACTATGTCTAAATAGACCAAAACGAGCATCCACTTGAGCCTCGTCACCTAGGAGTACCATCGAAAGTGTCCAAAACGATTTACGAGCCTATGGTACGTTCGAAACAAATCATGCACCAATCTCGCAACAAGGCTAGCACTATCCCCAAACAGACCAAAACAAGCATCCACTTGAGCCTCGTCACCTAGGAGTTTCATCGGGTGCGTCCAAAATGATTTCTGAGCGATGTTTGGGCAAATTGAGCACCTATCTTGCACTGACACTACCACTGTCTCCAAATGGATTGAAACGAGATTCCACATGACCAATGTCACATAGGAGATCCATCGGGTGCATCCAAAATGATTTCTAAGCCTATGCTACGTTCGGCGCAAACCGTGCACCTATCTTGCGTCAAGGTTAGCACTATATCTAAACAGACCAAAACGAGCATCCACTTGAGCCCGTCACCTAGGAGTACCATTGAGCACGTCTAAAACGATTTCCGAGCATATGGTACGTTCGACGAAAATCATGCACCAATCTCGCATCAAGGTTAGCACTATCCCTAAACAAACCAAAATGAGCATACACTTGAGCCTCGTCACCTAGGAGTACCATTGGGTGCGTTCAAAACGATTTCTAAGCGATGTTTAGCGCAAACCGTGCACATAACTTGCCCTAACACTGCCACTGTCACCAAATGGATTGAAACAAGTTTCCACATGACTAAAGTCACTGAGGAGATCCATCGGGTGCATCCAAAATGATTTCTGAGCCTATGCTACGTTCGGCGCAAACCGTGCACCTATCTTGCGTCAAAGTTAGCACTATATCTAAACAGACCAAAATGAGCATCCACTTAAGCCTCGTCACCTAGGAGTACCATCGAGCGCGTCCAAAATGATTTCTAAGCGATGTTTGGCGCAAACCGTGCAACTATCTTGCAGTGACACTAACACTATCTCCAAATGGATTGAAACGAGATTCCAAATGACCAATCTCACTGAGAAGATCCGTCAGGTGCGTCTAAAATGATTTCTGCGCCTGTGGTACGTTCAGCGCAAACCATGCACCTATCTTGCGTCAAGATTAGCACTATCTCCAAACAGACCAAAACGAGCACCCACTTGAGCCTCGTCACCTAGGAGTACCATTGGGTGTGTCCAAAATGATTTTCGAGCCTATGGTACACTCGACGCAAACCGTGCATCTATCTTGCGTCAAGATTAGCATTGTCTCCAAACTGACCGAAACGAGCATCCACTTGAGCCTCGTCAGCTAGGGATACGATCGGGTGCGTCCAATACGATTTCAAAGCTTATGGTACATTTGGCGGAAACCATGCACCTATCAAGATTAGCACTATCTCCAAATAGACTAAAATGAGCATCCAATTGCGCCTCGTCACCTAGGAGTACCATCGGGTGCGTCCAAAATGATTTTCAAGCCTATGGTACGTTCGATGCAAACCGTGCATCCATCTTGCGTCAAGATTAGCACTATCTCCAAACAGACCAAAACGAGCATCCACTTGGGCCACGTCACCTAGGAGTACCATCGGGTGCGTCCAAAAGGATTTCTGTGCCTATGGTACGTTTAGCGCAAACCATGCATGTAACTTGCACTAACACTGCCACTGTCACCAAATGGATTGAAACGAGATTCCACATGACCAGTCTCATAGGAGATCCATCGGGTGCATCCAAAATGATTTCTGAGCCTATGCTACGTTGGGCGCAAACCGTGCCCCTATCTTGCGTCAAGCTTAACACTATGTCTAAACAGACCAAAACGAGCATCCACTTGAGCCTCGTCACCTAGGAGTACCATCGAGCACGTCCAAAATGATTTCCGAGCCTATGGTAGGTTTGACGCAAATCATGCACCAATCTCGCATCGAAGTTAGAACTATTCCCAAACACACCAAAACGAGCATCCACTTGAGCCTCGTCACCAAGGAGTACCATCGGGTGCGTCCAAAACGATTTCTATGCGATGTTTGGGGGCAAACTGTGCACCTTTCTTGCACTGACACTACCACTATCTTCAAATGGATTGAAACGAGATTCCACATGACCAATGTCACATAGGAGATCCATCGGGTGCGTCCAAAATGATTTCTGAGCCTATGGTACATTCGACCGAAACCGTGCACCAATCTCACATCAAGATTAGCACTATCTCCAAATAGACCAAAACGAGCATCCACTTAAGCCTTGTCACCTAGGAGTACCACCTTATGCATCCAAAACGATATCTGAGCCTGTGGTACGTTCGGCACAAACCCTGCACCTATCTTGGGTCAAGATTAGCACTGTCTCCAAACAGACTAAAACGAGCATCCACTTGAGCCTCGTCACCTAGGAGTACCATCAGGAGTGTCCAAAACGATTTCTGAGCCTTTGGTATGTTCGACGCAAACCGTGCACCTATCTTACGTCAAGATTAGCACTATCTTCAAACGGACCGAAACGAGCATCCACTTGAGCCTCATCAGCTAGGGGTACGATCGGGTGCGTCCAATACGATTTCTAAGCCTATGGTACGTTTGGCGCAAACCGTGCACCTATCTTGCACTGACACTATCACTTATGGTACGTTTGGCGCAAACCGTGCAACTATCTTGCATTGACACTATCACTGTTTCCAAATGGATTGAAATGAGATTCCACATGACCAATGTCACATAGGAGATTCATCGGGTGCGTTCAAAACGATTTCTAACCCTATGTTACGTTCGGCGCAAACAGTGCATCTATCTTGCGTAAAGATCAGCACTATCTCCAAACAGACCAAAACGAGCATCCACTTGACCCTCGTCACATAGGAGTACCATCGAGTGTGTCTGAAACGATTATCAATCTTGTGGTATGTTCGGCGCAAACCGTGCAGCTATCTTGCGTCAAGATTAGCACTATCTTCAAATAGACTGAAATAAGTAACCACTTGAGCCTCGTCACCAAGAAGTACCATCGGGTGCATGCTAAAATGATTTCTGATCTACGTTTGGTGCAAACCGTGCACCTATCTTGCACTGACTCTAACAGTGTCTCCAAATGGATTGAAACGAGATTCCACTTGACCAATATCACCGAGGAGTTCCATTGGGTGCGTCCAAAATGATTTTCGAGCCTATGGTACGTTCGAAGCAAACCGTGCATCTATCTTGCATCAGGATTTGCACTATCTCCAAACAGACCAAGACAAGCATCCACTTGAGCCTCGTCACCTAGAAGTACCATCGGGTGCGTCCAAAACGATTTCTGTGCCTATGGTACGTTTAGCGCAAACTGTGCACGTAACTTGCACTAACACTGCCACTGTCACCAAATGGATTGAAACCAGATTCCACATGACCAAAGTCACATAGGAGATCCATCGGGTGCATCCAAAATGATTTCTGAGCCTATGCTACGTTCGGCGCAAACCGTGCACCTATCTTGCATCAAGGTTAGCACTATGTCCAAACAGACCAAAACAAGCATCCACTTGAGCCTCATCACGTAGGAGTACCATCGAGCGCGCCCAAAATGATTTCTGAGCCTATGGTACGTTCGACGCAAATCTAGCACCAATCTCGCATCAAGGTTAGCACTATCCCTAAACAGACCAAAACGAGCATCCACTTGAGCCTCGTCACCTAGGAGTACCATCGGGTGCGTACAAAACGATTTCTAAGCGATGTTCGGCACAAACCGCGCACCTATCTTGCACTGACACTAACATTGTCTCCAAATGGATTGAAACGAGATGCCAAATGACCAGGCACTGACACTAACACTAACAGCGTCTAAAATGATTTCTGAGCCTATGGTACGTTCAGCGCAAACAGACCAAAACGAGCATCCACTTGAGCCTCGTCACCTAGGAGTACCATCGGCTGTCTCTTAAATGATTTTTGAGCTTGTGGAACATTTGGTGCAAATCGTGCACCTACCTTGCGTCAAGATTAGCACTATCTCCAAACTGACCAAAACGAGCATCCACTCGAGCCTCGTCACCTCGGAGTACCATCGAGTGTGTCCAAAATGATTTTCGAGCCTATGGTACACTCGACGCAAACCGAGCATCCATCTTACGTCAAGATTAGCATTATCTCCAAACAGACCGAAACGAGCATCCACTTGAGCCTCGTCAACTAGGGGTATGATCGGGTGCGTCCAATACGATTTCTAAGCCTATGGTACATTTGGCGGAAACCATGCACCTATCAAGATTAGCACTATCTCCAAACAGACTAAAATGAGCATCCAATTGAGCCTCGTCACCTAGGACTACCATTGGATGCATCCAAAATGATATCTGAGCCTATGTTACGTTCAACGCAAACAGTGCACCTATCTTGCGTCCAGATTAGCACTATCTCCAAACGTACCAAAACGAGCATCCACTTGGGCCACATCACCTAGGAGTACCATCAGGTGCGTCCAAAACGACTTCTGTGCCTATGGTACGTTTAGCGCAAACCGTGCACCTATATTGCACTGACACTACCACTGTGTCCAAATGGAATGAAATGAGATTCCACATGACTAATGTCACATAGGAGATCTATCGGGTGCGTCCAAAATGATTTCTGACCCTATGTTACGTTTGGCGCAAACTGTGCATCTATCTTGCGTCAAGATTAGCACTATCTCCAAACAAACCAAAATGAGCATCCACTTGAGCCTCATCACCTAGGAGTACCATCGGGTGTGTCTGAAATGATTTTTGATCTTGTGGTACATTCGGCGCAAACCGTGCGCCTATCTTGTGTCAAGGTTAGCACTATCTCCAAATAGACTGAAACAAGTAAGCGCTTGAGCCTCGTCACCTAGAAGTACCATCAAGTGCATCCCAAAATGATTTTTGATCTATGTTTGGTGCAAACCGTGCACCTATCTTGCACTAACTCTAATAGTGTCTCCAAATGGATCGAAACAAGATTCCACATGACCAATGTCACCGAGGAGATCCATCGGGTGCCTCCAAAATGATTTCTGAGCCTGTGATACATTCGGCGCAAACCGTGCACAGCTCTATGTCCAAACAGACCAAAACGAGCATCCACGTGTGCCTCGTCACCTAGGAGTACCATCGGGTGCGTCCAAAACGATTTTCAAGCCTATGGTACGTGCGACGCAACCCGTGCATCTATCTTGCGTCAAGATTAGCACTATCGCCAAACAGACCAAGACGAGCATCCACTAGAGCCTCTTCACCTAGGAGTACCATCGGGTGTGTCCAAAACGCTTTCTGTGCCTATGGTACGTTTAGCGCAAACCATGCACGTAACTTGCACTAACACTGCCACTGTCACCAAATGGATTGAAACAAGATTCCACATGACCAAAGTCACATAGGAGATCCATCGGGTGCATCCAAAACGATTTCTGAGCCTAAGCTACGTTCGGTGCAAACCGTGCACCTATCTTGCGTCAAGGTTAGCACTATGTCTCAACAGACCAAAACGAGCGTCCACTTGAGCCTCGTCACCTAGGAGTACCATCGAGCGCGTCCAAAATGATTTCTGAGCCTATGGTATGTTCGACGCAAATCATGCACCAATCTCGCATCAAGGTTAGCACTATCCCTAAACAGACCAAAACGAGCATCCACTTGAGCCTCGTTACCTAGGAGTACCATCGGGTGCGTCCAAAACGATTTCTAAGCGATGTTTGACACAAACCGTGCACCTATCTTGCACTGACACTAACAATGTCTCGAAATGGATTGAAACGAGATTCCAAATGACCAATGTCACTGAGAAGATCCATCAGGTGCGTCTAAAATGATTTCTGAGCCTATGGTACGTTCAGCGCAAACCATGCACCTATCTTGCGTCAAGATTAGCACTGTCTCCAAACAGACCAAAATGAGCATCCACTTGAGCCTCGTCACCTAGGAGTACCATCGGGTGTGTCCAAAATGATTTTCGAGCCTACGGTACGTTCGACGCAAACCGTGAACCTATCTTACGTCAAGATTAGCGATGTCTCCAAACGGACCGAAACAAGCATCCACTTGAGCCTCGTCAGCTAGGGGTACGATCGGATGCGTCCAATATGATTTCTAAGCTTATGGTACATTTGGCGGAAACCATGCACCTATCAAGATTAGCACTATCACCAAACAGACTAAAACGAGCATCCAATTGGGCCTCGTCACCTAGGACTACCATCGGATGTATCCAAAATGATTTCTGAGCCTATGGTACGTTCAACGCAAACCGTGCACCTATCTTGCGTCCAGATTAGCACTATCTCCAAACATACCAAAATGAGCATCCACTTGGGCCACGTCACCTAGGAGTACCATCAGGTGCATCCAAAATGACTTCTGTGCCTATGGGATGTTTGGCGCAAACCGTGCACATATCTTGCACTGACACTAACAAAGTCTCCAAATGGATTGAAATGAGATTCCAAATGACCAATGTCACTGAGAAGATCCATCAGGTGCGTCTAAAATGATTTTTGAGCCTATGGTACGTTTGGCGCAAACTGTACACCTATCTTGCGTCAAGATTAGCACTGTCTCCAAATAGACCAAAACGAGCATCCACTTGAGCCTCGTCACCTAGGAGTACCATCGGGTGTGTCCAAAACAATTTTTCAGCCTACGATACGTTCGATGCAAACCGTGCACCTATCTTACGTCAAGATTAGCACTGTCTCCAAACAGACTGAAACGAGCATCCACTTGAGCCTCGTCCGCAAGTGGTACGATCGGGTGCGTCCAATACGATTTCTAAGCCTATGGTACATTTGGCGGAAACCATGCACTAATCAAGATTAGCACTATCTCCAAACAGACTAAAATGAGCATCCAATTGAGCCTCGTCACCTAGGACTACCATCGGATGCATCCAAAATGATTTCTGAGCCTATTGTACGTTCAACGCAAACCGTGCACCTATCTTGCGTCCAGATTAGCACTATCTCCAAACATACCAAAACGAGCATCCACTTGGGCCACGTCACCTAGGAGTACCATTAGGTGTGTCCAAAACAATTTATGTGCCTATGGTACGTTTGGCGCAAACCGTGCACCTATATTGTACTGACACTACCACTATCTCCAAATGGAATGAAATGAGATTCCACATGACCAATGTGACATAGGAGATCTATCGGGTGCATCCAAAACGATTTCTGACCCTATGTTACGTTTGGCGCAAACTGTGCATCTATCTTGCGTCAAGATTAGCACTATCTCCAAACAGACCAAAACGAGCATCCACTTGAGCCTCATCACCTAGGAGTACCATCGGGTGCGTCCAAAATGATTTCTGTGCCTATGGTATGTTCAACGCAAACCGTGCACCTATCTTACGTCAAGATTAGTACTATCTCCAAACCGACCAAAACGAGCATCCACTTGAGCCTCATCACCTAGGAGTACCATAGCGTGTGTCTAAAATGATTTTCGGTCTTGTGGTACGTTCGGCGCAAACCGTGCACCTATCTTTTGTCAAGATTAGCACTATCTCCAAATAGACTCAAACAAGTAACCACTTGAGCCTCGTCACCTAGAAGTACCATCGGGTGCATCCCAAAATAAATTTTGATCTACGTTTGGTGCAAACCATCCACCTATCTTGCAATGACTCTAACAGTGTCTCCAAATGGATTGAAATGAGATTCCACATGACCAATGTCACCGAGGAGATCCATCGGGTGCGTGCAAAATGATTTCTGAACCTGTGGTACATTCGGCGCAAACAGTGCACCTATCTTGTGTCAAGATTAGCTCTATATTCAAACAGACCAAAACGAGCATCCACGTGTGCCTCGTCACCCGTACTATCAGGTGCGTCCAAAATGATTTTTGAGCCTATGGTACGTTCAACGCAAACCGTACATCTATCTTGCGTCAAGATTAGCACTATCTCCAAACAGACCAAAACGAGCATCCACTTAAGCCTCGTCACCTAGGAGTACCATCTTTTGCGTCCAAACGATTTCTGTGCCTATGGTACGTTTAGCGCAAACCATGCACGTAACATGCACTAACACTGCCACTGTCACCAAATGGATTGAAACGAGATTCCACATGACCAAAGTCACACAGGAGATCCATCGGGTGCATCCAAAACGATTTCTGAGGCTATGCTACGTTCGGCGCAAACCGTGCAGCTATCTTGCGTCAAGGTTAGCACTATCTCCAAACAGACCAAAACGAGCATCCACTTGCGCCTCGTCACCTAGGAGAACCATCGGGTGCGTCCAAAACGATTTCTAAGCGATGTTTGGCGCAAACCATGCACCTATCTAGCACTGACACAAACACTGTCTCCAAATGGATGGAAACGAGATTCCAAATGACCAATGGCACTGAGAAGATCCATCGGGTGTGTCCAAAATAATTTTTGAGCCTATGGTACGTTCGGCGCAAACTGTGCACCTATCTTGCGTCAAGGTTAGCACTGTCTCCAAACAGACCAAAACGAGCATCCACTTGAGCCTCGCCACCTAGGAGTACCATCGGGTGTGTCCAAAATGATTTCTGAGCCTATGGTACGTTCGACGCAAACCGTGCACCTATCTTACATCAAGATTAGCACTATCTCCAAACGGACCGAAACGAGCATCCACTTGAGCCTCATCCGCTAGGGGTACGATCGGGTGCGTCTAATGCGATTTCTAAGTCTGTTTTACATTTTGGCACAAACCATGCACCTATAAAGATTAGCACTATCTCCAAACAGACCAAAATGAGCATCCAATTGAGCCTCATCACCTAGAAGTACCATCGGATGCGTCCAAAATGATTTCTGAACCTATGGTACGTTCAATGTAAACCGTCCACCTATGTTGCGTCAAGATTAGCACTATCTCCAAACATACCAAAACGAGCATCCACTTGGGCCACGTCACCTAGGAGGACCATCGGGTGCGTCCAAAACGATTTCTATGCCTATGGTACGTTTGGCGCAAACCGTGCACCTATCTTGCACTAAAACTACCACTGTCTCCAAATGGATTGAAATGAGATTCCACATGACCAATGTCACATAGGAGATCTATCGGGTGCGTTCAAAACGATTTATGACCCTATGTTACGTTCTGCACAAACCGTGCATCTATCTTGCGTCAAGATTAGCACTATGTCCAAATAGACCAAAACGAGCATCCACTTGAGCCTCATCACCTAGGAGTACCATCGGGTGTGTCTGAAACGATTTTCGATCTTGTGGTACGTTCGGCACAAACGGTGCACCTATCTTGCGTCAAGATTGGCACTATCTCCAAATAGACTAAAACAAGTAACCACTTGAGCCTTGTCACCTAGAAGTACCATCGGGTGCGTCCAAAATGATTTCTGGGCCTATGGTACATTTAGCACAAACCATGCACGTAACTTGCACTAACACTGCCACTGTCACCAAATGGATTGAAACAAGATTCCACATGACCAAAGTCACATATGAGATCCATCGGGTGCATCCAAAATGATTTCTGAGCCTCTGCTATGTTCGGCGCAAACCGTGCACCTATCTTGCGTCAAGGTTAGCATTATGTCTAAACAGACCAAAACAAGTGTCCACTTGAGCCTCGTCACCTAGGAGTACCATCGAGCGCGTCCAAAGCGATTTCTGAGCCTATGGTATGTTCGACGCAAATCGTGCACCAATCTCGCATCAAGGTTAGCACTATCCCTAAACAGACCAAAACGAGCATCCACTTGAGCCTCGTCACCTAGAAGTACCATCGGGTGCGTCCAACATGATTTCTGAGCGATGCTTGGGGCAAACCGTGCACCTATCTTGCACTGACACTACCACTATCTCCAAATGGACTGAAAGGAGATTCGACATGACCATTGTCTCATAGGAGATACATCGGGTGCGTCCAAAATGATTTCTGAGCCTATGGTACATTCGACGCAAACCATGCTCCAATCTCGCATGAATATTAGCACTATCTCCAAACAGACCAAAACGAGCATCCACTTAAGCCTCGTCACCTAGTTGTACCGTCTTTTGCGTCCAAAACAATTTTTGTGCCTATGGTACGTTTGGCACAAACAGTGCACCTAACTTGCACAGATAGTACCGCTGTCTCCAAATGGATTGAAATGAGATTTCACATGACCAATGTCACCTAGGACATCCACCGGGTGCATCCAAAACGATTTCTGATCATATAGTACGTTCGGCGCAAACTGTGCACCTATCGTGCATCAAGGTTACCACTATCTCCAAACAGACCAAAACGAGCATGCACTTGAGCCTCGTCACCTAGGAGTACCATCGGGTGCATCCAAAACGATTTCTAAGCGATGTTTGGCGCAAACCGTGCACCTATCTAGCACTGACACAAACACTGTCTCCAAATGGATTGAAACGAGATTCCAAATGACCAATGTCACTGAGAAGATCCATAGGGTGCGTCCAAAATGATTTCTGAGCCTATAGTACATTTGGCGCAAACCGTGCACCTATCTTGCTCAAGATTAGCACTGTCTCCAAACAGACCAAAACGAGCATCCACTTGAGCCTCGTTACCTAGGAATACCTCGGGTGTGTCCAAAATGACTTCTGATCCTATGGTACGTTTGACGCAAACCGTGCACCTATCTTACGTCAAGATTAGCACTATCTCCAAACGGACCAAAATGAGCATCCACTTGAGCCTTGTCAGCTAGGGGTACGATCGGGTGCGTCCAATACGATTTCTAAGCCTGTGGTACGTTTGGCGCAAACCATGCACCTATAAACATTAGCACAATCTCTAAACAGACCAAAACGAGCATCCAATGGAGCCTCATCACCTAGGAGTACCATCAGATGCGTCCAAAATGATTTCTGAGCCCATGGTACGTTCTACGAAAATCGTGCACCTATCTTGCGTCAAGATTAGCACTATCTCCAAATATACCAAAACAAGCATCCACTTGGGCCACGTCACCTAGGAGTACCATCGGGTGCGTCCAAAACAATTTTTGTGCCTATGGTACGTTTGGCGCAAACCGTGCACCTATCTTGCACTGACACTACCACTGTCTCCAAATGTATTGAAATGAGATTCCACATGACCAATGTCACATAGGAGATCTATCGGGTGCGTCCAAAACGATTTATGACCCTATGTTACGTTTGGCACAAACCGTGCATCTATCTTGCGTCAAGATTAGCACTATGTCCAAACAGACCAAAACGAGCATCTACTTGAGCCTCATCACCTAGGAGTACCATCGGGTGTGTCTGAAATGATTTTCAATCTTGTTGTACGTTCGGCGCAAACGGTGCACCTATCTTGCGTCAAGATTGGTGTATCCAAAACGATTTCTGGGCCTATGGTACATTTAGCGGCAAACCATGCACGTAACTTGCACTAACACGGCCACTATCATCAAATGGATTGAAACAAGATTCCACATGACCAAAGTCACATATGTGATCCATCGGGTGCATCCAAAACGATTTCTGACCCTATGCTATGTTCGGCGCAAACCGAGCACCTATCTTGCGTCAAGGTTAGCATTATGTCTAAACAGACCAAAATAAGCGTCCACTTGAGCCTCGTCACCTAGGAGTACCATCGGGTGCGTCCAAAACGATTTCTGGGCCAACGGTACATTAAGTGCAAACCATGCACGTAACTTGCACTAACACGGCCACTATCATCAAATGGACTGAAACAAGATTCCACATGACCAAAGTCACATATGAGATCCATCGGGTGCATCCAAAACGATTTCTGAGCCTATGCTACGTTCGGCGCAAACCGAGCACCTATCTTGCGTCAAGGTTAGCATTATGTCTAAACAGACCAAAACAAGCGTCCACTTGAGCCTCATCACCTAGGAGTACCATCGAGCGCGTCCAAAATGATTTCTGAGCCTATGGTACGTTCGACGCAAATCGTGCACCAATCTCGCATCAAGGTTAGCACTATCCCTAAACAGACCAAAACGAGCATCCACTTGAGCCTCGTCACCTAGAAGTACCATCGGGTGCGTCCAACACAATTTCTGAGCGATGCTTTGGGCAAACCGTGCAACTATCTTGCACTGACACTACCACTGTCTCCAAATGGATTGAAACGAGATTCCACATGGCCAATGTCTCATAGGAGATACATCGGGTGCGTCCAAAATAATTTCTGAGCCTATGGTATGTTCGACGCAAACCATGCTCCAATCTCGCATGAATATTAGCACTATCTCCAAACATACCAAAACGAGCATCCACTTAAGCCTCGTCACCTAGTTGTTCCGTCTTTTGCGTCCAAAACGATTTTTGTGCCTATGGTACGTTTGGCGCAAACTGTGCACCTAACATGCACTGATAGTACCGCTGTCTCCAAATGGATTGAAACGAGATTTCACATGACCAATGTCACCTAGGAGATCCACCGGGAGCATCTAAAACGATTTCTGATCCTACGGTACGTTCGGCGCAAACTGTGCACCTATCTTGCGTCAAGGTTAGCACTATCTCCAAACAGACCAAAACGAGCATGCACTTGAGCCTCGTGACCTAGGAGTACCATCGGGTGTGTCCAAAACGATTTCTAAGCGATGTTTGGTGCAAACCGTTGTAAGGTCCTAGATGGCTAGAGGGGGGGTGAATAGCCTATAAAAAAAATTCTACAAAAGACACTAAGCAAACTTGTTATAATAACAAACAGCGTAAAGCGAGTTTTGCTTAGCCAAGGGTTGTGATGCAAGCCTCCTATCCACAAGTCTAGTAGATTATGATCTCTAGTTCACACAAGAGCTATGTCACTAATTTTACACTAGAGAACAAGCTAACAACACTACTAGCAAAGCTACCACAAGAGCTACACAAGATAATCTCGTAAAAGTAAGTGCAAGAGAGAAGATTGTGATTCTTATACCGACGGTGAAGAGAAGATGTTGCCAATCACCAAGATGATATACAATCAATCAATATTGATAACAACACAATATGAAGACCAATCACCGGGAGACAAGAGACACAATATTTTTGTTCACCCGGTGTTCACTTGTGCACCGACAAGCTACGTCACCGGTTCTGTCGACCAACACTTAGATGGTTTCCCGGTGTGACCCTCAAGTCACTTGCCCCTCAAGGCATGCCCCGCAAGGCACCGCAAGACACCACTCTCAAGTGAGGTAACTCAATGACACGCGCATTCCACTAGAGTTGCTTTTGGCGTCCCATCGAGGAAAGCACAAGAACCTCTCACAATCAACCGGAGGTGGCCAAGAACAATCACCTTCTCTTGCCAATGCCTCCAACAATCTCCAAGCCGGCTAGGAGCGGTACTCTCCGAGAGTAACAAGAAATCCACTGGCTAAACCACCCACAAGTGCCACTAGATGCCCTCAAGCTATGCAATGCACTTTGGGATCACTCAATCTCACTTTTGATTTGTAATCAAGCAAGAGAGATGAGTGGGAGGAGAAGCTTTAGCTCAAAGGATGCACAAGAGTGTTAGAAATGCCAAGATACCTCCCCAAGGGCCGGCCAACGAGTATTTATAAGCATCCCATACAAATAGAGCCGTTGCCACTCCACTGAGCGTTTTTTCGGGACGACCAGACGCGGTGGTCAAAACTGACCAGACGCGCAGCTCAGCAGCGTGCTCCAACGGCTAGTTTTCGCGCGTATAAACTTGTATTGACCAGAAGCGGTGGTCACTAACGGGACCGGACGCGCAGGTCGCAGCGAAACAACGAACAGAGAGGTTCCAGCAAGCCCTGAAGTGACTGGACGTGTCCGGTCACCACTGACCGGACTCGCTGCAGCATCCGGTCACTTTCGCCCACGAAAAACACTAATCGGACGCACTGACCGGACGCGCAGGTGCTGACCGGACGCGTCCGGTCACGAGTCCGGTCACAGACCAGTCTTCGGTAAAACGGCGATATCTCTTAGCTCCGAACTCCGATTTCGATGATCTTGGACATTTTGGAAAGCTTACTCAGAGGGCTACACAAACCACTAAAGCACTTGATCCAGTTCATAATGGATCAAAGCACTATTCCACTCCAAGAGCCATCCTAGTGTCCGGACAACACCGAAAAACCTTTCTCTCTTCACCAAGTTGATCAAAATCAACTCCAACACCTTCTCCTTTGCAAATGTGCCAACACCATCAAGTGTACATCTCCATGTGCTTGTGTGTTAGCTTTTTCTAAATCATTTTCAAAGGTTTTCTAGTTAGCTCACTAGGCCCTACATGCAATGCACTTCATGAATTCACCTAGTGGCACCCGTGCGTCGAATAACCGATAAGACTTCCCCTCTTAATATTTCGGCTATCGACCCTAAACCACTCACACCCTCTATGGTGTCTTGAGTGTAAAACAAAATGGCCCTATGGTTATACCTTTGCCTTGAGCCCATTTTGTTTCTCTAAATGATATGATCTACTTCATATCATCACATGACCGTCTCGATCCATCGACCTTGACTTCACTTGCCCTTCACCGTTGCATCGGTCCGTCGGCGCCAAGTCTTGCTCAAGCTTCACCATCGCATGGTCCTTCGCTTCGAAGCCTCGACTTGCCCTTCACCTTCACAACCGGTCCATTGAGCCAAGCCTCATCTTGGTCTTCACCATCTTGGTCACATGAGTCAATGTCATGTCTCATATTCAATGACCACCTTTATCTAAATCATCCACTTAGATACAAAGGTTAGTCCTAGGTTTCATCAATTAGCCAAAACTAAACTAGGGACTTTCAATCTCCCCCTTTTTGGTAATTGATTACAACCCTCACAAAGATGATTTTGATAATAAAAGTTTTGAACTTGTCATACTTGTCCAATCATTTTGCTCATAAGTAAAATTTGGACAATTATCACAAGCTCGGTTTTGGTTGCATTAGCTCCCCCTACATATGTGCATAGAGTTTGGATTGAAAGCTTTGCACATATGCATGGATAGAAGTGTTGGGAGAGTAATTCTACCAAAATGATGCTAAGGTGTAAGAAATGGACCTTTGAAGCGTGATACTAATCGGAGTTGCCTTTTACACCATCCTTAGCATCATGAAGTAACTAGACATCCAACAAAACTCAGGAACCTCGTGAGATCAACACTATATGTAAAGGTTCTTGGACCACTTATAAAAACTTTAGGCATGTCTAGATACCACGTGTAAACTATTCCTATGCATGCTAGTAGATCATTTCAACATCCAAGATCTATACTAGCATTGCATCACACAAGCATGTATATTGACTTTAAATACATGTGCAATGAGCAAGTCATATGAAAATGCACAAACAAATGCAACAACTTTGTTTATGAGCTTGCTCCCCCTACTTGTGTGCAACAAAAATTTTATTTACCCCTTTATCATGTTGAATCATCTTTTTCTCTCCCCCTTTGTCAACAACTTACCCAAAAAAATGGGATCAAATTGTGAAGAAAAGAAAAAAAGTTTGATGGAGTAGGTTAAAATTTATCAAATTTGGTTCAACCTAGAACACTTGCCAAAGATATTTAATTCGATTTGAACCAAAGACAAGCTTCTTCACACCTCATAATAAGGGTTATCTTGCCTATGTTGAATTAAACACTTATAGCAAATCTTCTAGATTCAACACTAGGTGTGCAAGCTCACAAACATGTCATATGCCACCACTGGATCAAAACAAACATAGAGGCAATAGTGGTAACATATATCCATCAAATTCATTTGATTTATCATGAATGCTCATGCATACCACTTATTATGTCTACATGCTCTAGCAAGTCCTTAGCATAGGATGAATGACATGTCAATCAACTTTACCTTGCAATGTCGAAGGAGAGGCATGTCAATAAGTGGGTGGAGTGCATTCAACTCATGTTTGAGAAATCAAGAATGTTCAATTCATTCCTTAGCTTGTAAAACCTCTTTTCATCAAGTGGCTTATTGAGAATATCGGCAAGTTGATCATCGGTGCCAACACTTTCAATGGCAATATCTCCCTTTTGTTGATGATCTCTAATGAAATGATGCCTTATGTCAATATGCTTTGTTCTTCCATGTTGAACCGGGTTTTGTGTCATCTTGATTGCACTTTCATTATCACATAGCAATGGCACATTCTTGAAGTTGAGGCCATAATCCTTCAAAGTTGATTTCATCCATAGTAATTGTGCACAACAACTCCCCGCACTCACATGTTCGGCTTCGGCGGTAGAGATTGCCACACTATTTTGTTTCTTTGAGGACCATGACACAAGTGATCTTCCAAGTAATTGACATGTGCCACTTGTGCTCTTTTTATTGATCTTGCAACCCCCATAGTCGGAGTCCGAATATCCAATCAATTCAAACTTTAACCCCTTGGGATACCATAGTCCAACATCTCTTGTTTGCTTCAAGTACCTCAATATTCTCTTTGCGGCCGTGAGATGACTTTCTCTAGGTGAGGCTTGATATCTAGCACACATGCAAACACTAAACATGACATCTGGCCTTGATGCGGTGACATAGAGTAGACTTCCAATCAAGGACCGATATTCCTTTTGATTCACCATTTTGCCATCAAGATCACTATCCAAATTTCCATTTGTACCCATTGGATTTGAAATTGGCTTTGCATCTTGCATTCCAAACTTCTTCAACATGTCCCTTATGTATTTCCCTTGACTCACAAATGTCCCATTCTTCAATTGCATGACTTGGAGACCAAGGAAGTAGCTAAGTTCACCAATCATAGACATTTCAAACTCTTTGGCCATCATAGCACCAAATTCTTCACAATAAGCTTGATCGGTTGATCCAAAGATGATGTCATCAACATATATTTGCACTATGAATAGATCATTCTCAATCTTTTTGGTGAATAGAGTTGTATCAACCTTGCCCATCTTGAATCCCTTAGAGAGAAGGAAATCCCTTAGCCTCTCATACCATGCTCTAGGTGCTTTCTTTAAGCCATATAAAGCCTTCTTCAACTTGTACACATGGTTGGGTTTCTTGTCATCTTCAAATCTGGGCGGTTGCTCAACGAAGACTAACTCATTGATAATCCCATTGAGAAATGCACTTTTGACATCCATTTGATATAGTTTGATGTTGTGTGCACAAGCATAAGCCAATAGAATCCTTATTGCCTCCAATCTTGCCATGGGAGCATATGTCTCATCATAGTCAAGACCTTCAACTTGAGTGTAACCTTGAGCAACTAGTCTTGCTTTGTTTCTCACTACAATGCCATCTTGATCTTGCTTGTTTTTAAACACCCACTTGGTTCCAATCACATTGTAGTCATTTGGCCTTTCTACCAACTCCCAAACATCATTTCTTGTGAAATTGTTAAGCTCTTCTTGCATAGCCATGATCCAATTGGCATCCCTCAAAGCTTCTTCTATCTTCTTTGGTTCTATGGTTGACACAAATGATGCATGATCACAAAACATAGCCAATCTTGATCTTGTTTGCACACCACTTCTAATATCACCAATAACACTATCAATGGGGTGATCTCTTGCAACATGTTGTGGTTGGAGTACTTGCACTTGATTGCTTGAGCTTGGTTGATCACTTGATGTATCTTGATGAGATGTACTAGCACCAAGATCCTGCACTTGAGAGTCACTAGCTAGCTTGAATGGAGAATTTAGCACTTGATCTTTATCATCATCTTGAATATCAATTACTTGCTTTGCTCTAATGTCCCCAATGTCCATGTTCTTCATTGCTTCCACTAATTGAGTTTCACCAACATCATCTAGCTTCTCTTCTTCATCTTGTGACCCATTGGTTTCATCAAATTGCACATCATGGACTTCTTCTAGAATGCCGCTTGAGTTGTTCCAAACTCTATAAGCTTTGCTTGTAGTTGAATAACCAAGTAGGAACCCCTCATCACATCTCTTGTCAAACTTCCCCAATCTAGTGCCCTTCTTTAAGATATAGCATTTACAACCAAACACCCTAAAGTAAGAAATATTGGGCTTTCTGATATGAACCCGCTAGGGTGAATCCTGATCTTTCGATGAGAGAAGGTGGATAACTCGATTTGGGGATGGAGATGACGTTCACGGCCCGACTACAACCATCCAAGGATGCTGCGCCTTAGCAACCGATACACCACCTCCAACAGCCGTCGCGATCTTGTGGAACACGATCAACCAAACCACTAGGGTAATTCCTGCAAGCAATCGAGGAACAAGCAAGAACAAGTAGAACAAGCAACTCAATTGCAAATATGGAGATGAAAACCAATCTGAAATCACAAAGTTGGGGTTCTGAATCGAGTAGAACGGATGGTCTAGTCGACACACGCGTCTACAAGGAAGTAGCAATGGCTAAACTTTCAACAAAACAAAACCCCCATCTATTTGTGGCGGCTCTAATCCTTATTAATACCTAGGGGAACGACCAGGGGGTGTTGGGGTCGTTCTCCAACCCTAGGACACGTCCCTAATGAACCCAACTTGATACATGGGCCATCAGCCCAAAATAGGGTGACACAGCACCAAAGGCAGAAAAGGCCCCAGCGTTGAAACGACGATTGCGGAAGCATCGGATAAGATATAGCCATGGGTCTAGATCCGTTGGAAAATAGACTTGATAAGCTTTCCAAAAAGTGCTAGAACGTCCCAATCCGAGTCCGTATGCGACCGTGGTGAACATCACAAGTTGGAGCTGTCCTAGAGTCCGAATCCAGCCCCAAAACGTGTTGGATTTGATCTCTTTCTTTCCTTGGACCAAAAGTGACGTGGTGTCCAGGTGGAGGACGTTGGGAATACTTGGATTTGGTCCCCAATCAACTTCATTAACCTTCCATGTTTTCCATATGCAATCAAACCTTTCCTTGATCCATGTAAGTAATTCTGAAAAGAGTTAAATGCACTGTAGGCCCATGAACTTGCACAGCTGTGTCAAATAGGTCCATGAACTTGGAAACTAGATATCTGGCCCCTCAAACTTGCGAACCCGTTCACTCCAGGTCCACCAGGCGGTTTTGCATGGCACTGTAGCAGTGCTGACGTCAGCGATGACGTCAGCACTCCTTTTTAATTTGCAAAATTGATATCTTTTTATTCGGAGCTCCAAATATAGCAAATAATATATCAATTTTGATCGTCTCGACGAGCTCTTTGCAATGGTGTACTCCGTCTTATTGTTTGAGATAATTTTATTTCATGAAAAAAATAAACATTTCTACAAAACAAGTTAGAATAACAGAACTTGTGGAATTTGTTAGATAAATAATATTTTTATTATTATGTAACATGAAATGTTGTCTTTTTAGGTTCATTTGACCATAGAATATATAAGTTTGACCATTTTTGAAATGCAATAATTCAAAACTTTCCGCGGGGGCACGCGCTCAACTTACCGATGCCGCACAAGATTCTAGACCACGAGTAAGCCACTCACTATTGCTGCTACCTGCTCCCTCAATTCAATCTAGCTATCCACTGCCACTTCATGCGGTCATACTCATGCCATGCCAGCCAGGAAACAGATACGTACAGGTCGGCCGAATGGTCGTCCAGTTCCTGTGTGCTGCAATAGTAGCCGTAGGAAAGGAAAAAGGACAGGTGTACACGAATCGTATACTGTATCAGATTTGGGTACAAGATAAATATAATACTACTACTACCACTAGCTACTTAATTTCACCACAAAACAGAAAAAAACTACACTAGGAGCAGTAAACATATCGTTTGATCGTGTCATATGTTGACAGTTAGTTAACCGCAGCTAGGGAAGGTTAATTTAAAAATATCTAAGCTAGGGAAGGTTAATTCAAAAATATCTAAGCGATCGTGGCAGGTCTGATTGACCGTCCAACTCCCTGTTTTATATACTGACTACGTTGGTGTTGTACATATACAAATATACAAAGTATATAAAATACTTGCATACGTCAGCTTAATTGCATAACTTGTTTTGTAGAAATATTTATTTTTTTCATGAAATAAAATTATCTCAAACAACAAGACGGAGTACACCATTGCAAAGAGCTCGTCGAGACGATCAAAATTGATATATTATTTGCTATATTTGGAGCTCCGAATAAAAAGATATCAATTTTGCAAATTAAAAAGGAGTGCTGACGTCATCGCTGACGTCAGCACTGCTACAGTGCCATGCAAAACCGCCTGGTGGACCTGGAGTGAACGGGTTCGCAAGTTTGAGGGGCCAGATATCTAGTTTCCAAGTTCATGGACCTATTTGACACAGCTGTGCAAGTTCATGGGCCTACAGTGCATTTAACTCTTCTGAAAATGAAAATATACACATTTTATGGTGGAGCACCAATTCATCAAATGTATCAATGATAAGCCTCATATAGAATGGTTGCACCTTTGGTGTAGAAGTGGTTGACATGGTCATATTTGAGCCAATGATGTCCTCATCATTCTCCCCTTCTTGACAGCAAACCGTCCTCGGTTTGACCTTTGTTGGAGGATGTGTTGTAGGTAAAAGTGAACCGTGCTCCCCTTCTTGATATTTATCCTGTTGCATTTGGGAAAAACTAGAAAAACTTTGCAATACATCATTAGTGTTAGTGCAGCCCTCAATTTGATCATGGTATTGTGGCCCAAACGGATATTTCAGATTAGAGCAAATATAAACTTTATGCACCAAATATTCTCCTTTGTTGTCATATTTGCCAATTGCATGAAGCGAACAATGATTAAAACTTGACAAAAAAAGAATCAAATTTAAGTTTCTCTTTTAGACAATTTAGATTACACAGAATATCAAATTCAATATAACCCAAAGTATTTAAAGAGGACAACAAATTCAGTTCATCTTGTGCACATGTAATAGGATGAAAAAGCTTATCTTCAGCACATTTGTATGGTTCCAAACCAAAAGTATCACACTTATTTGCTACTTGTGGCATAGGAGTAAAAGAATCATCAACACACAACTCCTCTTTATCACAAGGAACCGTGAGTAATTCATTTTGTGACAAAAGAAAATCAGTAGTGGGTTCCACTATTTGTTGCTCTTCATTAGCATGCAGAGTGGACAAATTTTGGACATTATGGGTCACATCATTCTGGCAAGTATTCACAGATAATAGAATCTCTTTTTCAGCATTGAGAGCCAGACAAAACAATTGACCAATATGGTAATATGATTTGCTAATTAATAAGGTTTGAATTTCAGAATTGAGCCCACTCATGAATCTACTCATAACATCTTCCATGCATTCATCCAATCCACCAAACATGATACAAATCTTAAAATTATGGTAGTATTGTTTCACAGTCTTGCTACCCTGCTTCAAGTTGTCTAATTTTGCAAGCAAATAATCAACATAATATGCAGGAACGAATGCATCTCTAAAAAGAAATTTGAAGTCTTTCCAAGATTCTAGAACTTTGATGTGCCTACAAATGTGTTTCCATTCGAGCAAAGCATATTCAATCAAAATATTAGAGGCAATACAAATCTTTTGTTTCTCGGATAGGTCATGCTCATCAAATTCATTGTCTACTTTTAACTCCCAATCAATGTAAGCTTGAGGATCAAACTTACCATCATATAATGGCAAGTGTTGAATGACATCCTGAATATGAGGGTCTAGTTTCAACAGCTCAAAAATCTCCATATCACCTGCCATGATTAGTAGAAAACAAGAAACACAAAAATAATATATATCCTCCTATCCACTACTAGGATGTGTCAGATGTAATTCTCTCAAACTCAACTTGTTAAAACAAGCCCTTACAAGTTCTTACCAAGCCAAACAGGAGGTGATGGCAACCAACAAGTCTACAACCGTGGAGTGAAGTGTATCGGTGCCGCAACAACAACACCTGTCAAGCTATAGTCGAAATATGTGGAGCTATAGGTGGGCTAAAGCAAGGAAGTACTAGAACCACGTTAGTTGCAAGCAAATTGAACAAATGCTCAATGACGTTATTATGCTGGTCCTAGGCTAGTACATGCTAGAGACGCGAGCCTGGACACAAACGAAGTCACTGAGCAGCAGCAAAGAAGGATCACAAGGACAGGAATAATAACAAAAGAAAAACTCTTCTCTTATTCTTTCTCTTTCTTTTCTTTCTTTCTTTCTGTCTTTCTTTTCTTTCTTTCTTTTCTTTCTTTCTGTCTTTTTTTTCTGTTTTTTTTCTTTCAACTAGCACAAAACTGAAATTTTGCAACAAGAAATAACAAGCTACTTACAGCAATTAAATGTTTCCTTGGGAAGGGTGATTCAGTAGCAAAGTGAAACAAGTGGTTGTTTTGCAAAACCAGCAGACGCGCAAATCTCCAGGGCAATTGCGAAGCGCTCAGAATGAATTTGGGACCAAGCTCTGATCCGTTGGAAAGAGGACAAGTTAAGGTTTCCAGATTGTATTTAAACTCCCTATTCAGACTCCTGACAAAGGAAATATGGTGCTTTTGTTTTCAAGATGAAACAGGACTCTGAATCGAATTCTATCTTGATCTTGTTGGATTTCCTTTTTGTAGATGGAAATATGGACGTGGATGAAACCTCCAAGGACGTGGCTAGGATAATGGTGGTAAACAAAACAAAGGAATTTGAAAATCCACTCGGATTCCAAGAGAGAAACAAATAAACTCAAATCTACGATGGTGACAGAAACGTGACTAGAACTCGAAACTCTAAACGACTAGACGCTAAGACCAGCAACTTGCACGACGATGCAACCATTAATTCAACAAGCCCTAACTAAGCAGTAATAGTATTAAGCTCAAAGGGGTTTTGGGATTATGAAGAACTAATCTACTAATTTTGTTTTGGCTTTTTCTGGACCATAGGAGATTAAAAACAGCAAAGAACTAGAAGTCTCTCACCGATCAACCTTGCTCTGATTACCAACTGATATGAACCCGCTAGGGTGAATCCTGATCTTTCGATGAGAGAAGGTGGATAACTCGATTTGGGGATGGAGATGACGTTCACGGCCCGACTACAACCATCCAAGGATGCTGCGCCTTAGCAACCGATACACCACCTCCAACAGCCGTCGCGATCTTGTGGAACACGATCAACCAAACCACTAGGGTAATTCCTGCAAGCAATCGAGGAACAAGCAAGAACAAGTAGAACAAGCAACTCAATTGCAAATATGGAGATGAAAACCAATCTGAAATCACAAAGTTGGGGTTCTGAATCGAGTAGAACGGATGGTCTAGTCGACACACGCGTCTACAAGGAAGTAGCAATGACTAAACTTTCAACAAAACAAAACCCCCATCTATTTGTGGCGGCTCTAATCCTTATTAATACCTAGGGGAACGACTAGGGGGTGTTGGGGTCGTTCTCCAACCCTAGGACACGTCCCTAATGAACCCAACTTGATACATGGGCCATCAGCCCAAAATAGGGTGACACAGCACCAAAGGCAGAAAAGGCCCCGGTGTTGAAACGACGATTGCGGAAGCATCGGATAAGATATAGCCATGGGTCCAGATCCGTTGGAAAATAGACTTGATAAGCTTTCCAAAAAGTGCTAGAACGTCCCAATCCGAGTCCGTATGCGACCGTGGTGAACATCACAAGTTGGAGCTGTCCTAGAGTCTGAATCCAGCCCCAAAACGTGTTGGATTTGATCTCTTTCTTTCCTTGGACCAAAAGTGACGTGGTGTCCAGGTGGAGGACGTTGGGAATACTTGGATTTGGTCCCCAATCAACTTCATTAACCATGTTTTCCATATGCAATCAAACCTTTCCTTGATCCATGTAAGTAATTCTGAAAATGAAAATATACACATTTTATGGTGGAGCACCAATTCATCAAATGTATCAATGATAAGCCTCATATAGAATGGTTGCACCTTTGGTGTAGAAGTGGTTGACATGGTCATATTTGAGCCAATGATGTCCTCATCATTACTGATATGAACCCGCTAGGGTTTATGGACGATCTTTCGATGAGAGGCGTGAGATCACTCGATTTGGTGGATGGAGATGACGTTCACGGCCCGACTACAGCCTTCCAAGACCGCGCCTTAGCAACCGATACACCACCTCCAAAGGCTGTCACGATCTTGTGGAGCGCGACAACCAGCCACTAGGGCTCCCGTCCTGCAAGCAATCGAAGAACTAGCAAGAACAAGGAAACAAGCACTGAATTTGCAAGATGAAATTGAAAACCTCAAACTGAATCTTATTATGAGTGGAGTTCTGAAGACAAGGAGACGGGTGGCTGGATCAGCACACGCGCCTACAAGCAAGTAGCAAAGGCTAAACTTGATCTAAACAAAACCCAAGTGTTCCTGGTGGCGGCTAAGGGGTATATGATGTGTGGAGGACGACCACAAGAGAGTTTGGGTCGTGCTCCAAGCCTAGGACGCGTCCCTACTAGACTCTAAAAGATACAAGCCCATTGGGCTAACTTAAGGTGGCGCAGCACCCTGGATAGAATAGACCTCTCGGTGATTTTTGGACTGTTGACGCCGTTTCTGAGCAGGTATGAATATGAGGTCAGATCCGTATGAAAGTAGACTTTATTAGCTTTCCAACAAGTCCAGAATCACCCCAATCCGACTCCGTATGTAATCGTGGCGACCGTCACAAGTTGGAGGTGTGCTGCAGTCCGAATCCAGCCTACGCGAGTCCTTTTCCCTTTTGGTCTTCTCCTTGATTCCTAATCAAAACAAGAGTGCACGTGTCTCCAAGATCTAAACAGGATGGACAAGAGCTCAAGAAGGAACTCACTTGATGATTAAGTGTTCGAGCACGAGCACGGGTAATAGGACCAGCAGGTGTCGGCGTGGACGGCGTGGATGTATGATCGGTGTTGATGTCCTCATCATCCTCCCTTTCTTGAATTTGAGTCGTCCTCGACTCAAGCTCATCTTCCTCACCCAAATAAGGCTTCAAATCTGCAATGTTAAATGTGGGACTAACCCCAAAATCTGCAGGAAGATCAAGCTTATATGCATTCTCATTTATTTGTTGCATCACTTTAAAAGGACCATCCGCTCTAGGCATCAATTTAGATTTTCTTAATTCAGGAAACCTATCCTTTCGCAAATGCAACCAAACCCAATCTCCGGGTTCAAGAATCAATTCCCTTCTACCTTTATCTACAGCAAATTTGTACTTAGCATTCATGCGCTCTATGTTTTCTTTAGTGGTTTCATGTAGTTTTAGCATCAATTCAGCACGTTGCTTAGCATCAAAATTCAACTTTTCAGAACTTGGCAATGGCATTAAATCAATAGGAGCACGTGGTAACAAGCCATAAACAATCTCAAAGGGACACATCTTCGTAGTAGAATGCAGCGAACGATTATAAGCAAACTCAATATGAGGCAAACAATCTTCCCACATCTTAATATTCTTCTTTAAAACAGTCCTTAACATAGTAGACAAAGTTCTATTCACAACTTCAGTTTGACCATCAGTTTGGGGGTGACAAGTGGTGGAAAATAAAAGCTTAGTCCCCAATTTGGCCCATAAAGTTCTCCAAAAATGGCTAAGAAATTTAGCATCACGATCAGAAACAATTGTATTTGGCACACCATGCAAGCGAACAACTTCTCGAAAGAACAAATCAGCAATATTTGTAGCATCATCAGTTTTATGACATGGTATGAAATGTGCCATTTTAGAGAATCGATCCACAACCACAAAAACACTATCTCGCCCTTTCCTAGTCCGTGGCAATCCCAACACAAAATCCATAAAAATATCCTCCCAAGGAGCACTAGGAACAGGAAGAGGCATATACAAACCGTGTGGATTCAACCGGGACTTAGCCTTTTGACATGTTGTGCAGCGAGCAACAAATCTCTCCACATCTCGTCGCATCTTGGGCCAAAAGAAATGACCAGCAAGAATGTCCTCCGTCTTCTTCGCTCCAAAATGCCCCATCAAGCCACCTCCATGCGCTTCCTGCAGCAACAATAAGCGAACGGAGCTAGCTGGAATGCATAGCTTGTTAGCTCTAAACACAAACCCATCATTGAGGATGAATTTGTTCCATGTTTTCCCATCTTTACAATGCAGCAGCACTTCTTTAAAATCAGCATCATGAGCATATCGTTCTTTAATTGTTTCTAACCCAAAGATCTTGTAATCAAGTTGATTCAGCAAAGTATATCTCCTAGACAATGCATCTGCAATGATATTATCCTTCCCTTTCTTGTGTTTGATAACATAAGGAAAAGATTCAATAAATTCAACCCATTTTGCATGTCTACGATTCAGTTTTCCTTGACTACGAATATGCTTCAAAGATTCATGATCAGAATGTATAACAAATTCTTTGGGCCACAAATAATGCTGCCATGTTTCTAATGTCCGCACTAGAGCATATAATTCCTTATCATATGTAGAATAATTAAGAATAGGCCCGCTCAATTTCTCACTAAAGTATGCAACAGGTTTTCCTTCTTGTAACAAAACACCACCCAATCCAATTCCACTCGCATCACATTCAAGCTCGAAAGTCTTATTAAAATCAGGGAGTTGGAGTAGAGGTGCATGTGTTAACTTATCTTTCAGCACATGGAAGGCGTGCTCTTGTGCTTTGCCCCAAGAAAAGGACACTCCCTTCTTTGTAAGCTCATTCAATGGTGCAGCAATGGTGCTGAAGTCCTTCACAAAACGGCGATAGAAACCAGCAAGTCCTAGGAAACTCCGCACTTGTGTGACCGTCGTGGGTACAGGCCATCCTTGTATAGCTTCCACCTTGGCTTTATCAACCTCAATTCCCTGTGGAGTGACAACATAGCCAAGAAACGATACTCGATCGGTGCAGAAAGTGCACTTCTCAAGGTTACCAAACAAACGTGCATCACGTAGAGCATTGAAAACAGCACGTAAGTGATCAAGGTGTTCATCAATGGATTTGCTATAAATCAGTATATCATCAAAGTAGACGACAACAAATTTCCCAATGAAAGCACGCAAAACCTCGTTCATTAATCTCATGAAAGTACTAGGTGCATTAGTTAACCCAAAAGGCATGACTAACCACTCATATAGACCGAACTTGGTTTTGAAAGCAGTTTTCCATTCATCTCCCAATTTCATACGAATCTGGTGGTACCCACTACGCAAATCAACCTTTGAAAACACAACAGCACCACTCAATTCATCAAGCATATCATCTAATCGTGGAATAGGGTGTCGATATCGAATGGTGATATTATTAATAGCCCTACAATCAACACACATGCGCCATGTTCCATCTTTCTTAGGCACTAAAATCACTGGAACAGCACAAGGACTAAGAGACTCACGCACATAACCTTTGTCTAGTAGTTCTTGCACTTGTCGCTGAATTTCCTTCGTTTCCTCCGGATTTGTCCTGTATGGCGCACGGTTTGGCAAAGATGCTCCAGGGATAAGATCAATTTGGTGCTCAATCCCTCGTATTGGTGGCAGCCCCGCTGGTATCTCAATGGGAAACACATCAGAATACTCCTGCAAAATGTTAGCAACAGCAGGGGGCAAAGAACGTTGCATATCCTCAAATGAAATCAAAGCATCCTTGCATACCAAAGCATAAGCAACAGAGGTGGATGCATTGAACTCATTAATATCAGATTTTGTAGCAAGCATACAACGTCCTTTCAATGTTATCTCATCTTTGTCATCAACAACAGATTTGTCACTCTCGCTCTTCGCTTTTGCAGCCTTAGTAACATCAGATTGCATAATAGCTTCAGGAGACATAGGATGCAACACAATTTTTCGATCATGGTATAGAAACGAATATTGATTTGATCTACCATGATGCATCGAATCTCTATCAAATTGCCATGGTCTACCTAGCAGAATATTGCAAGCTTGCATAGGCACAACATCACATTCAACAATATCTTTGTATGATCCGATGGCAAAATTGATTCGCACCAGTCTCGTTACCTTTGCCTTACCACTGTTGTTCAGCCATTGGATGTAGTAGGGATGGGGATGTGGTTTGGTGGTGAGGGCGAGCTTCTGTACCATGTCGCTACTTGCCAAGTTGTTGCAGCTACCTCCATCAATGATCATGCGACACGAACGCTCCTTGATGACACACTTTGTTTGGAATAAAGTGTGTCGCTGATTTTGCTCAGCCTTCTCCATTTGTGCACTAAGCACTCGCTGTACAATCAAGCTCTCATAGTGCTCCGCGTCACCTGCATTGATGTGTTCTTCTATGTGTTCCTCACTACCTGCATAGTCAGCCGCAAGCAATGCAAGTGTATCTTCATCAAAATCACTAGCAGATGAACACTCACCATCATCTTTGACAATCATAACACGCTTGTTTGGGCAGTCACGCATCATATGGCCATATCCCTTGCACCGATGACATTGTATGTTGCTTGTTCTACCTGTCGATGCCACGGATGAAGTACTCACAGCCGGCTTTTGCGCTGTCTTCACTACTGAATTGGTGGGGGCAGCTCAAGTCTTGTCACTAGATGATGGCGTAGGAGTACGTGTAGACGGAGTTGTAGATGGGCGCGGCTGCCATGAACTAGCTTTCCCTGCAGAAACATTAGTCCTTGCGCTAGCACGTCATCCCTGCACTTCCCGTTCAGCTTTACAAGCAAGATGAAACAGTTTGGTTACGTTATTGTATTCTTTGTAAGCGAGGATATCCTGAATTTCCCGATTTAATCCACCTAAAAATCTAGCCATAGCAGGTTCCTCATCCTCCTCTAAATTACAACACAACATACCCGTTTGTAATTCCTGATAGTATTCTTCTACACATTTAGAACCTTGTCTCAATTGCTGCAGACTTGTTGGTAGATGACCCCTCCTGTCGAGCAAGGTAAGAACTGGTAAGAACTTGTGTAATAGGTGGAGAGTGAGCGACTTGCTGTAGCTACATCCTAGTAGTTGTAGGGCTTTTATTTCTTCACTTGTCTTCTTGTTGTCTTTGTCTTTGAACTATGTCAGGGACCGACGAAGATAACTACCAACTGATATGAACCCGCTAGGGTGAATCCTGATCTTTCGATGAGAGAAGGTGGATAACTCGATTTGGGGATGGAGATGACGTTCACGGCCCGACTACAACCATCCAAGGATGCTGCGCCTTAGCAACCGATACACCACCTCCAACAGCCGTCGCGATCTTGTGGAACATGATCAACCAAACCACTAGGGTAATTCCTGCAAGCAATCGAGGAACAAGCAAGAACAAGTAGAACAAGCAACTCAATTGCAAATATGGAGATGAAAACCAATCTGAAATCACAAAGTTGGGGTTCTGAATCGAGTAGAACGGATGGTCTAGTCGACACACGCGTCTACAAGGAAGTAGCAATGGCTAAACTTTCAACAAAACAAAACCCCCATCTATTTGTGGCGGCTCTAATCCTTATTAATACCTAGGGGAACGACCAGGGGGTGTTGGGGTCGTTCTCCAACCCTAGGACACGTCCCTAATGAACCCAACTTGATACATGGGCCATCAGCCCAAAATAGGGTGACACAGCACCAAAGGCAGAAAAGGCCCCGGCGTTGAAACGACGATTGCGGAAGCATCGGATAAGATATAGCCATGGGTCCAGATCCGTTGGAAAATAGACTTGATAAGCTTTCCAAAAAGTGCTAGAACGTCCCAATCCGAGTCCGTATGCGACCGTGGTGAACATCACAAGTTGGAGCTGTCCTAGAGTCCGAATCCAGCCCCAAAACGTGTTGGATTTGATCTCTTTCTTTCCTTGGACCAAAAGTGACGTGGTGTCCAGGTGGAGGACGTTGGGAATACTTGGATTTGGTCCCCAATCAACTTCATTAACCTTCCATGTTTTCCATATGCAATCAAACCTTTCCTTGATCCATGTAAGTAATTCTGAAAATGAAAATATACACATTTTATGGTGGAGCACCAATTCATCAAATGTATCAATGATAAGCCTCATATAGAATGGTTGCACCTTTGGTGTAGAAGTGGTTGACATGGTCATATTTGAGCCAATGATGTCCTCATCACTTTCTTCCATGAAGTAGCTCATATGGGGTCTTCTCTAGCAATGGATGACAATATAGTCTATTGATGTAGTAGCAAGCGGTATTGATTGCTTCATCCCAAAAAGATTGACTCACATTGTACTCATGAAGCATTGATCTAGCCATATCAAGCAATGTTCTATTCCTTCTCTCAACTAGGCCATTTGATTGTGGAGTGTACTTGGTTGAGAATTGATGTCCAATGCCATAGTGATCACAAAGTTCTTCAATTCTTGTATTCTTGAACTCACTTCCATTGTCACTTCTCACTTTCTTGATTCTAATCTCAAACTCATTGTGAACTTTAGTGAGAAATGTCTTGAAGGTGTCAAACACTTCACTTTTGTCATTTAGAAAGAATACCCATGTGAATCTTGTGAAATCATCCACTATGACAAAGCCATACTTGTTGCCGCCTATGCTTGTGTATGTTGTTGGTCCAAATAGATCCATGTGCATCAAATCAAATGCTTTGCATGTGCTCATTGTACTCTTCTTTGGATGTGAGCTTCCAACTTGCTTCCCGGCTTGACATGCACTACAAAGTTTATTCTTCTCAAATTCAACATCTTTCAAACCATTGACAAGATTGTGAGTTGTAAGCTTCTTCAATTGTTTCATGCCAACATGACCAAGCCTTCTATGCCAAAGCCAACCCATGCTTGATTTGGAGATTAAGCAAGTTGTCAAAGAAGTTTCTCTAGCATTGAAGTCAACTAGGTAGAGATTCTCATATCTAAAACCCTTGAATGCCACATTTGAACCATCCACACTAATAACTTCCACATCATCAACCCCAAAAATTCATTTGTAGCCTAGATCACATATTTGTGCCACGGATCGAAGATTGAAATCCAAGTTTTCAACTAGCAACACATTGGAGATACTCATGTCATTTGATATTGCAATCTTTCCCAAGCCAATAACCTTGCCTTTCTTGTTATTGCCAAATGTGATAGAATCAACACCACTATCATTGTCATTGATTGAGTCAAACATTCTTGATGAGGTCATGTGTTGAGTGCACCCAGTATCAATAATCCAATGCCTTCCTCCGGCTTTGTAATTGACCTACAAGCAAGTCAATGAAGCTTAGGTACCCACTTTTGCTTGGGTCCTTGTAGGTTAGTAACTAAGCTCTTTGGTACCCAAATAGCCTTCTTCTTTGGGCCCACAATTGGTGTACCAATAAACTTAGCTTGCACACCCTTCACACTCTTGGTAAGTACATAGCAAGAATTAAAAGGTATAGCATTAACAAGGTTCTTGCTTTGGTTCTTTTTATTGCAATTATGCTCTAGGTGCCCAACTTGCTTGCATCTATTGCAAAACCGACCATTGCCCTTCACAAATCTAGGCTTTGGAATTGCAAAGGCCGACTTGCCTTTCTTGGGGGTGTAGCCCAATCCCTCTTTGTTAAGAGAGAACCTTTGGCTACCCAAGCACTTAAGCAAGCGGGCCTCACCACCATAGGCCTTGCCTAGGGCGTGAGTGAGCTCATCCACCTCCTTTTTGAGAGTCTCATTCTCAACCATTAGTGAGGCATCACAAGTGAAACCATCACTAGTAGTGAAGGTAGAGTCAGTGGTGGTGAATGAAGAGCTACAAGAAGGGTTAGCATTTGACATGATGATAGGTTCATAAAAGGATTCATCAATTATATCACATGTAACGCCTATATCACATGATACAACAACCTCCTTCTTTGCTTGTTGCTCAAGTAGCAATGAGTGAGCCTTTTCAAGCTTGGAATGAGCCTTACCAAGATCCTCATGGTCTTCCACTAGACTCTCATGAGTGGTCTTAAGCTCACTAAGGACTTTCTCAAGTATTGCTACTTTCATTGAAAGCTTCTTACACTCCTTGTCCTTGGCAATAGCTATGTCTCTAGTTTGTTTCATCAAGTCATATAGTTGTTCTTTAGTTGGTTCATCATCATTATTTTCATTATCATTATCACTATCATGAGCATATTCCATTTCACTTTCGTTATCACTCTTATCATATAATACCTTAGCTTCTTTAGCCATGAAGCATGAAGAGGATGAATCAAATATTGATGGCTTCTTGTTGATAGCAATGGAAGCAAAAGCCTTGTTGGATGATTCTTCTTCTTCATCATCATCACTTTCCCAAGTGACCACATAGGCACCATTTTTGCCTTTCTTGAATGTCATCTTGGCTTCTCTCTTCTTCTTCTCGAACTTGTCCCTCTTGTTGTTCTTCTTCTTGTCATAGGGACATTCGGCTTGAAGGTGTTCGGTGCTATCACAATTGAAGCACTTCCTTTGTTGCTCATTTCTTTTGAAGTTGTCATTTCTCTTCTTAAAGCCTCTTCTCTTGATGAACATGTGACCCATCTTCTTGACTACAAGAGCAAGTGTCTCATCATCAATTTCAAATTCCCCATCTTCATTGTTGTCTTCTTCTTCTTCAATGATGGTAGCTTTGCCCTTGGAGGAGGTGGCCTTGAATGCCACGGTTTTCTTCTTCTTCTCATCTTCCACCTTCTCCTTGTCATCAACATCTTGATCATATTTGTCATAGGTCAATACTTCACCAAGCAAATCACTAGGCTTCATTGCTTCAAGCGATCAACATCTTGAATCTTCTAGGTAAGCTCAATAAGAACTTGTGAGAAAAATCTTGATCTTGAGTCTTGTGCCCTAAGCTCTTGAGATCATTGACTATCACTTGCAATCTATGAAACATTTCAATGATTGTTTCATCATCCCTTTTCTTGAAGTTCTCAAACTCACTCTTGAGCCCATATAGCTTGGCACTCTTCACAACCTTAGTGCCTTCATATGTCTCACTCAACCTTGTCCATACTTCACTAGCCAATTCCAAATCCTTGATACCCTCAAACACTTTTGTGTCAATACCATTGTAAAGTGTATTGAGAGCCATTCTATTGCATGTTCTATTTGCTCTATCTTCATCGGTGAGATGATCGGGATCAATGATAGCAAAATCATTCTCGGTGACTTGCAATACTCTCTCATGAATAGAACCAAGGTACATTGTCATTTTTCTCTTCCAATGAGCAAAAGAACTAACACCATCAAAGAACGGTGGCTTGCCCCCAACATGATTGAACACAATTTGAGCCATTTTTCACACCGAAGGATGTTAAGCCTTGATTAAAACAGTGACCACGGCTCCGATACCACTTGTAAGGTCCTAGATGGCTAGAGGGGGGGTGAATAGCCTATAAAAAAATTCTACAAAAGACACTAAGCAAACTTGTTAGAATAACAAACGGCGTAAAGCGAGTTTTGCTTAGCCAAGGGTTGTGATGCAAGCCTCCTATCCACAAGTCTAGTAGATTATGATCTCTAGTTCACACAAGAGCTATGTCACTAATTTTACACTAGAGAACAAGTTAACAACACTACTAGCAAAGCTACCACAAGAGCTACACAAGATAATCTAGTAAAAGTAAGTGCAAGAGAGAGGATTGTGATTCTTATACCGACGGTGAAGAGAAGATGTTGCCAATCACCAAGATGATATACAATCAATCAATATTGACAACAACACAATATGAAGACCAATCACCGGGAGACAAGAGACACAATATTTTTGTTCACCCGGTGTTCACTTGTGCACCGACAAGCTACGTCACCGGTTGTGTCGACCAACACTTAGATGGTTTCCCGGTGTGACCCTCAAGTCACTTGCCCCTCAAGGCATGCCCCGCAAGGCACCGCAAGACACCACTCTCAAGTGAGGTAACTCAATGACACGCGCATTCCACTAGAGTTGCTTTTGGCTAGGAGCGGTACTCTCCAAGAGTAACAAGAAATCCACCGGATAAACCACCCACAAGTGCCACTAGATGCCCTCAAGCTATGCAATGCACTTTGGGATCACTCAATCTCACTTTTGATTTGCAATCAAGCAAGAGAGATGAGTGGGAGGAGAAGCTTTAGCTCAAAGGATGCACAAGAGTGTTAGAAATGCCAAGAGACCTCCCCAAGGGCCGGCCAACGAGTATTTATAAGCATCCCATACAAATAGAGCCGTTGCCACTCCACTGAGCGTTTTTTCGGGACGACCGAACGCGGTGGTCGAAACTGACCGAACGCGCAGGTCAGCAGCGTGCTCCAATGGCTAGTTTTCGCGCGTATAAACTTGTATTGACCAGACGCGGTGGTCACTAACGGGACCGGATGCGCAGGTCGTAGCGAAACAACGAACAGAGAGGTTCCAGCAAGCTCCCGAAGTGACCGGACGCGTCCGGTCATCACTGACCGGACTCGCTGCAGCGTCCGGTCACTTTCGCCCACGAAAAACACTGACCGGACGCGCTGACCGGATGCGCAGGTGCTGACCGGACGCATCCGGTCACGAGTCCGGTCACAGACCACTCTTCGGTAAAACGGCGATATCTCTTAGCTCCGAAGTCCGATTTCGATGATCTTGGACATTTTGGAAAGCTTACTCAGAGGGCTACACAACCCACTAAAGCACTTGATCCAGTTCACAATGGATCAAAGCAGTATTCCACTCCAAGAGCCATCCTAGTGTCCGGACAACACCGAAAAACCTTTCTCTCTTCACCAAGTTGATCAAAATCAACTCCAACACCTTCTCCTTTGCAAATGTGCCAACACCATCAAGTGTACATCTCCATGTGCTTGTGTGTTAGCTTTTTCTCAATCATTTTCAAAGGTTTTCCAGTTAGCTCACTAGGCCCTACATGCAATGCACTTCATGAATTCACCTAGTGGCACCCGTGCGTCGAATAACCGATAAGACTTCCCCTCTTAATAGTTTGGCTATCGACCCTAAACCACTCACACCCTCTATGGTGTCTTGAGTGTAAAACAAAATGGCCCTATGGTTATACCTTTGCCTTGAGCCCATTTTGTTTCTCCAAATGATATGATCTACTTCATATCATCACATGACTGTCTCGATCCATCGACCTTGACTTCACTTGCCCTTCACCGTTGCATCGGTCCGTCGGCGCCAAGTCTTGCTCAAGCTTCACCATCGCATGGTCCTTCGCTTCGAAGCCTCGACTTGCCCTTCACCTTCACAACCGGTCCATCGAGCCAAGCCTCATCTTGGTCTTCACAATCTTGGTCACATGAGTCAATGTCATGTCTCATATTCAATGACCACCTTTATCTAAATCATCCACTTAGATACAAAGGTTAGTCCTAGGTTTCATCAATTAGCCAAAACCAAACTAGGGACTTTCAACCGTGCACCTATCTAGCACTGACACAAAAACTGTCTCCAAATGGATTGAATCGAGGTTCCAAATGACCAATGTCACTGAGAAGATCCATCGGGTGTGTGCAAAATGATTTCTGAACCAATGGTACGTTCGGCGCAAACCGTGCACCTATCTTGCGTCAAGATTAGCACTGTCTCCAAACAGACCAAAACAAGCATCCACTTGAGCCTCGTCACCTAGTAATACCATCGGGTGTACCCAAAATGATTTCTGAGCCTATGGTACGTTTGACGCAAACCGTGCAACAATCTTACGTCAAGATTAGCACAATCTCCAAACTGACCAAAACGAGCATCCACTTGAGCCTTGTCAGCAAGGGGTACGATCGGGTGTGTCCAATATGATTTCTAAGCCTGTGGTACATTTGGCGCAAACCATGCACCTATAAAGATTAGCACTATCTCTAAACAGACCAAAAGGAGCATCCAATGGAGCCTCATGACCTAGGAGTACCATCAGATGCGTCCAAAATGATTTCTGAGCGCATGGTACGTTCAACGAAAATCGTGGACCTATCTTGCGTCAAGATTAACACTATCTCCAAACATACCAAAACGAACATCCACTTGGGCCATGTCACCAAGGAGTACCATCGGGTGCGTCCAAAACGATTTTTGTGCCTATGGTACGTTTGGCGCAAACCGTGCACCTATCTTGCACTGATACTACCACTGTCTCAAATGTATTGAAATGAGATTCCACATGACCAATGTCACATAGGAGATCTATCGGGTGCGTCCAAAACGATTTCTGACCCTATGTTACGTTTGGCGCAAACTGTGCATCTATCTTGCGTCAAGATTAGCACTATCTCCAAACAGACCAAAACGAGCATCCACTTGAGCCTCATCACTTAGGAGTACCATCGGTTGCGTCTGAACCGATTTTCGATCTTGTGGTACGTTCGGCGCAAACCGTGCACCTATCTTGCGTCAAGATTAGCACTATCTCCAAATAGACTGAAACAAGTAAGCGCTTGAGCCTCGTCACCTAGAAGTACCATCGGGTGCATCCCAAAATGAATTTTGATCTACGTTTGGCGCAAACTGCGCATCTATCTTGCACTGACTCTAACAGTGTCTCCAAATGGATTGAAACGAGATTCCACTGACCAATGTCACCGAGGAGATCCATCGGGTGCCTCCAAAATGATTTCTGAGCCTGTGGTACATTCGGCGCAAACCGTGCACCTATCTTGTGTCAAGATTAGCTCTACGTCCAAACAGACCAAAACAACCATCCACATGTGCCTCGTCACCTAGGAGTACCATCGGGTGCGTCCAAAATGATTTTCAAGCATATGGTACGTTCGACGCAACCCGTGCATCTATCTTGCATCAAGATTAACACTATCTCCAAATAGACCAAGACGAGCATCCACTTGAGCCTCGTCAGCTAGGAGTACCATCGGGTGCGTCCAAAACGCTTTCTGTGCCTATGGTATGTTTAGCGCAAACCGTGCATGTAACTTGCACTAACACTGCCACTATCACCAAATGGATTGAAACAAGATTCCACAAGACCACAGTCACATAGGAGATCCATCAGGTGCATCCAAAACGATTTCTGAGCCTATGCTACGTTCGGCGCAAACCGTGCACCTATCTTGCGTCAAGGTTAGCACTATGTCTAAACAGACCAAAACGAGCGTCCACTTGAGCCTTGTCACCTAGGAGTACCACCGAGCACGTCCAAAATGATTTCCGAGCCTATGGTACATTCGACGCAAATCATGCACCAATCTCGCATCAAGGTTAGCACTATCCCTAAACAAATCAAAACGAGCATCCACTTGAGCCTCGTCACCTAGGAGTACCATCGGGTGCGTCTAAAACGATTTCTAAGCGATGTTTGGCGCAAACCGTGCACATATCTTGCACTGACACTAACAAAGTCTCCAAATGGATTGAAACGAGATTCCAAATGACCAATGTCACTGAGAAGATCCATCAGGTGCGTCTAAAATGATTTCTGAGCCTATGGTACGTTCGGCGCAAACTGTACACCTATCTTGCGTCAAGATTAGCACTATCTCCAAATAGACCAAAACGAGCATCCACTTGAGCCTCGTCACCTAGGAGTACCGTCGGGTGTGTCCAAAACGATTTTTGAGCCTATGGTACGTTCCATGCAAACCGTGCACCTATCTTACGTCAAGATTAGCACTGTCTCCAAACAGACCGAAACGAGCATCCACTTGAGCCTCGTCAGCTAGTGGTACGATCGGGTGCGTCCAATACGATTTCTAAGCCTATGGTACATTTGGCGGAAACCATGCGCCAATCAAGATTAGCACTATCTCCAAACAGACTAAAACGAGCATCCAATTGAGCCTCGTCACCTAGGACTACCATCGGATGCATCCAAAATGATTTCTGAGCCTATTGTACGTTCAATGCAAACCATGCACCTATCTTGCGTCCAGATTAGCGCTATCTCCAAACATACCAAAACGAGCATCCACTTGGGCCACGTCACATAGGAGTACCATTAGGTGTGTCCAAAACAATTTATGTGCCTATGGAACGTTTGGCGCAAACCGTGCACCTATATTGTACTGACACTACCACTGTCTCCAAATGGAATGAAATGAGATTCCGCATGACCAATGTGACATAGGAGATCTATCGGGTGCATCCAAAATGATTTCTGACCCTATGTTACGTTTGGCGCAAACTGTGCATCTATCTTGCGTCAAGATTAGCACTATCTCCAAACAGACCAAAACGAGCATCCACTTGAGCCTCATCACCTAGGAGTACCATCGGGTGCGTCAAAAACGATTTCTAAGCGATGTTTGGCGCAAACCGTGCACCTATCTAGCACTGACACAAACACTATCTCCAAATGGATTGAAACAAGATTCCAAATGACCAATGTCACTTAGAAGATCCAACGGGTGCGTCTAAAATGATTTCTGAGCCTATGGTACATTCGGCGCAAACCGTGCACCTATCTTGCGTCAAGATTAGCACTGTCTTCAAACAGACTAAACCGAACATCCACTTTAGCATCGTCACCTAGGAGTACCATCGGGTGTGTCCAAAATGATTTATGTGCCTATGGTATGTTCAACGCAAACCGTGCACCTATCTTACGTCAAGATTAGTACTATCTCCAAACAGACCAAAACGAGCATCCACTTGAGCCTCATCACCTAGAAGTACCATAGCGTGTGTCTAAAACGATTTTTGGTCTTGTGGTACGTTCGGCGCAAACCGTGCACCTATCTTTTGTCAAGATTAGCACTATCTCCAAATAGACTCAAACAAGTAAACACTTGAGCCACGTCACCTAGAAGTACCATCGGGTGCATCCCAAAATAATTTTTGATCTACGTTTGGTGCAAACCGTGCACCTATCTTGCAATGACTCTAACAGTGTCTCCAAATGAATTGAAATGAGATTCCACATGACCAATGTCACCGAGGAGATCCATCGGGTGCGTCCAAAATGATTTCTGAACCTGTGGTACATTCGGCGCAAACCGTGACCTATCTTGTGTCAAGATTAGCTCTATGTCCAAACAGACCAAAACGAGCATCCACGTGTGCCTCGTCACCTAGGAGTACCATCGGGTGCATCCAAATGATTTTTGAGCCTATGGTACGTTCAACGCAAACCGTGCATCTATCTTGCGTCAAGATTAGCACTATCTCCAAACAAACCAAGACGAGCATCCACTTGAGCCTCATCAACTAGGAGTACCATCGGGTGAGTCCAAAACGATTTCTATGCCTATGGTACGTTTACAACAAACCGTGCACGTAACTTGCCCTAACACTGCCACTGTCACCAAATGGATTGAAACGAGATTCCACATGACCAAAGTCACATAGGAGATCCATCGGGTGCATCCAAAATGATTTCTAAGCCTATGCTACGTTCGGTGCAAACCGTGCACCTATCTTGCGTCAAGGTTAGCACTATGTCTAAACAGACCAAAACGAGCATCCACTTGAGCCTCGTCACCTACGAGTACCATCGACCGTGTCCAAAACGATTTCCAAGCCTATGGTACGTTCGACCCAAATCGTGCCCCAATCTCGCATCCAGGTTAGCACTATCCCTAAACAGACCAAAACGAGCATCCACTTGAGCCTCGTCACCTAGGAGTACCGTCGGGTGTGTCCAACACGATTTCTGAGCGATGTTTGGGGCAAACCGTGTTCCTATCTTGCACTGACACTACCATTGTCTCCAAACGGACTGAAACGAGATTTCACATGACCAATGTCACAAAGGAGATACATTGGGTGCGTCCAAAATGATTTATGATCCTATGGTATGTTCGATGCAAACCATGCACCAATCTTGCATCAATATTAGCACTATCTCCAAACAGACCAAAAAAAGCATCCACTTAAGCCTCGTCACCTAGGAGTACCATCTTTTGCATCCAAAATGATTTCTGTGCCTATTGTACGTATGGCGCAAACAGTGCACCTATCTTGCACTAATAGTACCGCTGTCTCCAAATGGATTGAAACGAGATTCCACATGACCAATATCACCCAGGAGATCAATCGGGTGCATCCAAAACGATTTCTAAGCCTACGGTACGTTTGGTGCAAACCGTGCACCTATCTTGCACTGACACTACCACTGTCAGGTGTGTCCAAAACGATTTCTGACCCTATGTTACGTTCAGCGCAAACCGTGCATCTATCTTGCGTCAAGATTAGCACTATGTCCAAACTGACCAAAACGAGCATCCACTTGAGCCTCGTCACCTAGGAGTACCATCGGGTGCATCCAAAACAATTTCTAAGCGATGTTTGGCGCAAACCGTGTACCTATCTGGCACTGACACAAACATTGTCTCCAAATGGATTGAAACGAGATTCCAAATGACCAATGTCACTGAGAAGATCCATCGGGTGCGTCCAAAATGATTTCTGAGCCTATGGTACGTTCGGCTTAAACAGTACACCAATCTTGCGTCAAGATTAGCACTGTCTCCAAACAGACCAAAATGAGCATCCACTTGAGCCTCGTCACCTAGGAGTACCATCGGGTGTGTTCGAAATCATTTCTGAGCCTATGGTACGTTTGACGCAAAACATGCACCTATAAAGATTAGCACTATCTCTAAGCAGACCAAAACGAGCATTCAATTGAGCCTCGTCACCAAGGAGTACCATCAGATGCGTCCAAAATGATTTATGAGCCCGTGGTACGTTCAACGCAAATCGTGCACCTATCTTGCGTCAAGATTAGCACCATCTCCAAACATACCAAAACGAGCATCCACTTGGTCCACGTCACCTAGGAGTACCATCGGGTGCGTCCAAAACGATTCTGTGCCTATGGTACGTTTGGCGCAAACCGTGAACCTATCTTGCACTGACACTACCACTATCTCCAAATGGATTGAAATGAGATTCCACATGACCAATGTCACATAGGAGATCTATCGGGTGCGTCCAAAAGGATTTCTGACCTTATGTTACCTTTGGCACAAACCGTGCAACCATCTTGCGTCAAGATTAGCACTATGTCCAAACAGACCAAAACGATCATCCACTTGAGCCTCATCACCTAGGAGTACCATCGGGTGTGTTTGAAACGATTTTCGATCTTGTAGTACGTTCAGTGCAAAGCGTGCACCAATCTTGCATCAAGATTGGCACTATCTCCAAATAGACTGAAACAAGTAACCACTTGAGCCTTGTCACATAGAAGTACCATCGGGTGTGTCCAAAATGATTTCTGGGCCTATGGTACGTTTACCGCAAACCGTGCACGTAACTTGCACTAACACTGCCACTGTCACCAAATGGATTGAAACGAGATTCCACATGACCAAAGTCACATGGGAGATCCATTGGGTGCATCCAAAACAATTTCTGAGCCTATGCTACATTCAGCGCATCCACTTGAGCCTCGTCACCTAGGAGTACCATCGGGTGCGTCCAACACGATTTTCTGAGCGATGTTTGGGGCACGCCGTGTACCTATCTTGCACTGACACTACCACTGTCCCCAAATGGACTGAAACGAGATTCCACATGACCAATGTCCCGTGGGAGATAGATCGGTTGCATCCAAAATGATTTCTGAGCCTATGGTACGTTCGATGCAAACCATGCACCAATCACGCATGAATATTAGCACTATCTTCAAATAGTCCAAAACGAGCATCCACTTAAGCCTCGTCACCTAGGAGTACCATCTTTTGCGTCCAAAATGATTTCTGTGCCTATGGTACGTTTAGCGCAAACCATGCACGTAACTTGCACTAACACTGCCACTGTCACCAAATGGATTGAAACGAGATTCCACATGACCGAAGTCACATAGGAGATCCATCGGGTGCATCCAAAACGATTTCTGAGCCTATGCTACGTTCGGCGCAAACCGTGCACCTATCTTGCATCAAGGTTAGCATTATCTCCAAACAGACCAAAACGAGCATCCACTTGAGCCTCGGCACCTAGGAGTACCATCGGGTGCGTCCAAAACGATTTCTAAGCGATGTTTGGCGCAAACCGTGCACCTATCTAGCACTGACACAAACACTGTCTCCAAATGGATGGAAACGAGATTCCAAATGACCAATGTCCTGAGAAGATCCATCGGGTGCATTCAAAATGATTTCTTAGCCTATGGTACGTTCGGCGCAAACTGTGCAGGTATCTTGCATCAAGGTTAGCACTGTCTCCAAACAGACCAAAACGAGCATCCACTTGAGCCTCGTCACCTAGGAGTACTATCGGGTGTGTCCAAAATGATTTCCGAGCCTATGGTACGTTCCACGCAAACTGTGCACCTATTTTACGTCAAAATTAGCACTATCTCCAAACGGACCGAAACGAGCATCCACTTGAGCCTCATCAGCAAGGGTTACGATCGGGTGCGTCCAATACAATTTCTAAGCCTGTTTTACATTTTCGCGCAAACCATGCACCTATAAAGATTAGCACTATCTCCAAACAGACCAAAACGAGCATCCAATTGAGCCTCGTCACCTAGAAGTACCATCGGATGCGTCCAAAATGATTTCTGAACCTATGGTACATTCAACACAAACCGTGCACCTATGTTGCGTCAAGATTAGCACTATCTCCAAACATACCAAAACGAGCATCCACTTGGGCCACGTCACCTAGGAGGACCATCGGGTGCGTCCAAAACGATTTCTATGCCTATGGTACGTTTGGCGCAAACCATGCAGCTATCTTGCACTAACACTGCCACTATCTCCAAATGGATTGAAATGAGATTCCACTTGACAAATGTCACATAGATCTATCGGGTGCGTCCAAAATGATTTATGACCCTATGTTACATTCGGCACCAACCGTGCATCTATCTTGCATCAAGATTAGCACTATGTCTAAACAGACCAAAACGAGCATCCACTTGAGCCTCATCAGCTAGGAGTACCATCGGGTGTGTCTAAAACGATTTTCGATCTTATGGTACGTTCGGCGAAAACGGTGCACCTATCTTGCGTCAAGATTGGCACTACCTCCAAATAGACTGAAACAAGTAACCACTTGAGCCTTGTCACCTAGAAGTACCATCGGGTGCATCCAAAACGATTTCTGTGCCTACGGTACGTTTAGCGCAAAACGTGCGCCTATCTTGCACTAACACTGCCACTGTCACCAAATGGATTGAAACAAGATTCCACATGACCAAAGTCACATAGGAGATCCATCGGGTGCATCCAAAACGATTTCTGAGCCTATGCTACATTCGGCGCAAACCGTGCACATATCTTGCGTCAAGGTTAGCACTATGTCTAAACAGACCAAAACGAGCATCCACTTGAGCCTCTTCACCTACGGGTACCATCGAGCACGTCCATAACGATTTCCGAGCCTATGGTACGTTCGACGCAAATCATGCACCAGTTTCGCATCAAGGTTAGCACTATCCCTAAACAGACCAAAACGAGCATCCACTTGAGCCTCGTCACCTAGGAGTACCATCGGGTGCGTCCAACACGATTTTCTGAGCGATGTTTGGGGCACACCGTGCACCTATCTTGCACTGACACTACCACTGTCCCCAAATGGACTAAAACGAGATTCCACATGACCAATGTCACGTGGGAGATAGATAGGTTGCGTCCAAAATGATTTATGAGCCTATGATACGTTCGATGCAAACCATGCACCAATCACGCATGAATATTAGCACTATCTCTAAACAGACCAAAACAAGCATCCACTTAAGCCTCGTCACCTAGGAGTACCATCTTTTGCGTCCAAAATGATTTCTGTGCCTATGGTACGTTTAGCGCAAACCATGCACGTAACATGCACTAACACTGCCACAGTCACCAAATGGATTGAAACGAGATTCCACATGACCAATGTCACATAGGAGATCCATCGGGTGCATCCAAAACGATTTCTAAGCCTATGCTACGTTCGGCGCAAACTGTGCAGCTATCTTGCGTCAAGGTTAGCACAATCTCCAAACAGACAAAAATGAGCATCCACTTGCGCCTCGTCACCTAGGAGAACCATCGGGTGCATCCAAAACGATTTCTAAGCGATGTTTGGCGCAAACCGTGCACCTATCTAGCACTGACACAAACACTGTCTCCAAATGGATTGAAATGAGATTCCAAATGACCAATGTCACTGAGAAGATCCATCGGGTGCGTCCAAAATGATTTCTGAGCCAATGGTACATTCGGCGCAAACCGTGCACCTATCTTGCATCAAGATTAGCACTGTCTCTAAACAGACCAAAACGAGCATCCACTTGAGCCTCGTCACCTAGGAATACCTCGGGTGTGTCCAAAATGACTTCTGATCCTATGGTACGTTTGATGCAAATCGTGCACCTATCTTACGTCAAGATTAGCACTATCTCCAAACGGACCAAAACGAGCATCCACTTGAGCCTTGTCAGCTAGGTGTACGATCAGGTGCGTCCAATACGATTTCTAAGCCTGTGGTACGTTTGGCGCAAACCATGCACCTATAAAGATTAGCACAATCTCTAAACAGACCAAAACGAGCATCCAACGGAGCCTCGTTACCTAGGAGTACCATTAGATGCGTCCAAAATGATTTCTGAGCCCATGGTACGTTCTATGAAAATCGTGCACCTATCTTGCGTCAAAATTAGCACTATCTCCAAACATACCAAAACGAGCATCCACTTGGGCCATGTCACCTAGGAGTACCATCGGGTGCGTCCAAAACGATTTCTGTGCCTATGGTACGTTTGGCGCAAACCGTGCACCTATCTTGCACTGACACTACCACTGTCTCCAAATGTATTGAAATGAGATTCCACATGACCAATGTCACATAGGAGATCTATCGGGTGTGTCCAAAATGATTTATGACCCTATGTTACGTTTGGCACAAACTGTGCATCTATCTTGCGTCAAGATTAGCACTATGTCCAAACAAACCAAAACGAGCATCCACTTGAGCCTTATCAACTAGGAGTACCATCGGGTGTGTTTGAAACGATTTTCGATGTTGTGGTACGTTTGGCGCAAACGGTGCACCTATCTTGCATCAAGATTGGTGCATCCAAAACGATTTCTGGGCCTATGGTACATTTAGCGCAAACCATGCATGTAACTTGCACTAACACGGCCACTATCATCAAATGGATTGAAACAAGATTCCACATGACCAAAGTCACATATGAGATCCATCGGGTGCATCCAAAATGATTTCTGAGCCTATGCTACGTTCGGCGCAAACCGAGCACATATCTTGCATCAAGGTTAGCATTATGTCTAAACAGACCAAAACAAGCGTCCACTTGAGCCTCGTCACCTAGGAGTACCATCGGGTGCGTCCAAAACGATTTCTGGGCCTATGGTACATTAAGTGCAAACCATGCACGTAACTTGCACTAACATGGCCACTATCATCAAATGGATTGAAACAAGATCCACATGACCAGAGTCACATATGAGATCCATCGGGTGCATCCAAAATGATTTCTGAGCCTATGCTACATTCGGCACAAACCGAGCACCTACCTTCCGTCAAGGTTAGCATTGTGTCTAAACAGACCAAAACAAGCGTCCACTTGAGCCTCGTCACCTAGGAGTACCATCGGGTGCGTCCAAAATGATTTCTAGGCCTATGGTACATTAAGTGCAAACCATGCACGTAACTTGCGCTAACATGGCCACTATCATCAAATGGATTGAAATAAGATTCCACATGACCAGAGTCACATATGAGATCCATCGGGTGCATCCAAAACGATTTATGAGCCTATGCTACGTTCGGCACAAACCGAGCACCTACCTTGCGTCAAGGTTAGCATTATGTCTAAACTGACCAAAACAAGCGTCCACTTGAGCCTCGTCACCTACGGGTACCATCGAGCGCGTCCAAAACGATTTCCGAGCCTATGGTACGTTCGACGCAAATCGTGCACCAATCTCGCATAATGGTTAGCACTATCCCTAAACAGACCAAAACGAGCATCCACTTGAGCCTCGTCACCTAGAAGTACCATCGGGTGCGTCCAACACGATTTTCTAAGCGATGCTTGGGGCAAACCGTGCACCTATCTTGCACTGACACTACCACTGTCTCCAAATGGACTGAAACAAGATTCCACATGACCAATGTCTCATAGGAGATACATCGGGTGCGTCCAAAAAATTTTCTGAGCCTATGGTACGTTCGACGCAAACCGTGCTCCAATCTTGTATGAATATTAGCACTATCTCTAAACATACCAAAACGAGCATCCACTTAAGCCTCGTCACCTAGTTGTACTGTCTTTTGCGTCCAAAACGATTTTTGTGCCTATGGTACGTTTGGCGCAAACAGTGCACCTAACATGCACTGATAGTACCGCTATCTCCAAATGGATTGAAACGAGATTTCACATGACCAATGTCACCTAGGAGATCCACCGGGTGCATCCAAAACGATTTCTGATCCTATGGTACGTTCGACGCAAACTGTGCACCTATCTTGCGTCAAGGTTAGCACTATCTCCAAACAGACCAAAATGAGCATGCACTTGAGCCTCGTCACCTAGGAGTACCATCAGGTGTGTCCTAAATGATTTCTAACCGATGTTTGGTGCAAACCGTGCAAATATCTAGCACTGACACAAACACTGTCTCCAAATGGATTGAATCGAGATTCCAAATGACCAATGTCATTGAGAAGATCCATCGGGTGCGTCCAAAATGATTTCTGAGCCATTGGTACGTTCAGCGCAAACCGTGCACCTATCTTGCGTCAAGATTAGCACTGTCTCCAAACAGACCAAAACGAGCATTCACTTGAGCCTCGTCACCTAGGAATACCATCAGGTGTACCCAAAATGATTTCTGAGCCTATGGTACGTTTGACGCAAACCGTGCACCTATCTTACGTCAAGATTAGCACAATCTCCAAACATACCAAAACGAGCATCCACTTGGGCCACGTCACATAGGAGTACCATTAGGTGTGTCCAAAACAATTTATGTGCCTATGGAACGTTTGGCGCAAACCATGCACCTATAAAGATTAGCACTATCTATAAACAGACCAAAAGGAGCATCCAATGGAGCCTCGTCACCTAGGAGTACCATCAGATGCGTCCAAAATGATTTCTGAGCGCATGGTACGTTCAACAAAAATCGTGCACCAATCTTGCGTCAAAATTAGCACTATCTCCAAACATACCAAAACGAGCATCCACTTAGGCCATGTCGCCAAGGAGTACCATCGGGTGCGTCCAAAACGATTTTTGTGCCTATGGTACGTTTGGCGCAAACCGTGCACCTATCTTGCACTGACACTACCACTGTCTCCAAATGTATTGAAATGAGATTCCACATGACCAATGTCACATAGGAGATCTATCGGGTGCGTCCAAAACGATTTCTGACCCTATGTTACGTTCAGCACAAACCGTGCATCTATCTGGCGTCAAGATTAGCACTATGTCTAAATAGACCAAAACGAGCATCCACTTGAGCCTCATCACCTAGGAGTACCATCGGGTGTATCTGAAACGACTTTTGATCTTGTGGTACGTTAGACGCAAACCATGCCCCTATCTTGCGTCAAGATTAGCACTATCTCCAAATAGACTGAAACAAGTAACCACTTGAGCCTTGTCACCTAGGAGATCAATTGGGTGCGTCCAAAATGATTTCTGTGCCTATGGTATAGGGATGAAAACATAACAGAAATACTCTGAATTGACCGTTTTCGTTTTCTATATTATGAACCGTTTTTTAACATGAAAAATTGTCAGTTTCAATTGGTTTCACAACCATTTTCAATCATTTTTTGTACTCTTTAATTGCTAAATGTAGAAATATCCCGAACCGATCGTTTTCGTTTTTCTATATCGTAAGTCCGTTTTCGACCGTTTCCGACCGTTTTCATCCTTACTATGGTACGTTTAGCGCAAACCGTGCACCTATCTTGCATCAAGGTTAGCACTATGTCTAAATAGACCAAAACGAGCATCCACTTGAGCCTCGTCACCTACGGGTACCATCGAGCGCGTCCAAAATGATTTTCGAGCCTATGGTACGTTCGACGCAAATCGTGCACGAATCTCGCATAAAGGTTAGCACTATCCCTAAATAGACCAAAACGAGCATCCACTTGAGCCTCGTCACCTAGCAGTACGATCGGGTGCGTCCAACACGATTTCTGAGCGATGTTTGCGGCACACCGTGCACCTATCTTGCACTGACGCTACCACTGTCCCCAAATGGACTGAAATGAGACTCCACATGACCAATGTCACATGGGAGATAGATCGGTTGGCCCAAAATGATTTCTGAGCCTATGGTACGTTCGACACAAACCATGCACCAATCTCGCATGAATATTAGCACTATATCCAAACAGACCAAAACGAGCACCCACTTAAGCCTCGTCACCTAGGAGTACCATCTTTTGCGTCCAAAACGATTTCTGTGCCTATGGTACGTTTAGTGCAAACCATGCACACTAACACTGCCAGTGTCACCAAATGGATTGAAACGAGATTCCACATGACCAAAGTCACATAGGAGATCCATCGGGTGCATCCAAAACGATTTCTGAGACTATGCTACATTCGGCGCAAACCGTGCACCTATCTTGCGTCAAGGTTAGCACTATCTCTAAACAGACCAAAACGAGCATCCACTTGAGCCTCGTCACCTAGGAGAACCATCGGGTGCGTCCAAAATGATTTCTAAGCGATGTTTGGTGCAAACCGTGCACCTATCTAGCACTGACACAAACACTGTCTCCAAATGGATGGAAACGAGATTCCAACTGACCAATGTCATTGAGAAGATCCATCGGGTGCGTCCAAAATGATTTCTGAGCCTATGGTACATTCGACGCAAATGGTGCACCTATCTTGCATCAAGGTTAGCACTGTCTCCAAACAGACCAAAACGAGCATCCACTTGAGCCTCATCAGCTAGGGTTATGATCGGGTGCGTCCAATACGATTTATAAGCCTGTTTTACATTTTGGCGCAAGCCATGCAGCTATAAAGATTAGCACTATCTCCAAATAGACCAAAACAAGCATCCAATTGAGCCTCGTCACCTAGAAGTACCATCGGATGCGACCAAAATGATTTCTGAACCTATGGTACGTTCAACGCAAACCGTGCACCTTTGTTGCGTCAAGATTAACACTGTCTCCAAACATACCAAAACGAGCATCCACTTGGGCCACGTCACCTAGGAGGACCATCGGGTGCGTCCAAAACGATTTCAGTGCCTATGGTACGTTTGGCGCAAACCGTGCACCTATCTTGCACTAACACTACCACTGTCTCTAAATGGATTGAAATGAGATTCCACATGACCAATGTCACATAGGAGATCTATCGGGTGCGTCCAAAACGATTTATGACCTATGTTACGTTCGGCACAAATCGTGCATCTATCTTGCGTCAAGATTAGCACAATGTCCAAACAGACCAAAACGAGCATCCACTTGAGCCTCACACCAAGGAGTACCATCGGGTGTGTCTGAAACGATTTTTGATCTTGTGGTACGTTCGGCGCAAACGGTGCACCTATCTTGCGTCAAGATTGGCACTATCTCCAAATAGACTGAAACAAGTAACCACTTGAGCCTTGTCACCTAGAAGTACCATCCGGTGCGTCCAAAATGATTTCTAGGCCTATGGTACATTTAGCGCAAACCATGCACATAACTTGCACTAACACGGCCACTATCACCAAATGGATTGAAACAAGATTCCACATGACCAAAGTGACATATGAGATCCATCAGGTGCATCCAAAACGATTTCTGAGCCTATGCTATGTTCGGCGCAAACCGTGCACCTATCTTGCGTCAAGGTTAGCATTATGTCTAAATAGACCAAAACAAGCGTCCACTTGAGCCTCATCACCTAGGAGTACCATCGAGCGCGTCCAAAATGATTTCCGAGCCTATGGTACATTCGACGCAAATCGTGCACCAATCTCGCATCAAGGTTAGCACTATCCCTAAACAGAGCAAAACAAGCATCCACTTGAGCCTCGTCACCTAGAAGTCCCATCGGGTGCGTCCAACAAGATTTCTGAGCGATGCTTGGGGCAAACCGTGCACCTATCTTGCACTGACACAACCACTGTCTCCAAATGCACTGAAAGGAGATTCGACATGACCAATGTCTCATAGGAGGTACATTGGGTGCGTCCAAAATGATTTATGAGCCTATGGTACGTTCGACGCAAACCATGCTCCAATCTCACACGAATATTGGCACTATCTCTAAACAGACCAAAACGAGCATCCACTTAAGCCTCGTCACCTAGTTGTACCGTCTTTTGTGTCCAAAACGATTTCTGAGCGATGTTTGGGCAAATTGAGCACCTATCTTGCACTGACACTACCACTGTCTCCAAATCGATTGAAATGAGATTCCACATGACCAATGTCTCATAGGAGATACATCGGGTGTGTCCAAAATGATTTCTAAGCCTATGGTACGTTCGACGCAAACCATGCTCCAATCTCGCATGAATATTAGCACTATCTCCAAACAGACAAAAATGAGCATCCACTTAAGCCTCGTCACCTAGTTGTACCGTCTTTTGCGTCCAAAATGATTTCTGTGCCTATGGTACGTTTGGCGCATACAGTGCACCTAACTTGCACTGAAAGTACCGCTGTCTCCAAATGGATTGAAACGAGATTTCACACGACAAATGTCACCTAGGAGATCCACCGGGTGCATCCAAAACAATTTCTGATCCTATAGTACGTTCGGTGCAAACTATGCACCTATCTTGCGTCAAGGTTAGCACTATCTCCAAACAGACCAAAACGAGCATGCACTTGAGCCTCGTCACCTAGGAGTACCATCGGGTGTGTCCAAAATGATTTCTAAGCGATGTTTGGCGCAAACTGCGCACCTGTCTAGCACTCACACAAACACTATCTCCAAATGGATTGAAACAAGATTCCACATGACTAATGTCACTGAGAAGATCCATCGGGTGCATCCAAAATGATTTCTGAGCCTATGGTACGTTCGGCGCAAACCGTGCACCTATCTTGCGTCAAGATTAGCACTGTCTCCGAACGGACTAAAACGACCATCCACTTGAGCCCAGCCACCTAGGAATACCATCGGGTGTGTCCAAAATGATTTTTGAGCCTATGGTACGTTTGACGCAAACCGTGCACCTATCTTACGTCAAGATTAGCACTATCTCCAAACGGACCAAAACGAGCATCCACTTGAGCCTTGTCAGCTAGGGGTACGATCGGGTGCGTCCAATATGATTTCTAAGCCTGTGGTACGTTTGGTGCAAACCATGCACCTATAAAGATTAGCACTATCTCTAAACAGACCAAAACGAGCATCTAATTGAGCCTCGTCACCTAGGAGTACCTTCAGATGCGTCCAAAATGATTTCTGAGCCCATGGTACGTTCAATGCAAATTGTGCACCTGTCTTGTTTCAAGATTAGCAATATCTCCAAACATACCAAAACGAGCATCCACTTGGGCCACGTCACCTAGGAATACCATCGGGTGCGTCCAAAACGATTTATGTGCCTATGGTACGTTTGGCGCAAACCGTGCACCTATCTTGCACTGACACTACCACTGTCTCCAAATGTATTGAAATGAGATTCCACATCACCAATGTCACATAGGAGATCTATCGGGTGCGTCCAAAACAATTTCTGACACTATGTTATGTTCGGCGCAAACCGTGCATCTATCTTGCCTCAAGATTAGCACTATGTTCAAACAGACCAAAACAAGCATCCACTTGAGCCTCATCACCTAGGAGTACCATCGGGTGTATCTGAAAACAATTTTTGATCTTGTGGTACGTTCGTCGCAAACCGTGCACCTATCTTGCATCAAAATTAGCACTATCTCCAAATAGACTGAAACAAGTAACCACTTGAGCCTTGTCACCTAGAAGTACCATCAGGTGTGTCCAACATGATTTCTGAGCGATGTTTGTGGCAAACCGTGCACCTATCTTGCACTAACACTACCATTGTCTCCAAATGGATTGAAATGAGATTCCACATGACCAATGTCACATAGGAGATCTATCAGGTGTGTCCAAAACGATTTCTGACCCTATGTTACGTTCAGCGCAAACCGTGCATCTATCTTGCGTCAAGATTAGCACTATGTCCAAACAGACCAAAACGAGCATCCACTTGAGCCTCATCACCAAGGAGTACCATCGGGTGCATCCAAAACGATTTCTAAGCCTATGCTACGTTCAGTGCAAACCGTGCACCTATCTTGTGTCAAGGTTAGCACTATCTCCAAACAGACCAAAACGAGCATCCACTTGAGCCTCGTCACCTAGGAGAACCATCGGGTGCGTCCAAAACGATTTCTAAGCGATATTTGGCACAAACCGTGCACCTATCTAGCACTGACACAAACACTGTCTCCAAATGAATGGAAACGAGATTCCAACGGACCAATGTCATTGAGAAGATCCATCGGGTGCGTCCAAAATGATTTCTGAGCCTATGATATATTCGGCGCAAACGGTGCACCTATCTTGCGTCAAGGTTAGCACTGTCTCCAAACAAACCAAAACGAGCATCCACTTGAGCCTCGTCACCTAGGAGTACCATCGGGTGTGTCCAAAATGATTTCTGAGCCTATGGTACGTTCGACGCAAACCATGCACCTATCTTCCTTCAAGATTAGCACTATCTCCAAACGGACCGAAACGAGCATCCACTTGAGCCTCATCAGCTAGGGGTATGATCGGGTGCGTCCAATATGATTTCTAAGCCTGTTTTACATTTTGGGGCAAACCATGCACCTATAAAGATTAGCACTATCTCCAAACAGACCAAAACGAGCATCCAATTGAGCCTCGTCTCCTAGAAGCACCATCGAATGCGACCAAAATGATTTCTGAACCTATGGTACATTCAACGCAAACCGTGCACCTATGTTGCGTCAAGATTAGCACTGTCTCTAAACATACCAAAACGAGCATCCACTTGGGCCACGTCACCTAGGAGGACCATCGGGTGCGTCCAAAATGATTTCTATGCCTATGGTACGTTTGGCGCAAACCATGCACCTATCTTGCACTAACACTACCACTGTCTCTAAATGGATTGAAATGAGATTCCACATGACCAATGTCACATAGGAGATCTATCGGGTGCGTCCAAAACGATTTATGACCCTATGTTACATTCGGCACAAACCGTGCATCTATCTTGCGTCAAGATTAGCACTATGTCCAAACAGACCAAAACGAGCATCCACTTGAGCCTCATCACCAAGGAGTACCATCGGGTGTGTCGGAAACGATTTTCGATCTTGTGGTACGTTCAGCGCAAACGGTGCACCTATCTTGCGTCAAGATTGGCACTATCTCCAAATAGAATGAAACAAGTAACCACTTGAGCCTTGTCACCTAGAAGTACCATCCGGTGCGTCCAAAATGATTTATGGGCCTGTGGTACATTTAGCGCAAACCATGCACGTAACTTGCACTAACAATGCCACTATCACCAAATCGATTGAAACAAGATTCCACATGACCAAAGTCACATATGAGATCCATCAGGTGCATCCAAAATGATTTCTGAGCCTATGCTACGTTCGGCACAAACCGTGCACCTATCTTGCGTCAAGGTTAGCATTATGTCTAAACAGACCAAAACAAGCGTCCACTTGAGCCTCGTCACCTAGGAGTACCATCGAGCGCGTCCAAAACGATTTCCGAGCCTATGGTACGTTCGACGCAAATCATACACCAATCTCGCATCAAGGTTAGCACTATCCCTAAACAGAGCAAAACAAGCATCCACTTGAGCCTCGTCACCTAGAAGTCCCATCGGGTGCGTCCAACATGATTTCTGAGCGATGCTTGGGGCAAACCGTGCACCTATCTGGCACTGACACTACCACTGTCTCCAAATGGACTGAAACGAGATTCGACATGACCAATGTCTCATAGGAGATACATCGGGTGCGTCCAAAATGATTTCTGAGCCTGTGGTACATTCGGCGCAAACCATGCTCCAATCTCGCATGAATATTGGCACTATCTCCAAACAGACCAAAACGAGCATCCACTTAAGCCTCGTCACCTAGTTGTACCGTCTTTTTCGTCCAAAATGATTTCTGAGCGATGTTTGGGCAAATTGAGAACCTATCTTGCACTGACACTACCACTGTCTCCAAATGGATTGAAACGAGATTCCACATGAACAATGTCTCATAGGAGATACATCGGGTGCGTCCAAAATGATTTCTGAGCCAATGGTACGTTCGACGCAAACCATGCTCCAACCTCGCATGAATATTAGCACGATCTCCAAACAGACAAAAATGAGCATCCACTTAAGCCTCGTCACCTAGTTGTACCGTCTTTTGCGTCCAAAATGATTTCTGTGCCTATGGTACGTTTGGCGCAAACAGTGCACCTAACTTGCACAGAGAGTACCGCTATCTCCAAATGGATTGAAACGAGATTTCACATGACCAATGTCACCTAGGAGATCCACCGGGTGCATCCAAAACAATTTCTGATCATACGGTACGTTCGGTGCAAACTATGCACCTATCTTGCATCAAGGTTAGCACTATCTCCAAACAGACCAAAACGAGCAGGCACTTGAGCCTCGTCTCCTAGGAGTACCATCGGGTGCGTCCAAAATGATTTCTAAGCGATGTTTGGTGCAAACTACGCACCTGTCTAGCACTGACACAAACACTGTCTCCAAATGGATTGAAACGAGATTCCACATGACCAATGTCACTGAGAAGATCCATCGGGTGTGTCCAAAATGATTTCTGAGCCTATGGTATATTCGGCGCAAACCGTGCACCTATCTTGCGTCAAGATTAGCACTGTCTCCAAACAGACTAAAACGAGCATCCACTTGAGCCTAGTCACCTAGGAATACCATCGGGTGTGTCCAAAATGATTTTTGAGCCTATGGTACGTTTGACGCAAACCGTGCACCTATCTTACGTCAAGATTAGCACTATCTCCAAACGGACCAAAACGAGCATCCACTTGAGCCTTGTCAGCTAGGGGTACGATCGGGTGCGTCCAATATGATTTCTAAGCCTGTGGTACGTTTGGCGCAAACCATGCACCTATAAAGATTAGCACTATCTCTAAACAGACCAAAACGAGCATCCAATTGAGCCTCGTCACCTAGGAGTACCATCAGTTGCGTCCAAAATGATTTCTGAGCCCATGGTACGTTCAACGCAAATCGTGTACCTATCTTGCGTCAAGATTAGCACTATCTCCAAACATACCAAAACCAGCATCCACTTGGGCCACGTCACCTAGGAATACCATCGGGTGCGTCCAAAATGATTTTATGTGCCTATGGTATGTTTGACGCAAACCGTGCACCTATCTTGCACTGACACTACCACTGTCTCCAAATGTATTGAAATGAGATTCCACATGACCAATGTCACATAGGAGATCTATCGGGTGCGTCCAAAATGATTTCTGACACAATGTTATGTTCGGCGCAAACCGTGCATCTATCTTGTGTCAAGATTAGCACTATGTCCAAACAGACCAAAACGAGCATCCACTTGAGCCTCATCACCTAGGAGTACCATCGGGTGTATCTGAAAACAATTTTTGATCTTGTGGTACGTTCATCGCAAACCGTGCACCTATCTTGCAGCAAGATTAGCACTATCTCCAAATAGACTAAAACAAGTAACCACTTGAGCCTTGTCACCTAGAAGTACCATGAGGTGTGTCCAAAACGATTTCTGTGCCTATTGTACGTTTAGCGCAAACCGTGCATGTAACTTGCACTAGCACTGCCACTGTCACCAATTGGATTGAAACGAGATTCCACATGACCAAAGTCACATAGGAGATCCATCGGGTGCATCCAAAATGATTTCTGAGCCTATGCTACGTTCGGCGCAAACCATGCACCTATCTTGCATCAAGGTTAGCACTATGTCTAAACAGACCAAAACGAGCATCCACTCAAGCCTCGTCACCAACGGGTACCATCGAGCGCGTCCAAAACGATTTCCGAGCCTATTGTACGTTCGACGCAAATTGTGCACCAATCTCGCATAAAGGTTAGCACTATCCCTAAACAGACCAAAACGAGCATCCACTTGAGCCTCGTCACCTAGGAGTACCATCAGGTGCATCCAACACGATTTCTGAGTGATGTTTGGGGCACACTGTGCACCTATCTTGCATTGACACTACCACTATCCCCAAATGGACTGAAACGAGATTCCACATGACCAATGTCACATGGGAGATAGATCAGTTGCGTCCAAAATGATTTCTGAGCCTATGGTACATTTGACGCAAACCATGCACCAATCTCGCATGAATATTAGCACTATCTCCAAACAGACCAAAACGAGCATCCACTTAAGCCTCGTCACCTAGGAGTACCATCTTTTGCGTCCAAAATGATTTCTGTGCCTATGGAACGTTTAGTGCAAACCATGCACGTAACTTGCACTAACACTGCCAGTGTCACCAAATGGATTGAAACGTGATTCCACAAGACCAAAGTCACATAGGAGGTCTATTGGGTGCATCCAAAACGATTTCTGCGCCTATGCTACGTTTGGCGCAAACCGTGCACCTATCTTGCGTCAAGGTTAGCACTATCTCCAAACAGACCAAACGAGCATCCACTTGAGCCTCGTAACCATCAGGTGTGTCCAAAACGATTTCTGTGCCTATGGTACATTTGGCGCAAACCGTGCACCTATCTTGCACTGACACTACCACTGTCTCCAAATGTATTGAAATGAGATTCTGCATGACCAATGTCACATAGGAGATGTATCGGGTGTGTTCAAAACGATTTCTGACCCTATGTTACGTTCGGCGCAAACCGTGCATCTATCGTGCATCAAGATTAGCACTATCTCCAAATATACTAAAACAAGTAACCACTTGAGCCTTGTCACCTAGAAGTACCATCGGGTGCGTCCAAAACGATTTCTGTGCCTATGGTACGTTTAGCGCAAACCATGCACGTAACTTGCTCTAACACTGCCACTGTCACCAATTGGATTCAAACGAGATTCCACATGACCAAAGTCACATAGGAGATCCATCGGGTGCATCCAAAACCATTTCTGAGCCCATGCTACGTTCGGCGCAAACCATGCACCTATCTTGCATCAAGGTTAGCACTATGTCTAAACAGACCAAAACGAGCATCCACTTGAGCCTCGTCACCTATGGGTACCATCGAGCACGTCCAAAATGATTTTCGAGCCTATGGTATATTCGACGCAAATCGTGCACCAATCTCGCATAAAGGTTAGCACTATCCCTAAACAGACCAAAACAAGCATCCACTTGAGCCTCGTCACCTAGGAGCACCATCGGGTGCGTCCAACACGATTTTTGAGTGATGTTTGGGGCACACCGTGCACCTATCTTGCACTGACACTACCACTATCCCCAAATGGACTGAAACGAGATTCCACATGACCAATGTCACATGGGAGATAGATCGGTTGCGTGCAAAATGATTTCTAAGAGTATGTTACATTCGACGCAAACTATGCACCGATCTCGCATGAATATTAGCACTTCTCCAAACAGACCAAAACGAGCATCCACTTAAGCCTCGTCACCTAGGAGTACCATCTTTTGCGTCCAAAATGATTTCTGTGCCTATGGAACGTTTAGCGCAAACCATGCACGTAACTTGCACTAACACTGCCACTGTCACCAAATGGATTGAAACGTGATTCCACATGACCAAAGTCACATAGGAGATCCATCGGGTGCATCCAAAACGATTTCTGAGCCTATGCTACGTTTGGCGCAAACCGTGCACCTATCTTGCGTCAAGGTTAGCACTATCTCCAAACAGACCAAAACGAGCATCCACTTGAGCCTCGTCACCTAGGAGTACCATCGGGTGCGTCCAAAATGATTTCTATGCCTATGGTACGTTTGGCGCAAACCGTGCACCTATCTTCCACTGACACTACCACTGTCTCCAAATGCATTGAAATGAGATTCCACATGACCAATGTCACATTGGAGATCTATCGGGTGCGTCCAAAACGATTTCTGACCCTATGTTACGTTTGGCGCAAACCGTGCATCTATCTTGCGTCAGGATTAGCACTATGTCCAAACAGACCAAAACAAGCATCCACTTAAGCCTCGTCACCTAGGAGTACCATCGGGTGTATCTGAAATGATTTTTGATCTTGTGGTACGTTCGTCGCAAACCGTGCACCTATCGTGCATCAAGATTAGCACTATCTCCAAATAGACTAAAACAAGTAACCACTTGAGACTTGTCACCTTGAAGTACCATCGGGTGCGTCCAAAACGATTTTTGTGCCTATGGTATGTTTAGCGCAAACCATGCACGTAACTTGCACTAACACTGCCACTGTCACCAATTAGATTGAAACGAGATTCCACATGACCAAAGTCACATAGGAGATCCATCAGGTGCATCCAAAACGATTTCTGAGCCTTTGCTACGTTCGGCGCAAACCGTGCACCTATCTTGCATCAAGGTTAGCACTATGTCTAAACAGACCAAAACGAGCATCCACTTGAGCCTCGTCACCTATGGGTACCATCGAGCACGTCCAAAATGATTTCCGAGCCTATGGTATGTTCGACGCAAATCGTGCACCAATCTCGCATAAAGGTTAGCACTATCCCTAAACAGACCAAAACGAGCATCCACTTGAGCCTCGTCACCTAGGAGCACCATCGGGTGCGTCCAACACGATTTCTGAGCGATGTTTGGGGCACACCGTGCACCTATCTTGCACTGACACTACCACTATCCCCAAATGAACTGAAACGAGATTCCACATGACCAATGTCACATGGGAGATAGATCGGTTGCGTGCAAAATAATTTCTAAGCCTATGTTACGTTCGACGCAAACTATGCACCAATCTCGCATGAATATTAGCACTGTCTCCAAACAGACCAAAACAAACATCCACTTAAGCCTCGTCACCTAGGAGTACCATCTTTTGCATCCAAAATCATTTCTATGCCTATGGAACGTTTAGCGCAAACCATGCACGTAACTTGCACTAACACTGCCACTGTCACCAAATGGATTGAAACGTGATTCCACATGACCAAAGTCACATAGGAGGTCCATCGGGTGCATCCAAAATGATTTCTGAGCCTATGGTACGTTTGGCGTAAACCGTGCACCTATCTTGCGTCAAGGTTAGCACTATCTCCAAACAGACCAAAACGAGCATCCACTTGAGCCTCATCACCTAGGAGTACCATCGGGTGCGTCCAAAATGATTTCTATGCCTATGGTATGTTTGGCGCAAACCGTGCACCTATCTTCCACTGACACTACCACTGTCTCCAAATGCATTGAAATGAGATTCCACATGACCAATGTCACATTGGAGATCTATCGGGTGCGTCCAAAACGATTTCTGACCCTATGTTACGTTTGGCGCAAACCGTGCATCTATCTTGCGTCAGGATTAGCACTATGTCCAAACAGACCAAAACAAGCATCCACTTAAGCCTCGTCACCTAGGAGTACCATCGGGTGTATCTGAAATGATTTTTGATCTTGTGGTACGTTCGTCACAAACCGTGCACCTATCGTGCATCAAGATTAGCACTATCTCCAAATGGACTAAAACAAGTAACCACTTGAGACTTGTCACCTTGAAGTACCATCGGGTGCGTCCAAAACGATTTCTGTGCCTATGGTATGTTTAGCGCAAACCGTGCACGTAACATGCACTAACACTGCAACTGTCACCAATTAGATTGAAACAAGATTCCATATGACCAAAGTCACAAAGGAGATCCATCGGGTGCATCCAAAACGATTTCTGAGCCTATGCTACGTTCGGCGCAAACCGTGCACCTATCTTGCATCAAGGTTAGCACTATGTCTAAACAGACCAAAACGAGCATCCACTTGAGCCTCGTCACCTATGGGTACCATCGAGCACGTCCAAAATGATTTCCGAGCCTATGGTATGTTCGACGCAAATCGTGCACCAATCTCGCATAAAGGTTAGCACTATCCCTAAACAGACCAAAACGAGCATCCACTTGAGCCTCGTCACCTAGGAGCACCATCGGGTGCGTCCAACACGATTTCTGAGCGATGTTTGGGGCACACCGTGCACCTATCTTGCACTGACACTACCACTATCCCCAAATGAACTGAAACGAGATTCCACATGACCAATGTCACATGGGAGATAGATCGGTTGCGTGCAAAATAATTTCTAAGCCTATGTTACGTTCGACGCAAACTATGCACCAATCTCGCATGAATATTAGCACTGTCTCCAAACAGACCAAAACAAACATCCACTTAAGCCTCGTTACCTAGGAGTACCATCTTTTGCATCCAAAATGATTTCTGTGCCTATGGAACGTTTAGCGCAAACCATGCACGTAACTTGCACTAACACTGCCACTGTCACCAAATGGATTGAAACGTGATTCCACATGACCAAAGTCACATAGGAGGTCTATCGGGTGCATCCAAAACGATTTCTGAGCCTGTGGTACGTTTGGCGCAAACCGTGCACCTATCTTGCGTCAAGGTTAGCACTATCTCCAAACAGACCAAAACGAGCATCCACTTGAGCCTCATCACCTAGGAGTACCATCGGGTGCGTCCAAAATGATTTCTATGCCTATGGTATGTTTGGCGCAAACCGTGCACCTATCTTCCACTGACACTACCACTGTCTCCAAATGCATTGAAATGAGATTCCACATGACCAATGTCACATTGGAGATCTATCGGGTGCGTCCAAAACGATTTCTGACCCTATGTTACGTTTGGCGCAAACCGTGCATCTATCTTGCGTCAGGATTAGCACTATGTCCAAACAAACCAAAACAAGCATCCACTTAAGCCTCGTCACCTAGGAGTACCATCGGGTGTATCTGAAATGATTTTTGATCTTGTGGTACGTTCGTCGCAAACCGTGCACCTATCGTGCATCAAGATTAGCACTATCTCCAAATGGACTAAAACAAGTAACCACTTGAGACTTGTCACCTTGAAGTACCATCGGGTGCGTCCAAAACGATTTCTGTGCCTATGGTATGTTTAGCGCAAACCGTGCACGTAACTTGCACTAACACTGCAACTGTCACCAATTAGATTGAAACAAGATTCCATATGACCAAAGTCACAAAGGAGATCCATCGGGTGCATCCAAAACGATTTCTGAGCCTATGCTACGTTCGGCGCAAACCGTGCACCTATCTTGCATCAAGGTTAGCACTATGTCTAAACAGACCAAAACGAGCATCCACTTGAGCCTCGTCACCTATGGGTACCATCGAGCACGTCCAAAATGATTTCTGTGCCTATGGAACGTTTAGCGCAAACCATGCACGTAACTTGCACTAACACTGCCACTGTCACCAAATGGATTGAAACGTGATTCCACATGACCAAAGTCACATAGGAGATCCATCGGGTGCATCCAAAATGATTTCTGAGCCTATGCTACGTTTGGCGCAAACCGTGCACCTATCTTGCGTCAAGGTTAGCACTATCTCCAAACAGACCAAAACGAGCATCCACTTGAGCCTCGTCACCTAGGAGTACCATTGGGTGCGTCCAAAATGATTTCTATGCCTATGGTATGTTTGGCGCAAACCGTGCACCTATCTTCCACTAACACTACCACTGTCTCCAAATGCATTGAAATTAGATTCCACATGACCAATGTCACATTGGAGATCTATCGGGTGCGTCCAAAACGATTTCTGACCCTATGTTACGTTTGGCGCAAACCGTGCATCTATCTTGCGTCAGGATTAGCACTATGTCCAAACAGACCAAAACAAGCATCCACTTAAGCCTCGTCACCTTGGAGTACCAACGGGTGTATCTGAAATGATTTTTGATCTTGTGGTACGTTCGTCGCAAACCGTGCACCTATCGTGCATCAAGATTAGCACTATCTCCAAATAGACTAAAACAAGTAACCACTTGAGACTTGTCACCTTGAAGTACCATCGGGTGCGTCCAAAACGATTTCTGTGCCTATGGTATGTTTAGCGCAAACCGTGCACGTAACTTGCACTAACACTGCCACTGTCACCAATTAGATTGAAACGAGATTCCACATGACCAAAGTCACATAGGAGATCCATCGGGTGCATCCAAAACGATTTCTGAGCCTATGCTACGTTCGGCGCAAACCGTGCACCTATCTTGCATCAAGGTTAGCACTATGTCTAAACAGACCAAAACGAGCATCCACTTGAGCCTCGTCACCTATGGGTACCATCGAGCACGTCCAAAATGATTTCCGAGCCTATGGTATGTTCGACGCAAATCGTGCACCAATCTCGCATAAAGGTTAGCACTATCCCTAAACAGACCAAAACGAGCATCCACTTGAGCCTCGTCACCTAGGAGCACCATCGGGTGCGTCCAACACGATTTCTGAGCGATGTTTGGGGCACACCGTGCACCTATCTTGCACTGACACTACCACTATCCCCAAATGGACTGAAACGAGATTCCACATGACCAATGTCACATGGGAGATAGATCGGTTGCGTGCAAAATGATTTCTAAGCCTATGTTACGTTCGACGCAAACTACGCACCAATCTCGCATGAATATTAGCACTTCTCCAAACAGACCAAAACGAGCATCCACTTAAGCCTCGTCACCTAGGAGTACCATCTTTTGCGTCCAAAATGATTTCTATGCCTATGGAACGTTTAGCGCAAACCATGCACGTAACTTGCACTAACACTGCCACTATCACCAAATGGATTGAAACGTGATTCCACATGACCAAAGTCACATAGGAGATCCATCGGGTGCATCCAAAATGATTTCTGAGCCTATGCTACGTTCGGCGCAAACCGTGCACCTATCTTGCGTCAAGTTTAGCACTATCTCCAAACAGACCAAAACAAGCATCCACTTGAGCCTCGTCACCTTGGAGTACCATCGGGTGCGTCCAAAATGATTTCTATGGCTATGGTATGTTTGGCGCAAACCGTGCACCTATCTTGCACTGACACTACCACTGTCTCCAAATGTATTGAAATGAGATTCCACATGTCCAATGTCACATTGGAGATCTATCCGGTGCGTCCAAAACGATTTCTGACCCTAAGTTACGTTTGGCGCAAACCGTGCATCTATCTTGTGTCAGGATTAGCACTATGTCCAAACAGACCAAAACAAGCATCCACTTAAGCCTCATCACCTAGGAGTACCATCGGGTGTATCTGAAATGATTTTTGATCTTGTGGTACGTTCGTCGCAAACCGTGCACCTATCGTGCATCAAGATTAGCACTATCTCCAAATAGACTAAAACAAGTAACCACTTGAGCCTTGTCACCTTGAAGTACCATCGGGTGCGTCCAAAACGATTTCTGTGCCTATGGTACGTTTAGCGCAAACCGTGCAAGTAACTTGCACTAACACTGCCACTGTCACCAATTGGATTGAAACGAGATTCCACATGACCAAAGTCACATAGGAGATCCATCGGGTGCATCCAAAACGATTTCTGAGCCTATGCTACGTTCGGCACAAACCGTGCACCCATCTTGCATCAAGGTTAGCACTATGTCTAAACAGACCAAAACGAGCATCCACTTGAGCCTCGTCACCTACGGGTACCATCGAGCACGTCCAAACGATTTCCGAGCCTATGGTATGTTCGACGCAAATCGTGCACCAATCTCGCATAAAGGTTAGCACTATCCCTAAACAGACCAAAACGAGCATCCACTTGAGCCTCGTCACCTAGGAGCACCATCGGGTGCGTCCAACACGATTTCTGAGCGATGTTTGGGGCACACCGTGCACCTATCTTGCACTGACACTACCACTATCCCCAAATGAACTGAAACGAGATTCCACATGACCAATGTCACATGGGAGATAGATCGGTTGCGTGCAAAATAATTTCTAAGCCTATGTTACGTTCGACGCAAACTATGCACCAATCTCGCATGAATATTAGCACTATCTCCAAACAGACCAAAACAAACATCCACTTAAGCCTCGTCACCTAGGAGTACCATCTTTTGCATCCAAAATGATTTCTGTGCCTATGGAACGTTTAGCGCAAACCATGCACGTAACTTGCACTAACACTGCCACTGTCACCAAATGGATTGAAACGTGATTCCACATGACCAAAGTCACATAGGAGGTCCATCGGGTGCATCCAAAATGATTTCTGAGCCTATGGTACGTTTGGCGCAAACCGTGCACCTATCTTGCGTCAAGGTTAGCACTATCTCCAAACAGACCAAAACGAGCATCCACTTGAGCCTCATCACCTAGGAGTACCATCGGGTGCGTCCAAAATGATTTCTATGCCTATGGTATGTTTGGCGCAAACCGTGCACCTATCTTCCACTGACACTACCACTGTCTCCAAATGCATTGAAATGAGATTCCACATGACCAATGTCACATTGGAGATCTATCGGGTGCGTCCAAAACGATTTCTGACCCTATGTTACGTTTGGCGCAAACCGTGCATCTATCTTGCGTCAGGATTAGCACTATGTCCAAACAGACCAAAACAAGCATCCACTTAAGCCTCGTCACCTAGGAGTACCATCGGGTGTATCTGAAATGATTTTTGATCTTGTGGTACGTTCGTCGCAAACCGTGCACCTATCGTGCATCAATATTAGCACTATCTCCAAATGGACTAAAACAAGTAACCACTTGAGACTTGTCACCTTGAAGTACCATCGGGTGCGTCCAAAACGATTTCTGTGCCTATGGTATGTTTAGCGCAAACCGTGCACGTAACTTGCACTAACACTGCAACTGTCACCAATTAGATTGAAACAAGATTCCATATGACCAAAGTGACAAAGGAGATCCATCGGGTGCATCCAAAACGATTTCTGAGCCTATGCTACGTTCGGCGCAAACCGTGCACCTATCTTGCATCAAGGTTAGCACTATGTCTAAACAGACCAAAACGAGCATCCACTTGAGCCTCGTCACCTATGGGTACCATCGAGCACGTCCAAAATGATTTCTGTGCCTATGGAACGTTTAGCGCAAACCATGCACGTAACTTGCACTAACACTGCCACTGTCACCAAATGGATTGAAACGTGATTCCACATGACCAAAGTCACATAGGAGATCCATCGGGTGCATCCAAAATGATTTCTGAGCCTATGCTACGTTTGGCGCAAACCGTGCACCTATCTTGCGTCAAGGTTAGCACTATCTCCAAACAGACCAAAACGAGCATCCACTTGAGCCTCGTCACCTAGGAGTACCATCGGGTGCGTCCAAAATGATTTCTATGCCTATGGTATGTTTGGCGCAAACCGTGCACCTATCTTCCACTAACACTACCACTGTCTCCAAATGCATTGAAATTAGATTCCACATGACCAATGTCACATTGGAGATCTATCGGGTGCGTCCAAAACGATTTCTGACCCTATGTTACGTTTGGCGCAAACCGTGCATCTATCTTGCGTCAGGATTAGCACTATGTCCAAACAGACCAAAACAAGCATCCACTTAAGCCTCGTCACCTTGGAGTACCAACGGGTGTATCTGAAATGATTTTTGATCTTGTGGTACGTTCGTCGCAAACCGTGCACCTATCGTGCATCAAGATTAGCACTATCTCCAAATAGACTAAAACAAGTAACCACTTGAGACTTGTCACCTTGAAGTACCATCGGGTGCGTCCAAAACGATTTCTGTGCCTATGGTATGTTTAGCGCAAACCGTGCACGTAACTTGCACTAACACTGCCACTGTCACCAATTAGATTGAAACGAGATTCCACATGACCAAAGTCACATAGGAGATCCATCGGGTGCATCCAAAACGATTTCTGAGCCTATGCTACGTTCGGCGCAAACCGTGCACCTATCTTGCATCAAGGTTAGCACTATGTCTAAACAGACCAAAACGAGCATCCACTTGAGCCTCGTCACCTATGGGTACCATCGAGCACGTCCAAAATGATTTCCGAGCCTATGGTATGTTCGACGCAAATCGTGCACCAATCTCGCATAAAGGTTAGCACTATCCCTAAACAGACCAAAACGAGCATCCACTTGAGCCTCGTCACCTAGGAGCACCATCGGGTGCGTCCAACACGATTTCTGAGCGATGTTTGGGGCACACCGTGCACCTATCTTGCACTGACACTACCACTATCCCCAAATGGACTGAAACGAGATTCCACATGACCAATGTCACATGGGAGATAGATCGGTTGCGTGCAAAATGATTTCTAAGCCTATGTTACGTTCGACGCAAACTACGCACCAATCTCGCATGAATATTAGCACTTCTCCAAACAGACCAAAACGAGCATCCACTTAAGCCTCGTCACCTAGGAGTACCATCTTTTGCGTCCAAAATGATTTCTGTGCCTATGGAACGTTTAGCGCAAACCATGCACGTAACTTGCACTAACACTGCCACTATCACCAAATGGATTGAAACGTGATTCCACATGACCAAAGTCACATAGGAGATCCATCGGGTGCATCCAAAATGATTTCTGAGCCTATGCTACGTTCGGCGCAAACCGTGCACCTATCTTGCGTCAAGTTTAGCACTATCTCCAAACAGACCAAAACAAGCATCCACTTGAGCCTCGTCACCTTGGAGTACCATCGGGTGCGTCCAAAATGATTTCTATGGCTATGGTATGTTTGGCGCAAACCGTGCACCTATCTTGCACTGACACTACCACTGTCTCCAAATGTATTGAAATGAGATTCCACATGTCCAATGTCACATTGGAGATCTATCCGGTGCGTCCAAAACGATTTCTGACCCTAAGTTACGTTTGGCGCAAACCGTGCATCTATCTTGTGTCAGGATTAGCACTATGTCCAAACAGACCAAAACAAGCATCCACTTAAGCCTCATCACCTAGGAGTACCATCGGGTGTATCTGAAATGATTTTTGATCTTGTGGTACGTTCGTCGCAAACCGTGCACCTATCGTGCATCAAGATTAGCACTATCTCCAAATAGACTAAAACAAGTAACCACTTGAGCCTTGTCACCTTGAAGTACCATCGGGTGCGTCCAAAACGATTTCTGTGCCTATGGTACGTTTAGCGCAAACCGTGCAAGTAACTTGCACTAACACTGCCACTGTCACCAATTGGATTGAAACGAGATTCCACATGACCAAAGTCACATAGGAGATCCATCGGGTGCATCCAAAACGATTTCTGAGCCTATGCTACGTTCGGCACAAACCGTGCACCCATCTTGCATCAAGGTTAGCACTATGTCTAAACAGACCAAAACGAGCATCCACTTGAGCCTCGTCACCTACGGGTACCATCGAGCACGTCCAAACGATTTCCGAGCCTATGGTATGTTCGACGCAAATCGTGCACCAATCTCGCATAAAGGTTAGCACTATCCCTAAACAGACCAAAACGAGCATCCACTTGAGCCTCGTCACCTAGGAGCACCATCGGGTGCATCCAACACGATTTTTGAGCGATGTTTGGGGCACACCGTGCACCTATCTTGCACTGACACTACCACTATCCCCAAATGGACTGAAACGAGATTCCTCATCACCAATGTCACATGGGAGATAGATCGGTTGCGTCCAAAATGATTTCTGAGCCTATGGTACGTTCGACGCAAACCATGCACCAATCTCGCATGAATATTAGCATTATCTCCAAACAGACCAAAACGAGCATCCACTTAAGCCTCGCCACCTAGGAGTACCATCTTTTGCGTCCAAAATGATTTCTGTGGCTATGGAACGTTTAGTGCAAACCATGCACGTAACTTGCACTAACACTGCCACTGTCACCAAATGGATTGAAACGTGATTCCACAAGACCAAAGTCACATAGGAGGTCTATCAGGTGCATCCAAAATGATTTCTGCGCCTATGCTACGTTCGGCGTAAACCATGCACCTATCTTGCGTCAAGGTTAGCACTATCTCCAAACAGACCAAAACGAGCATCAACTTGAGCCTCGTCACCTAGGAGTACCATCAGGTGTGTCCAAAACGATTTCTGTGCCTATGGTACATTTGGTGCAAACCGTGCACCTTTCTTGCACTGACACTACCACTGTCTCCAAACGTATTGAAATGAGATTCCGCATGACCAATGTCACATAGGAGATCTATCGGGTGCGTTCAAAATGATTTCTGACCCTATGTTACGTTCGGCGCAAACCGTGCATCTATCGTGCATCAAGATTTGCACTATCTCCAAATATACTAAAACAAGTAACCACTTGAGCCTTGTCACCTAGAAGTACCATCGGGTGTGTCCAAAACGATTTCTGTGCCTATGGTACGTTTAGGGCAAACCATGCACGTAACTTGCACTAACACTGCCACTGTCACCAATTGGATTGAAAGGAGATTCCACATGACCAAAGTCACATAGGAGATCCATCGGGTGCATCCAAAACCATTTCTGAGCCTATGCTACGTTCGGCGCAAACCATGCACCTATCTTGCATCAAGGTTAGCACTATGTCTAAACAGACCAAAACGAGCATCCACTTAAGCCTCGTCACCTAGGAGTACCATCCTTTGCGTCTAAAATGATTTCTGTGCCTATGGTACGTTTAGCGCAAACCATGCACGTAACTTGCACTAACACTGCCACTGTCACCAATTGGATTGAAACAAGATTCCACATGACCAAAGTCACATAGGAGATCCATCGGGTGCATCCAAAACGATTTCTGAGCCTATGCTACGTTCGGCGCAAACCGTGCACCTATCATGCATCAAGGTTAGCACTATGTCTAAACAGACCAAAACGAGCATCCACTTGAGCCTCGTCACCTATGGGTACCATCGAGCACGTCCAAAATGATTTCCGAGCCTATGGTATGTTCGACGCAAATCGTGCACCAATCTCGCATAAAGGTTAGCACTATCCCTAAACTGACCAAAACGAGCATCCACTTGAGCCTCGTCACCTAGGAGCACCATCGTGTGCGTCCAACACGATTTCTGAGCGATGTTTGGGGCACACCGTGCACCTATCTTGCACTGACACTACCACTATTCCCCAAATGGACTGAAACGAGATTCCTCATGACCATTGTCACATGGGAGATAGATCGGTTGCGTCCAAAATGATTTCTGAGCCTATGTTACGTTCGACGCAAACCATGCACCAATCTCGCATGAATACTAGCACTATCTCCAAACAGACCAAAACGAGCATCCACTTATGCCTCGTCACCTAGGAGTACCATCCTTTGCGTCCAAAATGATTTCTGTGCCTATGGTACGTTTAGCGCAAACCATGCACGTAACTTGCACTAACACTGCCACTGTCACCAATTGGATTGAAACAAGATTCCACATGACCAAAGTCACATAGGAGATCCATCGGGTGCATCCAAAACGATTTCTGAGCCTATGCTACGTTCGGCGCAAACCGTGCACCTATCATGCATCAAGGTTAGCACTATGTCTAAACAGACCAAAACGAGCATCCACTTGAGCCTCGTCACCTATGGGTACCATCGAGCACGTCCAAAATGATTTCTGAGCCTATGGTATGTTCGACGCAAATCGTGCACCAATCTCGCATAAAGGTTAGCACTATCCCTAAACAGACCAAAACGAGCATCCACTTGAGCCTCGTCACCTAGGAGCACCATCGTGTGCGTCCAACACGATTTCTGAGCGATGTTTGGGGCACACCGTGCACCTATCTTGCACTGACACTACCACTATCCCCAAATGGACTGAAACGAGATTCCTCATCTCCAATGTCACATGGGAGATAGATCGGTTGCGTCCAAAATGATTTCTGAGCCTATGGTACGTTCGACGCAAACCATGCACCAATCTCGCATGAATATTAGCACTGTCTCCAAACAGACCAAAATGAGCATCCACTTAAGCCTCGTCACCTAGGAGTACCATCTTTTGCGTCCAAAATGATTTCTGTGCCTATGGAACGTTTAGCGCAAACCATGCACGTAACTTGCACTAACACTGCCACTGTCACCAAATGGATTGAAACGTGATTCCACATGACCAAAGTCACATAGGAGATCCATCGGGTGCATCCAAAACGATTTCTGCACCTATGCTACGTTCGGCATAAACCATGCACCTATCTTGCACTGACACTACCACTATCCCTAAATGGACTGAAACGAGATTCCTCATGACCAATGTCACATGGGAGACAGATTGGTTGCGTCCAAAATGATTTCTGAGCCTATGTTACGTTCGACGCAAACCACGCACCAATCTCGCATGAATACTAGCACTATCTCCAAACAGACCAAAACGAGCATCCACTTAAGCCTCGTCACCTAGGAGTACCATCCTTTGCGTCCAAAATGATTTCTGTGCCTATGGAACATTTAGCGCAAACCATGCACGTAACTTGCACTAACACTGCCACTGTCACCAAATGGATTAAAACGTGATTCCACATGACCAAAGTCACATAGGAGATCCATCGGGTGCATCCAAAACGATTTCTGAGCCTATGCTACGTTCGGCGCAAACCGTGCACCTATCTTGCGTCAAGGTTAGCACTATCTCCAAACAGACCAAAATGAGCATCCACTTGAGCCTCGTCACCTAGGAGTACCATCAGGTGTGTCCAAAACGATTTCTATGCCTATGGTACATTTGGTGCAAACCGTGCACCTATCTTGCACTGACACTACCACTGTCTCCAAATGTATTGAAATAAGATTCCGCATGACCAATGTCACATATGAGATCTATCGGGTGCGTTCAAAACGATTTCTGACCCTATGTTACGTTCGGCGCAAACCGTGCATCTATCGTGCATCAAGATTAGCACTATCTCCAAATAGACTAAAACAAGTAACCACTTGAGCCTTGTCACCTAGAAGTACCATCGGGTGCGTCCAAAATGATTTCTGTGCCTATGGTACGTTTAGCGCAAACCATGCACGTAACTTGCACTAACACTGCCACTGTCACCAATTGGATTGAAACAGATTCCACATGACCAAAGTCACATAGGAGATCCATCGGGTGCATCCAAAATGATTTCTGAGCCTATGCTACGTTCGGCGCAAACCGTGCACCTATCATGCATCAAGGTTAGCACTATGTCTAAACAGACCAAAACGAGCATCCACTTGAGCCTCGTCACCTATGGGTACCATCGAGCACGTCCAAAACGATTTCCGAGCCTATGGTATGTTCGACGCAAATCGTGCACCAATCTCGCATAAAGGTTAGCACTATCCCTAAACAGACCAAAACGAGCATCCACTTGAGCCTCGTCACCTAGGAGCACCATCGTGTGCGTCCAACATGATTTCTGAGCGATGTTTGGGGCACACCGTGGACCTATCTTGCACTAACACTACCACTATCCCCATATGGACTGAAACGAGATTCCACATGACCAATGTCACATGGGAGATAGATCGGTTGCGTCCAAAATGATTTCTGAGCCTATGTTACGTTCGACGCAAACCATGCACCAATCTCGCAAGAATACTAGCACTATCTCCAAACAGACCAAAACGAGCATCCACTTGAGCCTCGTCACCTTGGAGTACCATCGGGTGCGTCCAAAATGATTTCTATGCCTATTGTATGTTTAGCGCAAACCGTGCACCTATCTTGCACTGACACTACCACTGTCTCCAAATGTATTGAAATGAGATTCCACATGTCCAATGTCACATTGGAGATCTATCGGGTGCGTCCAAAATGATTTCTGACCCTATGCTACGTTTGGCGCAAACGGTTCATCTACCTTGCGTCAGGATTAGCACTATGTCCAAACAGACAAAAACAAGCATCCACTTAAGCCTCATCACCTAGGAGTACCATCGGGTGTATCTGAAATGATTTTTGATCTTGTGGTACGTTCGTCGCAAACCGTGCACCTATCGTGCATCAAGATTAGCACTATCTCCAAATAGACTAAAACAAGTAACCACTTGAGCCTTGTCACCTTGAAGTACCATCGGGTGCGTCCAAAACGATTTCTGTGCCTATGGTACGTCTAGCGCAAACCGTGCACGTAACTTGCACTAACACTACCACTGTCACCAATTGGATTGAAACGAGATTCCACATGACCAAAGTCACATAGGAGATCCATCGGGTGCATCCAAAACGATTTTTGAGCCCATGCTACGTTCGGCGCAAACCGTGCACCTATCTTGCATCAAGGTTAGCACTATGTCTAAACAGACCAAAACGAGCATCCACTTGAGCCTCGTCACCTACGGGTACCATCGAGCACGTCCAAAACAATTTCCGAGCCTATGGTATGTTCGACACAAATCGTGCACCAATCTCGCATAAAGGTTAGCACTATCCCTAAACAGACCAAAACGAGCATCCACTTGAGCCTCGTCACCTAGGAGCACCATCGGGTGCATCCAACACGATTTCTAAGCGATGTTTGGGGCACACCATGCACCTATCTCGCATGAATACTAGCACTATCTCCAAACAGACCAAAATGAGCATCCACTTGAGCCTCGTCACCTAGGAGTACCATCAGGTGTGTCCAAAACGATTTCTGTGCCTATGGTACATTTGGTGCAAACCGTGCACCTATCTTGCACTGACACTACAACTGTCTCCAAATGTATTGAAATAAGATTCTGCATGACCAATGTCACATATGAGATCTATCGGGTGCGTTCAAAACGATTTCTGACCCTATGTTACATTCGGCGCAAACCGTGCATCTATCGTGCATCAAGATTAGCACTATCTCCAAATAGACTAAAACAAGTAACCACTTGAGCCTTGTCACCTAGAAGTACCATCGGGTGCGTCCAAAACGATTTCTGTGCCTATGGTACGTTTAGCGCAAACCATGCACGTAACTTGCACTAACACTGCCACTGTCACCAATTGGATTGAAACGAGATTCCACATGACCAAAGTCAAATAGGAGATCCATCGGGTGCATCCAAAACGATTTCTGAGCCTATGCTACGTTCGGCACAAACCGTGCACCTATCTTGCATCAAGGTTAGCACTATGTCTAAACAGACCAAAACGAGCATCCACTTGTGCCCCGTCACCTATGGGTACCATGGAGCACGTCCAAAACGATTTCTGAGCCTATGGTATGTTCGACGCAAATCGTGCACCAATCTCGCATATAGGTTAGCACTATCCCTAAACAGACCAAAACGAGCATCCACTTGAGCCTCGTCACCTAGGAGCACCATCGTGTGCGTCCAACACGATTTCTGAGCGATGTTTGGGGCACACCGTGCACCTATCTTGCACTGACACTACCACTATCCCAAAATGGACTGAAACGAGATTCCACATGACCAATGTCACATGGGAGATAGATCGGTTGCGTCCAAAATGATTTCTGAGCCTATGTTACGTTCGACGCAAACCATGCACCTATCTCGCATGAATATTAGCACTATCTCCAAACAGACCAAAACGAGCATCCACTAAAGCCTCATCACCTAGGAGTACCATCTTTTGCGTCCAAAATGATTTCTATGCCTATGGAACGTTTAGCGCAAACCATGCACGTAACTTGCACTAACACTGCCACTGTCACCAAATGGATTGAAACGTGATTCCACATGACCAAAGTCACATAGGAGATCCATCGGGTGCATCCAAAACGATTTCTGAGCCTATGCTACGTTCGGCGCAAACCGTGCACCTATCTTGCGTCAAGGTTAGCACTATCTCCAAACAGACCAAAATGAGCTTCCACTTGAGCCTCGTCACCTAGGAGTACCATCAGGTGTGTCCAAAATGATTTCTGTGCCTATGGTACATTTGGTGCAAACCGTGCACCTATCTTGCACTGACACTACCACTGTCTCCAAATGTATTGAAATAAGATTCCGCATGACCAATGTCACATATGAGATCTATCGGGTGCGTTCAAAACGATTTCTGACCCTATGTTACATTCGGCGCAAACCGTGCATCTATCGTGCTTCAAGATTAGCACTATCTCCAAATAGACTAAAACAAGTAACCACTTGAGCCTTGTCACCTAGAAGTACCATCGGGTGCGTCCAAAACGATTTCTGTGCCTATGGTACGTTTAGCGCAAACCATGCACGTAACTTGCACTAACACTGCCACTATCACCAATTGGATTGAAACGAGATTCCACATGACCAAAGTCACATAGGAGATCCATCGGGTGCATCCAAAACGATTTCTGAGCCTATGCTACGTTCGGCGCAAACCGTGCACCTATCTTGCATCAAGGTTAGCACTATGTCTAAACAGACCAAAACGAGCATCCACTTGTGCCCCGTCACCTATGGGTACCATCGAGCACGTCCAAAACGATTTCTGAGCCTATGGTATGTTCGACGCAAATCGTGCACCAATCTCGCATAAAGGTTAGCACTATCCCTAAACAGACCAAAACGAGCATCCACTTGAGCCTCGTCACCTAGGAGCACCATCGTGTGCGTCCAACACGATTTCTGAGCGATGTTTGGGGCACACCGTGCACCTATCTTGCACTGACACTACCACTATCCCAAAATGGACTGAAACGAGATTCCACATGACCAATGTCACATGAGAGATAGATCAGTTGCGTCCAAAATGATTTCTGAGCCTATGTTACGTTCGACGCAAACCATGCACCAATCTCGCATGAATATTAGCTCTATCTCCAAACAGACCAAAACGAGCATCCACTTAAGCCTCGTCACCTAGGAGTACCATCTTTTGCGTCCAAAACGATTTCTGTGCCTATGGTACGTTTAGCGCAAACCATGCACGTAACTTGCACTAACACTGCCACTCTCACCAATTGGATTGAAACGAGATTCCACATGACCAAAGTCACATAGGAGATCCATCGGGTGCATCCAAAACGATTTCTGAGCCTATGCTACGTTCGGCGCAAACCGTGCACCTATCTTGCATCAAGGTTAGCACTATGTCTAAACAGACCAAAACGAGCATCCACTTGTGCCCCGTCACCTATGGGTACCATCGAGCACGTCCAAAACGATTTCTGAGCCTATGGTATGTTCGACGCAAATCGTGCACCAATCTCGCATGAATACTAGCACTATCTCCAAACAGACCAAAATGAGCATCCACTTGAGCCTCGTCACCTAGGAGTACCATCAGGTGTGTCCAAAACGATTTCTGTGCCTATGGTACATTTGGTGCAAACCGTGCACCTATCTTGCACTGACACTACCACTGTCTCCAAATGTATTGAAATAAGATTCCGCATGACCAATGTCACATATGAGATCTATCGGGTGCGTTCAAAACGATTTCTGACCCTATGTTACATTCGGCGCAAACCGTGCATCTATCGTGCATCAAGATTAGCACTATCTCCAAATAGACTAAAACAAGTAACCACTTGAGCCTTGTCACCTAGAAGTACCATCGGGTGCGTCCAAAACGATTTCTGTGCCTATGGTACGTTTAGCGCAAACCATGCACGTAACTTGCACTAACACTGCCACTATCACCAATTGGATTGAAACGAGATTCCACATGACCAAAGTCACATAGGAGATCCATCGGGTGCATCCAAAACGATTTCTGAGCCTATGCTACGTTCGGCGCAAACCGTGCACCTATCTTGCATCAAGGTTAGCACTATGTCTAAACAGACCAAAACGAGCATCCACTTGTGCCCCGTCACCTATGGGTACCATGGAGCACGTCCAAAACGATTTCTGAGCCTATGGTATGTTCGACGCAAATCGTGCACCAATCTCGCATATAGGTTAGCACTATCCCTAAACAGACCAAAACGAGCATCCACTTGAGCCTCGTCACCTAGGAGCACCATCGTGTGCGTCCAACACGATTTCTGAGCGATGTTTGGGGCACACCGTGCACCTATCTTGCACTGACACTACCACTATCCCAAAATGGACTGAAACGAGATTCCACATGACCAATGTCACATGGGAGATAGATCGATTGTGTCCAAAATGATTTCTGAGCCTATGTTACGTTCGACGCAAACCATGCACCAATCTCGCATGAATATTAGCACTATCTCCAAACAGACCAAAACGAGCATCCACTAAAGCCTCATCACCTAGGAGTACCATCTTTTGCGTCCAAAATGATTTCTATGCCTATGGAACGTTTAGCGCAAACCATGCACGTAACTTGCACTAACACTGCCACTGTCACCAAATGGATTGAAACGTGATTCCACATGACCAAAGTCACATAGGAGATCCATCGGGTGCATCCAAAACGATTTCTGAGCCTATGCTACGTTCGGCGCAAACCGTGCACCTATCTTGCGTCAAGGTTAGCACTATCTCCAAACAGACCAAAATGAGCTTCCACTTGAGCCTCGTCACCTAGGAGTACCATCAGGTGTGTCCAAAATGATTTCTGTGCCTATGGTACATTTGGTGCAAACCGTGCACCTATCTTGCACTGACACTACCACTGTCTCCAAATGTATTGAAATAAGATTCCGCATGACCAATGTCACATATGAGATCTATCGGGTGCGTTCAAAACGATTTCTGACCCTATGTTACATTCGGCGCAAACCGTGCATCTATCGTGCATCAAGATTAGCACTATCTCCAAATAGACTAAAACAAGTAACCACTTGAGCCTTGTCACCTAGAAGTACCATCGGGTGCGTCCAAAACGATTTCTGTGCCTATGGTACGTTTAGCGCAAACCATGCACGTAACTTGCACTAACACTGCCACTATCACCAATTGGATTGAAACGAGATTCCACATGACCAAAGTCACATAGGAGATCCATCGGGTGCATCCAAAACGATTTCTGAGCCTATGCTACGTTCGGCGCAAACCGTGCACCTATCTTGCATCAAGGTTAGCACTATGTCTAAACAGACCAAAACGAGCATCCACTTGTGCCCCGTCACCTATGGGTACCATGGAGCACGTCCAAAACGATTTCTGAGCCTATGGTATGTTCGACGCAAATCGTGCACCAATCTCGCATAAAGGTTAGCACTATCCCTAAACAGACCAAAACGAGCATCCACTTGAGCCTCGTCACCTAGGAGCACCATCGTGTGCGTCCAACACGATTTCTGAGCGATGTTTGGGGCACACCGTGCACCTATCTTGCACTGACACTACCACTATCCCAAAATGGACTGAAACGAGATTCCACATGACCAATGTCACATGAGAGATAGATCAGTTGCGTCCAAAATGATTTCTGAGCCTATGTTACGTTCGACGCAAACCGTGCACCAATCTCGCATGAATATTAGCTCTATCTCCAAACAGACCAAAACGAGCATCCACTTAAGCCTCGTCACCTAGGAGTACCATCTTTTGCGTCCAAAACGATTTCTGTGCCTATGGTACGTTTAGCGCAAACCATGCACGTAACTTGCACTAACACTGCCACTCTCACCAATTGGATTGAAACGAGATTCCACATGACCAAAGTCACATAGGAGATCCATCGGGTGCATCCAAAACGATTTCTGAGCCTATGCTACGTTCGGCGCAAACCGTGCACCTATCTTGCATCAAGGTTAGCACTATGTCTAAACAGACCAAAACGAGCATCCACTTGTGCCCCGTCACCTATGGGTACCATCGAGCACGTCCAAAACGATTTCTGAGCCTATGGTATGTTCGACGCAAATCGTGCACCAATCTCGCATGAATACTAGCACTATCTCCAAACAGACCAAAATGAGCATCCACTTGAGCCTCGTCACCTAGGAGTACCATCAGGTGTGTCCAAAACGATTTCTGTGCCTATGGTACATTTGGTGCAAACCGTGCACCTATCTTGCACTGACACTACCACTGTCTCCAAATGTATTGAAATAAGATTCCGCATGACCAATGTCACATATGAGATCTATCGGGTGCGTTCAAAACGATTTCTGACCCTATGTTACATTCGGCGCAAACCGTGCATCTATCGTGCATCAAGATTAGCACTATCTCCAAATAGACTAAAACAAGTAACCACTTGAGCCTTGTCACCTAGAAGTACCATCGGGTGCGTCCAAAACGATTTCTGTGCCTATGGTACGTTTAGCGCAAACCATGCACGTAACTTGCACTAACACTGCCACTGTCACCAATTGGATTGAAACGAGATTCCACATGACCAAAGTCAAATAGGAGATCCATCGGGTGCATCCAAAACGATTTCTGAGCCTATGCTACGTTCGGCACAAACCGTGCACCTATCTTGCATCAAGGTTAGCACTATGTCTAAACAGACCAAAACGAGCATCCACTTGTGCCCCGTCACCTATGGGTACCATGGAGCACGTCCAAAACGATTTCTGAGCCTATGGTATGTTCGACGCAAATCGTGCACCAATCTCGCATATAGGTTAGCACTATCCCTAAACAGACCAAAACGAGCATCCACTTGAGCCTCGTCACCTAGGAGCACCATCGTGTGCGTCCAACACGATTTCTGAGCGATGTTTGGGGCACACCGTGCACCTATCTTGCACTGACACTACCACTATCCCAAAATGGACTGAAACGAGATTCCACATGACCAATGTCACATGGGAGATAGATCGGTTGCGTCCAAAATGATTTCTGAGCCTATGTTACGTTCGACGCAAACCATGCACCTATCTCGCATGAATATTAGCACTATCTCCAAACAGACCAAAACGAGCATCCACTAAAGCCTCATCACCTAGGAGTACCATCTTTTGCGTCCAAAATGATTTCTATGCCTATGGAACGTTTAGCGCAAACCATGCACGTAACTTGCACTAACACTGCCACTGTCACCAAATGGATTGAAACGTGATTCCACATGACCAAAGTCACATAGGAGATCCATCGGGTGCATCCAAAACGATTTCTGAGCCTATGCTACGTTCGGCGCAAACCGTGCACCTATCTTGCGTCAAGGTTAGCACTATCTCCAAACAGACCAAAATGAGCTTCCACTTGAGCCTCGTCACCTAGGAGTACCATCAGGTGTGTCCAAAATGATTTCTGTGCCTATGGTACATTTGGTGCAAACCGTGCACCTATCTTGCACTGACACTACCACTATCCCAAAATGGACTGAAACGAGATTCCACATGACCAATGTCACATGGGAGATAGATCAGTTGCGTCCAAAATGATTTCTGAGCCTATGTTACGTTCGACGCAAACCATGCACCAATCTCGCATGAATATTAGCTCTATCTCCAAACAGACCAAAACGAGCATCCACTTAAGCCTCGTCACCTAGGAGTACCATCTTTTGCGTCCAAAACGATTTCTGTGCCTATGGTACGTTTAGCGCAAACCATGCACGTAACTTGCACTAACACTGCCACTGTCACCAATTGGATTGAAACGAGATTCCACATGACCAAAGTCACATAGGAGATCCATCGGGTGCATCCAAAACGATTTCTGAGCCTATGCTACGTTCGGCGCAAATCGTGCACCTATCTTGCATCAAGGTTAGCACTATGTCTAAACAGACCAAAACGAGCATCCACTTGTGCCCCGTCACCTATGGGTACCATCGAGCACGTCCAAAACGATTTCTGAGCCTATGGTATGTTCGACGCAAATCGTGCACCAATCTCGCATAAAGGTTAGCACTATCCCTAAACAGACCAAAACGAGCATCCACTTGAGCCTCGTCACCTAGGAGCACCATCGTGTGCGTCCAACACGATTTCTGAGCGATGTTTGGGGCACACCGTGCACCTATCTTGCACTGACACTACCACTATCCCAAAATGGACTGAAACGAGATTCCACATGACCAATGTCACATGGGAGATAGATCAGTTGCGTCCAAAATGATTTCTGAGCCTATGTTACGTTCGACGCAAACCATGCACCAATCTCGCATGAATATTAGCTCTATCTCCAAACAGACCAAAACGAGCATCCACTTAAGCCTCGTCACCTAGGAGTACCATCTTTTGCGTCCAAAACGATTTCTGTGCCTATGGTACGTTTAGCGCAAACCATGCACGTAACTTGCACTAACACTGCCACTCTCACCAATTGGATTGAAACGAGATTCCACATGACCAAAGTCACATAGGAGATCCATCGGGTGCATCCAAAACGATTTCTGAGCCTATGCTACGTTCGGCGCAAACCGTGCACCTATCTTGCATCAAGGTTAGCACTATGTCTAAACAGACCAAAACGAGCATCCACTTGTGCCCCGTCACCTATGGGTACCATCGAGCACGTCCAAAACGATTTCTGAGCCTATGGTATGTTCGACGCAAATCGTGCACCAATCTCGCATAAAGGTTAGCACTATCCCTAAACAGACCAAAACGAGCATCCACTTGAGCCTCGTCACCTAGGAGCACCATCGTGTGCGTCCAACACGATTTCTGAGCGATGTTTGGGCACACCATGCACCTATCTTGCACTGACACTACCACTATCCCTAAATGGACTGAAACGAGATTCCTCATGACCAATGTCACATGGGAGACAAATTGGTTGCGTCCAAAATGATTTCTGAGCCTATGTTACGTTCGACGCAAACCATGCACCAATCTCGCATGAATATTAGCTCTATCTCCAAACAGACCAAAACGAGCATCCACTTAAGCCTCGTCACCTAGGAGTACCATCTTTTGCGTCCAAAACGATTTCTATGCCTATGGTACGTTTAGCGCAAACCATGCACGTAACTTGCACTAACACTGCCACTGTCACCAATTGGATTGAAACGAGATTCCACATGACCAATGTCACATAGGAGATCCATCGGGTGCATCCAAAACGATTTCTGAGCCTATGCTACGTTCGGCGCAAACCGTGCACCTATCTTGCATCAAGGTTAGCACTATGTCTAAACAGACCAAAACGAGCATCCACTTGTGCCCCGTCACCTATGGGTACCATCGAGCACGTCCAAAACGATTTCTGAGCCTATGGTATGTTCGACGCAAATCGTGCACCAATCTCGCATAAAGGTTAGCACTATCCCTAAACAGACCAAAACGAGCATCCACTTGAGCCTCGTCACCTAGGAGCACCATCGTGTGCGTCCAACACGATTTCTGAGCGATGTTTGGGGCACACCGTGCACCTATCTTGCACTGACACTACCACTATCCCAAAATGGACTGAAACGAGATTCCACATGACCAATGTCACATGGGAGATAGATCAGTTGCGTCTAAAATGATTTCTGAGCCTATGTTACGTTCGACGCAAACCATGCACCAATCTCGCATGAATATTAGCTCTATCTCCAAACAGACCAAAACGAGCATCCACTTAAGCCTCGTCACCTAGGAGTACCATCTTTTGCGTCCAAAATGATTTCTGTGCCTATGGAACGTTTAGCGCAAACCATGCACGTAACTTGCACTAACACTGCCACTGTCACCAATTGGATTGAAACGAGATTCCACATGACCAAAGTCACATAGGAGATCCATCGGGTGCATCAAAAATGATTTTTGAGCCCATGCTACGTTCAGCGAAAACCGTGCACCTATCTTGCATCAAGGTTAGCACTATATCTAAACAGACCAAAACGAGCATCCACTTGAGCCTCGTCACCTACGGGTACCATCGAGCACGTCCAAAACAATTTTCGAGCCTATGGTATGTTCGACACAAATCGTGCACCAATCTCGCATAAAGGTTAGCACTATCCCTAAATAGACCAAAACGAGCATCCACTTGAGCCTCGTCACCTAGGAGCACCATCGGGTGCATCCAACACGATTTCTGAGCGATGTTTGGGGCACACCATGCACCTATCTTGCACTGACACTACCACTATCCCTAAATGGACTGAAACGAGATTCCTCATGACCAATGTCACATGGGAGACAAATTGGTTGCGTCCAAAATGATTTCTGAGCCTATGTTACGTTCGACGCAAACCATGCACCAATCTCGCATGAATACTAGCACTATCTCCAAACAGACCAAAACGAGCATCCACTTAAGCCTCGTCACCTAGGAGTACCATCCTTTGCGTCCAAAATGATTTCTGTGCCTATGGAACATTTAGCGCAAACCATGCACGTAACTTGCACTAACACTGCCACTGTCACCAAATGGATTAAAACGAGATTCCACATGACCAAAGTCACATAGGAGATCCGTCGGGTGCATCCAAAACGATTTCTGAGCCTATGCTACGTTCGGCGCAAACCGTGCACCTATCTTGCATCAAGGTTAGCACTATGTCTAAACAGACCAAAACGAGCATCCACTTGTGCCCCGTCACCTATGGGTACCATCGAGCACGTCCAAAACGATTTCTGAGCCTATGGTATGTTCGACGCAAATCGTGCACCAATCTCGCATAAAGGTTAGCACTATCCCTAAACAGACCAAAACGAGCATCCACTTGAGCCTCGTCACCTAGGAGCACCATCGTGTGCGTCCAACACGATTTCTGAGCGATGTTTGGGGCACACCGTGCACCTATCTTGCACTGACACTACCACTATCCCAAAATGGACTGAAACGAGATTCCACATGACCAATGTCACATGAGAGATAGATCAGTTGCGTCCAAAATGATTTCTGAGCCTATGTTACGTTCGACGCAAACCATGCACCAATCTCGCATGAATATTAGCTCTATCTCCAAACAGACCAAAACGAGCATCCACTTAAGCCTCGTCACCTAGGAGTACCATCTTTTGCGTCCAAAACGATTTCTGTGCCTATGGTACGTTTAGCGCAAACCATGCACGTAACTTGCACTAACACTGCCACTCTCACCAATTGGATTGAAACGAGATTCCACATGACCAAAGTCACATAGGAGATCCATCGGGTGCATCCAAAACGATTTCTGAGCCTATGCTACGTTCGGCGCAAACCGTGCACCTATCTTGCATCAAGGTTAGCACTATGTCTAAACAGACCAAAACGAGCATCCACTTGTGCCCCGTCACCTATGGGTACCATCGAGCACGTCCAAAACGATTTCTGAGCCTATGGTATGTTCAACGCAAATCCTGCACCAATCTCGCATAAAGGTTAGCACTATCCCTAAACAGACCAAAACGAGCATCCACTTGAGCCTCGTCACCTAGGAGCACCATCGTGTGCGTCCAACATGATTTCTGAGCGATGTTTGGGGCACACCGTGCACCTATCTTGCACTGACACTACCACTATCCCAAAATGGACTGAAACGAGATTCCACATGACCAATGTCACATGGGAGATAGATCAGTTGCGTCGAAAATGATTTCTGAGCCTATGTTACGTTCGACGCAAACCATGCACCAATCTCGCATGAATATTAGCTCTATCTCCAAACAGACCAAAACGAGCATCCACTTAAGCCTCGTCACCTAGGAGTACCATCTTTTGCGTCCAAAACGATTTCTGTGCCTATGGTACGTTTAGCGCAAACCATGCACGTAACTTGCACTAACACTGCCACTGTCACCAATTGGATTGAAACGAGATTCCACATGACCAAAGTCACATAGGAGATCCATCGGGTGCATCCAAAACGATTTCTGAGCCTATGCTACGTTCGGCGCAAACCGTGCACCTATCTTGCATCAAGGTTAGCACTATGTCTAAACAGACCAAAACGAGCATCCACTTGTGCCCCGTCACCTATGGGTACCATCGAGCACGTCCAAAGCGATTTCTGAGCCTATGGTATGTTCGACGCAAATCGTGCACCAATCTCGCATAAAGGTTAGCACTATCCCTAAACAGACCAAAACGAGCATCCACTTGAGCCTCGTCACCTAGGAGCACCATCGTGTGCGTCCAACACGATTTCTGAGCGATGTTTGGGGCACACCGTGCACCTATCTTGCACTGACACTACCACTATCCCAAAATGGACTGAAACGAGATTCCACAAGACCAATGTCACATGGGAGATAGATCAGTTGCGTCCAAAATGATTTCTGAGCCTATGTTACGTTCGACGCAAACCATGCACCAATCTCGCATGAATATTAGCTCTATCTCCAAACAGACCAAAACGAGCATCCACTTAAGCCTCGTCACCTAGGAGTACCATCTTTTGCGTCCAAAATGATTTCTGTGCCTATGGAACGTTTAGCGCAAACCATGCACGTAACTTGCACTAACACTGCCACTGTCACCAATTGGATTGAAACGAGATTCCACATGACCAAAGTCACATAGGAGATCCATCGGGTGCATCCAAAATGATTTTTGAGCCCATGCTACGTTCAGCGCAAACCGTGCACCTATCTTGCATCAAGGTTAGCACTATGTCTAAACAGACCAAAACGAGCATCCACTTGAGCCTCGTCACCTACGGGTACCATCGAGCACGTCCAAAACAATTTTCGAGCCTATGGTATGTTCGACACAAATCGTGCACCAATCTCGCATAAAGGTTAGCACTATCCCTAAATAGACCAAAACGAGCATCCACTTGAGCCTCGTCACCTAGGAGCACCATCGGGTGCATCCAACACGATTTCTGAGCGATGTTTGGGGCACACCATGCACCTATCTTGCACTGACACTACCACTATCCCTAAATGGACTGAAACGAGATTCCTCATGACCAATGTCACATGGGAGACAAATTGGTTGCGTCCAAAATGATTTCTGAGCCTATGTTACGTTCGACGCAAACCATGCACCAATCTCGCATGAATACTAGCACTATCTCCAAACAGACCAAAACGAGCATCCACTTAAGCCTCGTCACCTAGGAGTACCATCCTTTGCGTCCAAAATGATTTCTGTGCCTATGGAACATTTAGCGCAAACCATGCACGTAACTTGCACTAACACTGCCACTGTCACCAAATGGATTAAAACGTGATTCCACATGACCAAAGTCACATAGGAGATCCATCGGGTGCATCCAAAACAATTTCTGAGCCTATGCTACGTTCGGCGCAAACCGTGCACTTATCTTGCGTCAAGGTTAGCACTATCTCCAAACAGACCAAAATGAGCATCCACTTGAGCCTCGTCACCTAGGAGTACCATCTTTTGCGTCCAAAACGATTTCTGTGCCTATGGTACGTTTAGCGCAAACCATGCACGTAACTTGCACTAACACTGCCACTCTCACCAATTGGATTGAAACGAGATTCCACATGACCAAAGTCACATAGGAGATCCATCGGGTGCATCCAAAATGATTTCTGAGCCTATGCTACGTTCGGCGCAAACCGTGCACCTATCTTGCATCAAGGTTAGCACTATGTCTAAACAGACCAAAACGAGCATCCACTTGTGCCCCGTCACCTATGGGTACCATCGAGCACGTCCAAAACGATTTCTGAGCCTATGGTATGTTCGACGCAAATCGTGCACCAATCTCGCATAAAGGTTAGCACTATCCCTAAACAGACCAAAACGAGCATCCACTTGAGCCTCGTCACCTAGGAGCACCATCGTGTGCGTCCAACACGATTTCTGAGCGATGTTTGGGGCACACCGTGCACCTATCTTGCACTGACACTACCACTATCCCAAAATGGACTGAAACGAGATTCCACATGACCAATGTCACATGGGAGATAGATCAGTTGCGTCCAAAATGATTTCTGAGCCTATGTTACGTTCGACGCAAACCATGCACCAATCTCGCATGAATATTAGCTCTATCTCCAAACAGACCAAAACGAGCATCCACTTAAGCCTCGTCACCTAGGAGTACCATCTTTTGCGTCCAAAACGATTTCTGTGCCTATGGTACGTTTAGCGCAAACCATGCACGTAACTTGCACTAACACTGCCACTGTCACTAATTGGATTGAAACGAGATTCCACATGACCAAAGTCACATAGGAGATCCATCGGGTGCATCCAAAACGATTTCTGAGCCTATGCTACGTTCGGCGCAAACCGTGCACCTATCTTGCATCAAGGTTAGCACTATGTCTAAACAGACCAAAACGAGCATCCACTTGTGCCCCGTCACCTATGGGTACCATCGAGCACGTCCAAAACGATTTCTGAGCCTATGGTATGTTCGACGCAAATCGTGCACCAATCTCGCATAAAGGTTAGCACTATCCCTAAACAGACCAAAACGAGCATCCACTTGAGCCTCGTCACCTAGGAGCACCATCGTGTGCGTCCAACACGATTTCTGAGCGATGTTTGGGCACACCATGCACCTATCTTGCACTGACACTACCACTATCCCTAAATGGACTGAAACGAGATTCCTCATGACCAATGTCACATGGGAGACAAATTGGTTGCGTCCAAAATGATTTCTGAGCCTATGTTACGTTCGACGCAAACCATGCACCAATCTCGCATGAATACTAGCACTATCTCCAAACAGACCAAAACGAGCATCCACTTAAGCCTCGTCACCTAGGAGTACCATCCTTTGCGTCCAAAATGATTTCTGTGCCTATGGAACATTTAGCGCAAACCATGCACGTAACTTGCACTAACACTGCCACTGTCACCAAATGGATTAAAACGTGATTCCGCATGACCAATGTCACATATGAGATCTATCGGGTGCGTTCAAAACGATTTCTGACCCTATGTTACGTTCGGCGCAAACCGTGCATCTATCGTGCATCAAGATTAGCACTATCTCCAAATAGACTAAAACAAGTAACCACTTGAGCCTTGTCACCTAGAAGTACCATCGGGTGCATCCAAAACGATTTCTGTGCCTATGGTACGTTTAGCGCAAACCATGCACGTAACTTGCACTAACACTATTGAAACGAGATTCCACATGACCAAAGTCACATAGGAGATCCGTCGGGTGCATCCAAAACGATTTCTGAGCCTATGCTACGTTCGGCGCAAACCGTGCACCTATCTTGCATCAAGGTTAGCACTATGTCTAAACAGACCAAAACGAGCATCCACTTGTGCCCCGTCACCTATGGGTACCATCGAGCACGTCCAAAACGATTTCTGAGCCTATGGTATGTTCGACGCAAATCGTGCACCAATCTCGCATAAAGGTTAGCACTATCCCTAAACAGACCAAAACGAGCATCCACTTGAGCCTCGTCACCTAGGAGCACCATCGTGTGCGTCCAACACGATTTCTGAGCGATGTTTGGGGCACACCGTGCACCTATCTTGCACTGACACTACCACTGTCTCCAAATGTATTGAAATAAGATTCCGCATGACCAATGTCACATATGAGATCTATCGGGTGCGTTCAAAACGATTTCTGACCCTATGTTACATTCGGCGCAAACCGTGCATCTATCGTGCATCAAGATTAGCACTATCTCCAAATAGACTAAAACAAGTAACCACTTGAGCCTTGTCACCTAGAAGTACCATCGGGTGCGTCCAAAATGATTTCTGTGCCTATGGTACGTTTAGCGCAAACCATGCACGTAACTTGCACTAACACTGCCACTGTCACCAATTGGATTGAAACAAGATTCCACATGACCAAAGTCACATAGGAGATCCATCGGGTGCATCCAAAACGATTTCTGAGCCTATGCTACGTTCGGCGCAAACCGTGCACCTATCATGCATCAAGGTTAGCACTATGTCTAAACAGACCAAAACGAGCATCCACTTGAGCCTCGTCACCTATGGGTACCATCGAGCACGTCCAAAACGATTTCCGACCCTATGGTATGTTCGACGCAAATCGTGCACCAATCTCGCATAAAGGTTAGCACTATCCCTAAACAGACCAAAACGAGCATCCACTTGAGCCTCGTCACCTAGGAGCACCATCGTGTGCGTCCAACACGATTTCTGAGCGATGTTTGGGGCACACCGTGCACCTATCTTGCACTGACACTACCACTATCCCAAAATGGACTGAAACGAGATTCCACATGACCAATGTCACATGGGAGATAGATCGGTTGCGTCCAAAATGATTTCTGAGCCTATGTTACGTTCGACGCAAACCATGCACCAATCTCGCATGAATATTAGCACTATCTCCAAACAGACCAAAATGAGCATCCACTAAAGCCTCATCACCTAGGAGTACCACCTTTTGCGTCCAAAATGATTTCTATGCCTATGGAACGTTTAGCGCAAACCATGCACGTAACTTGCACTGACACTGCCACTGTCACCAAATGGATTGAAACGTGATTCCACATGACCAAAGTCACATAGGAGATCCATCGGGTGCATCCAAAACGATTTCTGAGCCTATGCTACGTTCGGCGCAAACCGTGCACCTATCTTGTGTCAAGGTTAGCACTATCTCCAAACAGACCAAAATGAGCTTCCACTTGAGCCTCGTCACCTAGGAGTACCATCAGGTGTGTCCAAAATGATTTCTGTGCCTATGGTACATTTGGTGCAAACCATGCACCTATCTTGCACTGACACTACCACTGTCTCCAAATGTATTGAAATAAGATTCCGCATGACCAATGTCACATATGAGATCTATCGGGTGCGTTCAAAACGATTTCTGACCCTATGTTACATTCGGCGCAAACCGTGCATCTATCGTGCATCAAGATTAGCACTATCTCCAAATAGACTAAAACAAGTAACCACTTGAGCCTTGTCACCTAGAAGTACCATCGGGTGCGTCCAGAACGATTTCTGTGCCTATGGTACGTTTAGCGCAAACCATGCACGTAACTTGCACTAACACTGCCACTATCACCAATTGGATTGAAACGAGATTCCACATGACCAAAGTCACATAGGAGATCCATCGGGTGCATCCAAAACGATTTCTGAGCCTATGCTACGTTCGGCGCAAACCGTGCACCTATCTTGCATCAAGGTTAGCACTATGTCTAAACAGACCAAAACGAGCATCCACTTGTGCCCCGTCACCTATGGGTACCATCGAGCACGTCCAAAACGATTTCTGAGCCTATGGTATGTTCGACGCAAATCGTGCACCAATCTCGCATAAAGGTTAGCACTATCCCTAAACAGACCAAAACGAGCATCCACTTAAGCCTCGTCACCTAGGAGTACCATCTTTTGCGTCCAAAACGATTTCTGTGCCTATGGTACGTTTAGCGCAAACCATGCACGTAACTTGCACTAACACTGCCACTGTCACCAATTGGATTGAAACGAGATTCCACATGACCAAAGTCACATAGGAGATCCATCGGGTGCATCCAAAACGATTTCTGAGCCTATGCTACGTTCGGCGGAAACCGTGCACCTATCTTGCATCAAGGTTAGCACTATGTCTAAACAGACCAAAACGAGCATCCACTTGTGCCCCGTCACCTATGGGTACCATCGAGCGTGTCCAAAACGATTTCCGAGCCTATGGTACGTTCGACGCAAACCGTGCACCTATCTTGCACTGACACTACCACTGTCTCCAAATGTATTGAAATAAGATTCCGCATGATCAATGTCACATATGAGATCTATCGGGTGCGTTCAAAACGATTTCTGACCCTATGTTACGTTCGGCGCAAACCGTGCATCTATCGTGCATCAAGATTAGCACTATCTCCAAATAGACTAAAACAAGTAACCACTTGAGCCTTGTCACCTAGAAGTACCATCGGGTGCGTCCAAAATGATTTCTGTGCCTATGTTACGTTTAGCGCAAACCGTGCACGTAACTTGCACTAACACTGCCACTGTCACCAATTGGATTGAAACGAGATTCCACATGACCAAAGTCACATAGGAGATCCATCGGGTGCATCCAAAATGATTTGTGAGCCTATGCTACGTTCGGCGCAAACCGTGCACCTATCTTGCGTCAAGGTTAGCACTATGTCTAAACAGACCAAAACGAGCATCCACTTGAGCCTCGTCACCTACGGGTACCATCGAGCGTGTCCAAAACGATTTCCGAGCCTATGGTACGTTCGACGCAAATCGTGCACCAATCTTGCATAAAGGTTAGCACTATCCCTAAACAGACCAAAACGAGCATCCACTTGAGCCTCGTGACATAGGAGTACCATCAAGTGTGTCCAAAACGATTTCTGTGCCTATGGTACATTTGGCGCAAACCGTGAACCTATCTTGCACGGACACTACCACTGTCTCCAAATGTATTGAAATGAGATTCCGCATGACCAATGTCACATAGGAGATCTATCGGGTGCGTTCAAAACGATTTTCTGAACCTATGTTACTTTCGGCGCAAACCGTGCATCTATCTTACGTCAAGATTAGCACTATGTCCAAATAGACTAAAACGAGCATCCACTTGAGCCTCATCACCTAGGAGTACCATCGGGTGTATCTAAAACGATTTTTGATCTTGTGGTACGTTCGTCGCAAACCGTGCATCTATCGTGCATCAAGATTAGCACTATCTCCAAATAGACTAAAACAAGTAACCACATGTGCCTTGTCACCTAGAAGTACCATCGGGTGCGTCCAAAACGATTTCTGTGCCTATGGTACGTTTAGCGCAAACCATGCACGTAACTTGCACTAACACTGCCACTGTCACCAATTGGATTGAAACGAGATTCCACATGACCAAAGTCACATAGGAGATCCATCGGGTGCATCCAAAATGATTTCTGAGCCTATGCTACGTTCGGCGCAAACCGCGCACCTATCTTGCATCAAGGTTAGCACTATGTCTAAACAGACCAAAACGAGCATCCACTTGAGCCTCGTCACCTATGGGTACCATTGAGCACGTCCAAAATGATTTCCGAGCCTATGGTATGTTCGATGTAAATCGTGTACCAATCTCGCATAAAGGTTAGGACTATGTCTAAATAGACCAAAACGAGCATCCACTTGAGCCTCGTCACCTACGGGTACCATCGAGCGCGTCCAAAATGATTTCCGAGCCTATGGTACGTTCGACGCAAATCGTGCACCAATCCGCATAAACGTTAGCACTATCCCTAAACAGACCAAAACGAGCATCCACTTGAGCCTCGTCACCTAGGAGTACCATCGGGTGTGTCCAACACGATTTCTGAGAGATGTTTGGGGCACACTGTGCACCTATCTTGCATTGACACTACCACTATCCCCAAATGGGCTGAAACGAGATTCCACATGACCAATGTCACATGGGAGATAGATCAGTTGCGTCCAAAATGATTTCTGAGCCTATGGTTCGTTCGATGCAAACCATGCACCAATTTCGCATGAAGATTAGCACTATCTCCAAATATACCAAAACGGGCATCCACTTAAGCCTCGTGACCTAGGAGTACCATCTTTTGCATCCAAAATGATTTCTGTGCCTATGGAACGTTTATTGCAAACCATGCACGTAACTTGCACTAACACTGCCACTGTCACCAAATGGATTGAAACGTGATTCCACAAGACCAAAGTCACATAGGAGGTCCATCAGGTGCATCCAAAACGATTTCTGAGCCTATGCTACATTCGGCGCAAACCATGCACCTATCTTGCGTCAAGGTTAGCACTATCTCCAAACAGACTAAAACGAGCATCCACTTGAGCCTCGTCACCTAGGAGTACCATCAGGTGTGTCCAAAATGATTTCTGTGCCTATGGTACATTTGGCGCAAACCGTGCACCTATCTTGCACTGACACTACCACTGTCTCCAAATGTATTGAAATGAGATTCCGCATGACCAATGTCACATAGGAGATCTATCGGGTGCGTTCAAAACGATTTCTGACCCTATGTCACGTTCGGCGCAAACCGTGCATCTATCTTGCGTCAAGATTAGCACTATGTCCAAACAGACCAAAACGAGCATCCACTTGACCCTCATCACCTAGGAGTACCATCGGGTGTATCTGAAAACAATTTTTGATCTTGTGGTACGTTCGTCGCAAACCGTGCACCTATCTTGCATCAAGATTAGCACTATCTCCAAATAGACTAAAACAAGTAACCACTTGAGCCTTGTCACCTAGAAGTACCATGAGGCGTGTCCAAAACGATTTCTGTGCCTATTGTACGTTTAGCGCAAACCGTGCACATAACTTGCACTAGCACTGCCACTGGCACCAATTGGATTGAAACGAGATTCCACATGACCAAAGTCACATAGGAGATCCATCGGGTGCATCCAAAACGATTTCTGAGCCTATGCTACGTTCGGCACAAACCGTGCACCTATCTTACATCAAGGTTAGCACTATATCTAAACAGACCAAAACGAGCATCCACTTGAGCCTCGTCACCTACGGGTACCATCGAGCACGTCCAAAACAATTTCCGAGCCTATGGTATGTTCGACACAAATCGTGCACCAATCTCGCATAAAGGTTAGCACTATCCCTAAACAGACCAAAACGAGCATCCACTTGAGCCTCGTCACCTAGGAGCACTATCGGGTGTGTCCAACACGATTTCTGAGCGATGTTTGGGGCACACCGTGCACCTATCTTGCACTGACACTACCACTATCCCCAAATGGACTGAAACGAGAGTCCACATGACCAATATCACATGGGAGATAGATCGGTTGCGTCCAAAATGATTTATGAGCCTATGTTACATTCGACGCAAACCATGCACCAATCTCGCATGAATATTAGCACTATCTCCAAACAGACCGAAACAAGCATCCACTTAAGCCTCGTCACCTAGGAGTACCATCTTTTGCGTCCAAAATGATTTCTGTGCCTATGGAACGTTTAGCGCAAACCATGCACGTAACTTGCACTAACACTGCCATTGTCACCAAATGGATTGAAACGTGATTCCACATGACCAAAGTCACATAGGAGATCCATCGGGTGCATCCAAAACAATTTCTGAGCCTATGCTACGTTCGGCGCAAACCGTGCACCTATCATGCGTCAAGGTTAGCACTATCTCCAAACAGACCAAAACGAGCATCCACTGAGTCTCGTCACTTAGGAGTACCATCGGTGCGTCCAAAACGATTTCTATGCCTATGGTACGTTTGGCGCAAACCGGGCACCTATCTTGCACTGACACTACCACTATCTCCAAATGTATTGAAATGAGATTCCACATGACCAATGTCACATTGGAGATCTATCGGGTGCGTCCAAAACGATTTCTGACCCTATGTTACGTTCGGCGCAAACCGTGCATCTATCTTGCGTCAGGATTAGCACTATGTCCAAACAGACCAAAACAAGCATCCACTTAAGCCTCATCACCTAGGAGTACCGTCGGGTGTATCTGAAACGATTTTTGATCTTGTGGTACGTTCGCCGTAAACCGTGCACCTATCGTGCATCAAGATTAGCACTATCTCCAAATAGACTAAAACAAGTAACCACTTGAGCCTTGTCACCTTGAAGTACCATCGGGTGCGTCCAAAACGATTTCTGTGCCTATGGTACGTTTAGCACAAACCGTGCACGTAACTTGTACTAACACTGCCACTGTCACCAATTGGATTGAAACAAGATTCCACATGACCAAAGTCACATAGGAGATCCATCGGGTGCCTCCAAAACGATTTCTGAGCCTATGCTAGGTTCAGCGCAAACTGTGCACCTATCTTGCATCAAGGTTAGCACTATGTCTAAACAGATCAAAACGAGCATCCACTTGAGTCTCGTCACCTACGGGTACCATCGAGCACGTCCAAACGATTTCCGAGCCTATGGTATGTTCGACGCAAATCGTGCACCAATCTCCCATAAAGGTTAGCACTATTCCTAAAAAGACCAAAATGAGCATCCACTTGAGCCTCGTCACCTAGGAGCTCCATCGGGTGCATCCAACATGATTTCTGAGCGATGTTTGGGGCACACCGTGCACCTATCTTGCACTGACACTACCACTATCCCCAAATGGACTGAAACGAGATTCCACATGACCAATGTCACATGGGAGATAGATCGGTTGCGTCCAAAATGATTTCTGACCCTATGTTACGTTTGACGCAAACCATGCACCAATCTCACATGAATATTAGCACTATCTCCAAACAGACCAAAACGAGCATCCACTTAAGCCTCGTCACCTAGGAGTACCATCTTTTGCATCCAAAATAATTTATGTGCCTATGGAACGTTTAGCGCAAACCATGCACGTAAGTTGCACTAACACTGCCACTGTCACCAAATGGATTGAAACGTGATCCACATGACCAAAGTCACATCGGAGATCCATCGGGTGCATCCAAAACGATTTCTGAGCGTATGCTACGTTCGGCGCAAACCGTGCACCTATCTTGCGTCAAGGTTAGCACTATCTCCAAACAGACCAAAACGAGCATCCACTTGAGCCTCGTCACCTAGGAGTAGCATCGGGTACGTCCAAAATGATTTCTATGCCTATGGTACGTTTGGCGCAAACCGTGCACCTATCTTGCACTGACACTACCACTGTCTCCAAATGTATTGAAATGAGATTCCACATGACCAATGTCACATTGGAGATCTATCGGGAGCGTCCAAAATGATTTCTGACCTATGTTACGTTCGGCGCAAACCGTGCATCTATCTTGCGTCAGGATTAGCACTATGTCCAAACAGACCAAAACAAGCATCCACTTAAGCCTCGTCACCTAGGAGTACCATCGGGTGTATCTGAAATGATTTTTGATCTTGTGGTACGTAGGTCGCAAACCTTGCACCTATCGTGCATCAAGATTAGCACTATCTCCAAATAGACAAAAACAAGTAACCACTTGAGCCTTGTCACCTAGAAGTACCATCGGGTGCGTCCAAAACGATTTCTGTGCCTATGGTACGTTTAGCGCAAACCGTGCACATAACTTGCACTAACACTGCCACTGTCACCAATTGGATTGAAACGAGATTCCACATGACCAAAGTCACATAGGAGATGCATCGGGTGCATCCAATTCGATTTCTGAGCCTATGCTACATTCGGCACAAACCGTGCACCTATCTTGCATCAAGGTTAGCACTATATCTAAATAGACTAAAACGAGCATCCACTTGAGCCTCGTCACCTAGGAGTACCATCGGGTGCGTCCAACAAGATTTCTGAGCGATGTTTGGGGCACACCATGCACCTATCTTACACTGACACTTCCACTGTCCCCAAATGGACTGAAACGAGATTCCACATGACCAATGTCACATGGGAGATAGATCGGTTGTGTCTAAAATGATTTCTGAGCCTATGGTATGTTCAACGCAAACCATGCACCAATCTCGCATGAATATTAGCACTATCTCCAAACAGACTTAAACGAGCATCCACTTAAGCCTCATCACCTAGGAGTACCATCTTTTGCATCCAAAATGATTTCTGTGCCTATGGTACGTTTAGCGCAAACCATGCACGTAACTTGCACTAACACTGCCACTGTCACCAAATGGATTGAAACGCGATTCCACATGACCAAAGTCACGTAGGAGATCCATCGGGTGCATCCAAAATGATTTCTGAGCCTATGCTACGTTCGGCGCAAACCGTGCAACTATCTTGCGTCAAGGTTAGCACTATCTCCAAACAGACCAAAACGAGCATCCACTTGAGCCTCGTCACCTAGGAGTACCATCGGGTGCGTCCAAAACGATTTCTGTGCCTATGGTACGTTTGGCGAAAACCGTGCACCTATCTTGCACTGACACTACCACTGTCTCCAAATGTATTGAAATGAGATTCCACATGACCAATGTCACATAGGAGATCTATCGGGTGCATCCAAAATGATTTCTGACCCTATGTTACGTTCGGCGCAAACCGTGCATCTATCTTGCGTCAAGATTCGCAATATGTCCAAACAGACCAAAACGAGCATCCACTTGAGCCTCATCACCTAGGAGTACCATTGGTTGTATCTGAAATGATTTTTGATCTTGTGGTACGTTCGTCGCAAACCGTGCACCTATCTTTCATCAAGATTAGCACTATCTCCAAATAGACTAAAACAAGTAACCACTTAGAGCCTTGTCACCTAGAAATACCATCGGGTGCATCCAAAACGATTTCTGTGCCTATGGTACGTTTAGCGCAAACCATGCACGTAACTTGCACTAACACTGCCACTGTCACCAATTGGATTGAAATGAGATTCCACATGACTAAAGTCACATAGGAGATCAATCGGGTGCATCCAAAACGATTTCTGCGCCTATGCTACGTTCGGCGCAAACCGTGCACCTATCTTGCATCAAGGTTAGCACTATGTCTAAACAGACCAAAATGAGCATCCACTTGAGCCTCGTCACCTACGGGTACCATCGAGCGCGTCCAAAACGATTTCCGAGCCTATGGTACGTTCGACGCAAATCATGCACCAATCTCGCATAAAGGTTAGCACTATCCCAAAACAGACCAAAACGAGCGTCCACTTGAGCCTCGCCACCTAGGAGTACCATCGGGTGCCTCTAACATGATTTCTGAGCAATGTTTGGGGCACACCGTGCACCTATCTTGCACTGACACTACCACTGTCCCCAATTGGACTGAAATGAGCTTCCACATGACCAATGTCACATGGGAGATAGATCGATTGCGTCCAAAATGATTTCTGAGCCTATGGTACGTTCGACGCAAACCATGCACCAATCTCGCATGAATATTAGCACTATCTCCAAACAGACCAAAACGAGCATCCACTTAAGCCTCGTCACCTAGGAGTACCATCTTTTGTGTCCAAAATGATTTCTGTGCCTATTGTACGTTTAGCGCAAACCATGCACGTAACTTGCACTAACACTGCCACTATCACCAAATGGATTGAAACGTGATTCCACATGACCAAAGTCACATAGGAGATCCATCGGGTGCATCCAAAATGATTTCTGAGCCTATGCTACGTTCGGCGCAAACCATGCACCTATCTTGCGTCAAGGTTAGCACTATCTCCAAACAGACCAAAACAAGCATCCACTTGAGCCTCGTCACCTAGGAGTACCATCGGGTGTGTCCAAAATGATTTCCGAGCCTATGGTTCGTTTGACGCAAACCGTGCACCACGTCAAGATTAGCACTATCTCCTAACAGACCGAAACGAGCATCCACTTGAGCCTCATCAGCTAGGGGTACGATCGGGTGCGTCCAATACAATTTCTAAGCCTGTGGTACATTTGGCGCAAACCATGCACCTATAAAGATTAGCACTCTCCAAACAGACCAAAATGAGTATCCAATTGAGCCTCGTCACCTAGAAGTACCATCGGATGAACCCAAAATGATTTCTGAACCTATGGTACGTTCAATGCAAACCGTGCACCTATGTTGCGTCAAGATTAGCACTATCTCCAAACATACCAAAACGAGCATCCACTTAGACCACGTCACCTAGGAGGACCATCGGGTGCGTCCAAAACGATTTCTGTGCCTATGGTACATTTGGAGCAAACCGTGCACCTATCTTGCACTAACACTACCACTATTTCCAAATGGATTGAAAAGAGATTCCACATGACCAATGTCACACAGGAGATCTATCGGGTGCGTCCAAAACGATTTCTGATCCTAAGTTACGTTTGGCACAAACCGTGCAAAAATCTTGCGTCAAGATTAGCACTATGTCCAAACAGACCAAAACAAGCATCCACTTGAGCCTCATCATCTAGGAGTACCATCGGGAGTGTCTGAAACGATTTTCGATCTTGTGGTACGTTCGGCGCAAACCGTGCACCTATCTTACGTCAAGATTGGCAATATCTCCAAATAGACTGAAACAAGTAACCACTTGAGCCTTGTCACCTAGAAGTACCATCGGGTGCGTCCAAAACGATTTCTGTGCCTATGGTACATTTAGCACAAACCGTGCACGTAACTTGCACTAACACTGCCACTGTCACCAAATGGATTGAAACGAGATTCCACATGACCAAAGTCACATAGGAGATCCATCGGGTGCATCCAAAACGATTTCTGAGCCTATGCTACGTTCGGCGCAAACCGTGCACCTATGTTGCGTCAAGGTTAGCACTATGTCTAAAGAGACCAAAACGAGCATCCACTTGAGCCTCGTCACCTATGAGTACCATCGAGCACGTCCAAAATGATTTCCGAGCCTATGGTACGTTCGATGCAAATCGGGCACCAATCTCGCATCAAGGTTAGCACTATCCCTAAACAGACCAAAACGAGCATCCACTTGAGCGTCGTCACCTAGAAGTACCATCGGGTGCGTCCAACACGATTTCTGAGCGATGTTTGCGGCAAACTATGCACCTATCTTGCACTGACACTACCACTGTCTCCAAATGGACTAGAACGAGATTCCACATGACCAATGTCACATAGGAGATACATCGGGTGCATCCAAAATGATTTCTGACCCTATGTTACGTTTGACGCAAACCATGCACCAATCTCACATGAATATTAGCACTATCTCCAAACAGACCAAAACGAGCATCCACTTAAGCCTCGTCACCTAGGAGTACCATCTTTTGCATCCAAAATGATTTATGTGCCTATGGAACGTTTAGCGCAAACCATGCACGTAAGTTGCACTAACACTGCCACTGTCACCAAATGGATTGAAACGTGATCCACATGACCAAAGTCACATCGGAGATCCATCGGGTGCATCCAAAACGATTTCTGAGCGTATGCTACGTTCGGCGCAAACTGTGCACCTATCTTGCGTCAAGGTTAGCACTATCTCCAAACAGACCAAAACGAGCATCCACTTGAGCCTCGTCACCTAGGAGTAGCATCAGGTGCATCCAAAATAATTTCTATGCCTATGGTACGTTTGGCGCAAACCGTGCACCTATCTTGCACTGACACTACCACTGTCTCCAAATGTATTGAAATGAGATTCCACATGACCAATGTCACATCGGAGATCTATCGGGAGCGTCCAAAATGATTTCTGACCTATGTTACGTTCGGCGCAAACCGTGCATCTATCTTGCGTCAGGATTAGCACTATGTCCAAACAGACCAAAACAAGCATCCACTTAAGCCTCGTCACCTAGGAGTACCATCGGGTGTATCTGAAATGATTTTTGATCTTGTGGTACGTAGGTCGCAAACCTTGCACCTATCGTGCATCAAGATTAGCACTATCTCCAAATAGACAAAAACAAGTAACCACTTGAGCCTTGTCACCTAGAAGTACCATCGGGTGCGTCCAAAACGATTTCTGTGCCTATGGTACGTTTAGCGCAAACCGTGCACATAACTTGCACTACCACTGCCACTGTCACCAATTGGATTGAAATGAGATTCCACATGACCAAAGTCACAAAGGAGATGCATCGGGTGCATCCAATTCGATTTCTGAGCCTATGCTACATTCGGCACAAACCGTGCACCTATCTTGCATCAAGGTTAGCACTATGTCTAAACAGACTAAAACGAGCATCCACTTGAGCCTCGTCACCTAGGAGTACCATCGGGTGCGTCCAACAAGATTTCTGAGCGATGTTTGGGGCACACCATGCACCTATCTTACACTGACACTTCCACTGTCCCCAAATGGACTGAAACGAGATTCCACATGACCAATGTCACATGGGAGATAGATCGGTTGTGTCTAAAATGATTTCTGAGCCTATGGTATGTTCAACGCAAACCATGCACCAATCTCGCATGAATATTAGCACTATCTCCAAACAGACTTAAACGAGCATCCACTTAAGCCTCATCACCTAGGAGTACCATCTTTTGCATCCAAAATGATTTCTGTGCCTATGGTACGTTTAGCGCAAACCATGCACGTAACTTGCACTAACACTGCCACTGTCACCAAATGGATTGAAACGCGATTCCACATGACCAAGGTCACATAGGAGATCCATCGGGTGCATCTAAAACGATTTCTGAGCCTATGCTACGTTCGGCGCAAACCATGCAACTATCTTGCGTCAAGGTTAGCACTATCTCCAAACAGACCAAAACGAGCATCCACTTGAGCCTCGTCACCTAGGAGTACCATCGGGTGCGTCCAAAACGATTTCTATGCCTATGGTACGTTTGGCGAAAACCGTGCACCTATCTTGCACTGACACTACCACTGTCTCCAAATGTATTGAAATGAGATTCCACATGACCAATGTCACATAGGAGATCTATCGGGTGCATCCAAAATGATTTCTGACCCTATGTTACGTTCGGCGCAAACCGTGCATCTATCTTGTGTCAAGATTAGCAATATGTCCAAACAGACCAAAACGAGCATCCACTTGAGCCTCATCACCTAGGAGTACCTTTTTTTTTTTTTGACGGGAAAAGGCTGTGGAGGAGATCCCCACAGCACACTTTAAATTTAATTAGAAAAAGTCCAAGAGTTTACTTACAACAAAATTAACTAAAAGCATCAAGCCAAAAACAGAAGGAAGACCTAAGATCCTCCTTAAATCTAAGAGATTGTAAAAGACATTGACTTTTAAAATTTGCCAACCAAAGCACCAGTGTAGGGTCCCTTCTTTGAAAGACTTTATCATTACGTAATTTCCATAGTTCCCATGCTGCAATCGCTGCTGCCTCCATGAAGAAAGGTAATTGATGCGTCTCTTTTCCTCTAATCAACCTGTCCGGCAATTGTAGAGAGTCATCCCAGTTAAGTTGAATAGATGCCCAGCAGGCTTGTGCAAAGGGGCAGGTGAAGAAGAGATGGTCAATGGTCTCTGGCGCACCACTGTCACACAGTACACAATCCACGTCATCTTCAATGTTGATGTGTCTCCTCTGCAGCATCTCCTTCGTGTTCAGTCGATCAACTAGAAGTAACCAGACAAAGAATTTGACACGTGGTGTGCACTTTGATTTCCAGATAAACTTGAAGATTGGATGTGCCTCAATTTGTGAAAAGACATAGGAGTAGAACCTTTGGGAGGAGTATGAGGGGCCCCATGTCGGCGTCCATCGATCCTTACAACTATCATCGTAAGATATATTCTGTAATTGCTCCTGGAGGCTATCAAGCTCATCAAACGCCTGCTGAGATAATGGCAGAATAAATAGGGTCTCAAGATCATCAGCCTGCATTACTTCAAACACCGATATACTCTCCTGTCTAGCATACGAGGCCAATCTTGGGTATTGTACAGATAACACCGAGTCCATCCAATGATCCTGCCAAAAGCTAACTGTAGTACCATCTCCAATTGTGCAGTTAGTGATTGCTCTATAAAGTGGATTTAAACGGAGTATGTCCTTCCACCAGAAGGAGCCCGTTTCTCTGACCCTATGTGGCACTTTCGAGTGGTAGTATTTGCTCCAAATCAGATTTACCCACGGGATATCCATTTTGTTGTAGAATTTATCCAATTGTTTCATGAGGAGAGCATCATTTTGTAACCTGAGATTGAGAATACCAAGGCCACCTTTAACCTTGGGTTGCTGTACCACTGGCCAAGCCACTAAGTTTCCTCCTTTTTTTTCAGCGCTATTGCCACGCCAAAGGCACTGTTTTCTAGCTCGATCGATGTTTTCTATAACACCTTTTGGCAATTTGATTGTACACATGGCATAGGTGGTGATGGGAGTGATAGCAGAATTAATCATCTCCAATCTGCCCGAATAGGATAGCCATGTTGAGCAAGCTGAGAGGCGCCTTTCAACCCTATCCATCATAGGAACAAGATCATCCATTCTAGGCTTCGTCGTGCCCATAGGTAGCCCCAAATATGTGAATGGCATAGTTCCAATCTCACAGCCAAATGTGCTTGCCAGATGGAACATCTTCTCTTGAGACACATTGATAGGCACCATCTGTGACTTCCTATAATTGACCTTGAGTCCCGTTGAATCAGCAAAACTATTTAGGAGGGCCTTGAGGAAGAGTAATTGTTTTGAGTCAGCCTGCAAAATCAGTAGTGTATCGTCTGCATATTGCACAATTGGAAAGTCATCAGTTGGTTGTGGTATAGGCGGCCTGAGTAGATTTGCAACAGCAGCTCTGTTGATCAAAATCTGTAAGAGTTCAGCTGCCAGGACGAAGAGCAATGGAGACAGCGGGTCCCCCTGACGAACACCTCTTTTACATTTGAAGAATTTCCCCGGTACTCCATTCAACAATACTGCGGATGAACCTGAAGAGAGGATGGCACGTACCCAATCTATCCATCTCTGAGGGAAGCCCAAACATGCAAGCATCTGTAAAATTGTTACATGCTCCACCAGATCAAATGCTTTTTCGAAATCAAGCTTAAGAATAATTGCCTCCCTTCTTGACTGATGACATTGATGAATATACTCGAAACTCCAGGCAAGGCAGTCCTGGATGGTACGTGTTCGAATAAAGCCGTATTGATTCCGGTGTACCAAACGGAGGATAACTAACTGAAGTCGATCAGCAATGATCTTAGTTAGGATTTTCAGGCTAATATTCAGAAGAGAAATAGGTCGGAAATCATTTACAGACTCTGGCTGAGACTTCTTGGGCACCAGGGTTATATAAGAAGTATTGATGCATTCAAGGTTTGCTGCGCCTGAGTAGAACTCCGAGCATAAATTGTAGAAATCATGTTTGATGAAAGGCCAACACTTCTTCAAAAACAAGCCGTTAAATCCATCTGGTCCTGGAGCCTTATCAGAGGGCATCCGTCTAATTACTCGATCAATCTCATCATGCTGGAAAGGTGCCACAATATCATCTAAGTCATCTAATGGAGTGATGAGTGCATTGAGGTTAAAGAGCATAACAGGTTCCAGGGATATGCCCATTCTACTTCTGAAAGAATTCCAAAGTAATCCAGCCTTGCTTTCATGATCTTGGATCCAGACCCCTTGATCATTACAAATCTGCGAGATGGCATTTCGTCTATAGGAAATGGTTGCCATCCCATGGAAGAATTTAGTGCATTCATCTCCTAACTTTATTCTGTTCACCGTGTACCGCTTTTTCCAATATAAATTCTTATAATGCAACCACTTGCGTAGTTGCCTTCTGACTGCTGCTCTGAGATTTGCCTCTGGATTATATAATTCCCTTCTATCCTCTATGCTATCCAGGAAACAAATCACCTTATTACAGTTGGCGATGAGCAGTCGTAAGTTGGATATTTGCTTGCTCCATGACTTCAGGACAGATCTCAAGCTCTTGAACTTAGATGAAATAGTTTTGGCTGCGCTCTGAAGGCTGGGGGAGGTGTGCCAACAATTCTGCACAGTTTCAATGAAATCATCTTGCTCCACCCAGTAATTTTCAAAGCGAAAAATATTTGACCGAGGCATTGCTGTGCTGATCACAACTTTACATGGGATATGATCGGACGTGATTTTCGCCATGGGAAGGACTTCCGTATTTGGGTAATCAATGGTCCAGTTGGGCGATGTGAAGAACCAATCGAGCTGTTCTAGGAGGGGGTCTGACTGCATGTTGCTCCAAGTGAAAGCGCGACCCTTGAGAGGGAGCTCAACCAAACCAAGGTGACCAATAGCATCATTGAGCACAAGTGTATCAGCAAGATTACCTCCGGGCTTGTTACGGTTGCTCAACGATCTGTAGAAATTAAAATCTCCAAGGAAGATCCAATTTTCCTCATCAGTAATGTCATGTTCTCTAAACCACGTTACAAACTCAGTTCTGGCAGGTTCAGCGCACGGGCCATAAACATTCGTTAATTTCCATACCTCATTACTGTGCGCAGAAGTGAATTGGATGGTGATGCCGTAGCTTCTTTTGTCTAGGATGTCCCCTCTAAGGATGGAGCTATTCCAAATAACAAGAATCCCACCCGAGGCCCCCACAGAGGGGATGAAGTCAAAACAATCAAATCGTCGAGGTGCAAATTTCCTGACAAAAGACATGTCAAAATGCTCTTTTTTCGTCTCCTGAAGACAGATGACAGAACATGCGCTTTCTTCAACCTTGTCACGAACTGCATCCCATTTTTCAGAGGCATTAATTCCTCTGATGTTCCAACACAATATATACCAGCTACGTGTATTTGTCATGGAAACAGGTTGAGGGGATGCAATGTCCTGGTATGGCTAGCATAACCAGGTTCGAAGGAAACTGATGGAATGGAACTGAAACGTGGGGACTGCAGAGTGATAGAGTACAAACTGAAACTGAAAATCAAAGTGATGGAAGCACAAAAATAGCTGATAGAAGATGGTGGAGACCGGTAACAGTATCTCCACATCTTTGGAGCTAGATCATGTGCTGTCATCTTCATGGACAACTGCAGGTGCTGGCGCCTGGAGCAGCACGTCATCAGTGAGCTCACCAGGAGCAACACCGCACTTGACCCCCCAACCCTGAAGGATGGCCAAGGGGATAGGACCAGCCTGTCCTGTAGCCTCATCAATCAGCACAGCAGATATCTTCCTCTTCTTGCTAGGCTCCTTGTCAACCCTGACATTCCAGTAGCCTTCTTTGCTTGCACTGATTCTGGAACTGCGACCTAGGAGTACCATTGGTTGTATCTAAATGATTTTTGATCTTGTGGTACGTTCGTCGCAAACCGTGCACCTATCTTTCATCAAGATTAGCACTATCTCCAAATAGACTAAAACAAGTAACCACTTGAGCCTTGTCACCTAGAAGTACCATCGGGTGCATCCAAAACGATTTCTGTGCCTATGGTACGTTTAGCGCAAACCATGCACGTAACTTGCACTAACACTGCCACTGTCACCAATTGGATTGAAATGAGATTCCACATGACTAAAGTCACATAGGAGATCAATCGGGTGCATCCAAAACGATTTCTGCGCCTATGCTACGTTCGGCGCAAACCGTGCACCTATCTTGCATCAAGGTTAGCACTATGTCTAAACAGACCAAAATGAGCATCCACTTGAGCCTCGTCACCTACGGGTACCATCGAGCGCGTCCAAAATGATTTCCGAGCCTATGGTACGTTCGACGCAAATCATGCACCAATCTCGCATAAAGCTTAGCACTATCCCAAAACAGACCAAAACGAGCATCCACTTGAGCCTCGCCACCTAGGAGTACCATCGGGTGCCTCTAACATGATTTCTGAGCGATGTTTGGGGCACACCGTGCACCTATCTTGCACTGACACTACCACTGTCCCCAATTGGACTGAAATGAGCTTCCACATGACCAATGTCACATGGGAGATAGATCGATTGCGTCCAAAATGATTTCTGAGCCTATGGTACGTTCGACGCAAACCATGCACCAATCTCGCATGAATATTAGCACTATCTCCAGACAGACCAAAACGAGCATCCACTTAAGCCTCGTCACCTAGGAGTACCATCTTTTGTGTCCAAAATGATTTCTGTGCCTATTGTACGTTTAGCGCAAACCATGCACGTAACTTGCACTAACACTGCCACTATCACCAAATGGATTGAAACGTGATTCCACATGACCAAAGTCACATAGGAGATCCATCGGGTGCATCCAAAATGATTTCTGAGCCTATGCTACGTTCGGCGCAAACCATGCACCTATCTTGCGTCAAGGTTAGCACTATCTCCAAACAGACCAAAACAAGCATCCACTTGAGCCTCGTCACCTAGGAGTACCATCGGGTGTGTCCAAAATGATTTCCGAGCCTATGGTTCGTTTGACGCAAACCGTGCACCACGTCAAGATTAGCACTATCTCCTAACAGACCGAAACGAGCATCCACTTGAGCCTCATCAGCTAGGGGTACGATCGGGTGCGTCCAATACGATTTCTAAGCCTGTGGTACATTTGGCGCAAACCATGCACCTATAAAGATTAGCACTCTCCAAACAGACCAAAATGAGTATCCAATAGAGCCTCGTCACCTAGAAGTACCATCGGATGAACCCAAAATGATTTCTGAACCTATGGTACGTTCAACGCAAACCGTGCACCTATGTTGCGTTAAGATTAGCACTATCTCCAAACATACCAAAACGAGCATCCACTTAGACCACGTCACCTAGGAGGACCATCGGGTGCGTCCAAAATGATTTCTGTGCCTATGGTACATTTGGAGCAAACCGTGCACCTATCTTGCACTAACACTACCACTATTTCCAAATGGATTGAAAAGAGATTCCACATGACCAATGTCACATAGGAGATCTATCGGGTGCGTCCAAAACGATTTCTGATCCTAAGTTACGTTTGGCACAAACCGTGCAAATATCTTGCGTCAAGATTAGCACTATGTCCAAATAGACCAAAACAAGCATCCACTTGAGCCTCATCATCTAGGAGTACCATCGGGAGTGTCTGAAACGATTTTCGATCTTGTGGTACGTTCGGCGCAAACCGTGCACCTATCTTACGTCAAGATTGGCAATATCTCCAAATAGACTGAAACAAGTAACCACTTGAGCCTTGTCACCTAGAAGTACCATCGGGTGCGTCCAAAACGATTTCTGTGCCTATGGTACATTTAGCACAAACCGTGCACGTAACTTGCACTAACACTGCCACTGTCACCAAATGGATTGAAACGAGATTCCACATGACCAAAGTCACATAGGAGATCCATCGGGTGCGTCCAAAACGATTTCTGAGCCTATGCTACGTTCAGCGCAAACCGTGCACCTATGTTGCGTCAAGGTTAGCACTATGTCTAAAGAGACCAAAACGAGCATCCACTTGAGCCTCGTCACCTATGAGTACCATCGAGCACGTCCAAAATGATTTCCGAGCCTATGGTACGTTCGATGCAAATCGGGCACCAATCTCGCATCAAGGTTAGCACTATCCCTAAACAGACCAAAACGAGCATCCACTTGAGCGTCGTCACCTAGAAGTACCATCGGGTGCGTCCAACACGATTTCTGAGCGATGTTTGCGGCAAACTGTGCACCTATCTTGCACTGACACTACCACTGTCTCCAAATGGACTGGAACGAGATTCCACATGACCAATGTCAGATAGGAGATACATCGGGTGCATCCAAAATGATTTCTGACCCTATATTACGTTTGACGCAAACCATGCACCAATCTCACATGAATATTAGCACTATCTCCAAACAGACCCAAACGAGCATCCACTTAAGCCTCGTCACCTAGGAGTACCATCTTTTGCATCCAAAATGATTTATGTGCCTATGGAACGTTTAGCGCAAACCATGCACGTAAGTTGCACTAACACTGCCACTGTCACCAAATGGATTGAAACGTGATCCACATGACCAAAGTCACATCGGAGATCCATCGGGTGCATCCAAAACGATTTCTGAGCGTATGCTACGTTCGGCGCAAACCGTGCACCTATCTTGCGTCAAGGTTAGCACTATCTCCAAACAGACCAAAACGAGCATCCACTTGAGCCTCGTCGCCTAGGAGTAGCATCAGGTGCGTCCAAAATGATTTCTATGCCTATGGTACGTTTGGCGCAAACCGTGCACCTATCTTGCACTGACACTACCACTGTCTCCAAATGTATTGAAATGAGATTCCACATGACCAATGTCACATTGGAGATCTATCGGGAGCGTCCAAAATGATTTCTGACCTATGTTACGTTCGGCGCAAACCGTGCATCTATCTTGCGTCAGGATTAGCACTATGTCCAAAACAGACCAAAACAAGCATCCACTTAAGCCTCGTCACCTAGGAGTACCATCGGGTGTATCTGAAATGATTTTTGATCTTGTGGTACGTAGGTCGCAAACCTTGCACCTTTGGTGCATCAAGATTAGCACTATCTCCAAATAGACAAAAACAAGTAACCACTTGAGCCTTGTCACCTAGAAGTACCATCGGGTGCGTCCAAAACGATTTCTGTGCCTATGGTACGTTTAGCGCAAACTGTGCACATAACTTGCACTAACACTGCCACTGTCACCAATTGGATTGAAACGAGATTCCACATGACCAAAGTCACATAGGAGATGCATCGGGTGCATCCAATTCGATTTCTGAGCCTATGCTACATTCGGCACAAACCGTGCACCTATCTTGCATCAAGGTTAGCACTATGTCTAAACAGACTAAAACGAGCATCCACTTGAGCCTCGTCACCTAGGAGTACCATCGGGTGCATCCAACAAGATTTCTGAGCGATGTTTGGGGCACACCATGCACCTATCTTACACAGACACTTCCACTGTCCCCAAATGGACTGAAACGAGATTCCAAATGACCAATGTCACATGGGAGATAGATCGGTTGTGTCTAAAATGATTTCTGAGCCTATGGTATGTTCAACGCAAACCATGCACCAATCTAGCATGAATATTAGCACTATCTCCAAACAGACTTAAACGAGCCTCCACTTAAGCCTCATCACCTAGGAGTACCATCTTTTGCATCCAAAATGATTTCTGTGCCTATGGTACGTTTAGCGCAAACCATGCACGTAACTTGCACTAACACTGCCACTGTCACCAAATGGATTGAAACGCGATTCCACATGACCAAAGTCACATAGGAGATCCATCGGGTGCATCCAAAATGATTTCTGAGCCTATGCTACGTTCGGCGCAAAGCGTGCAACTATCTTGCGTCAAGGTTAGCACTATCTCCAAACAGACCAAAACGAGCATCCACTTGAGCCTCGTCACCTAGGAGTACCATCGGGTGCGTCCAAAATGATTTCTGTGCCTATGGTACGTTTGGCGAAAACCGTGCACCTATCTTGCACTGACACTACCACTGTCTCCAAATGTATTGAAATGAGATTCCACATGACCAATGTCACATAGGAGATCTATCGGGTGCATCCAAAATGATTTCTGACCCTATGTTACGTTCGGCGCAAACCGTGCATCTATCTTGCGTTAAGATTCGCAATATGTCCAAACAGACCAAAACGAGCATCCACTTGAGCCTCATCACCTAGGAGTACCATTGGTTGTATCTGAAATGATTTTTGATCTTGTGGTACGTTCGTCGCAAACCGTGCACCTATCTTTCATCAAGATTAGCACTATCTCCAAATAGACTAAAACAAGTAACCACTTGAGCCTTGTCACCTAGAAATACCATCGGGTGCATCCAAAACGATTTCTGTGCCTATGGTACGTTTAGCGCAAACCATGCACGTAACTTGCACTAACACTGCCACTGTCACCAATTGGATTGAAATGAGATTCCACATGACTAAAGTCACATAGGAGATCAATTGGGTGCATCCAAAACGATTTCTGTGCCTATGCTACGTTCGGCGCAAACCGTGCACCTATCTTGCATCAAGGTTAGCACTATGTCTAAACAGACCAAAATGAGCATCCACTTGAGCCTCGTCACCTACGGGTACCATCGAGCGCGTCCAAAATGATTTCCGAGCCTATGGTACGTTCGACGCAAATAATGCACCAATCTCGCATAAAGGTTAGCACTATCCCAAAACAGACCAAAACGAGCATCCACTTGAGCCTCGCCACCTAGGAGTACCATCGGGTGCCTCTAACATGATTTCTGAGCGATGTTTGGGGCACACCGTGCACCTATCTTGCACTGACACTACCACTGTCCCCAATTGGACTGAAATGAGCTTCCACATGACCAATGTCACATGGGAGATAGATCGATTGCGTCCAAAATGATTTCTGAGCCTATGGTACGTTTGACGCAAACCATGCACCAATCTCGCATGAATATTAGCACTATCTCCAAACAGACCAAAACGAGCATCCACTTAAGCCTCGTCACCTAGGAGTACCATCTTTTGTGTCCAAAATGATTTCTGTGCCTATTGTACGTTTAGCGCAAACCATGCACGTAACTTGCACTAACACTGCCACTATCACCAAATGGATTGAAACGTGATTCCACATGACCAAAGTCACATAGGAGATCCATCGGGTGCATCCAAAATGATTTCTGAGCCTATGCTACGTTCGGCGCAAACCATGCACCTATCTTGCGTCAAGGTTAGCACTATCTCCAAACAGACCAAACAAGCATCCACTTGAGCCTCGTCACCTAGGAGTACCATCGGGTGTGTCCAAAATGATTTCCGAGCCTATGGTTTGTTTGACGCAAACCGTGCACCACGTCAAGATTAGCACTATCTCCTAACAGACCGAAACGAGCATCCACTTGAGCCTCATCAGCTAGGGGTACGATCGGGTGCGTCCAATACGATTTCTAAGCCTGTGGTACATTTGGCGCAAACCATGCACCTATAAAGATTAGCACTCTCCAAACAGACCAAAATGAGTATCCAATTGAGCCTCGTCACCTAGAAGTACCATCGGATGAACCCAAAATGATTTCTGAACCTATGGTACGTTCAACGCAAACCGTGCACCTATGTTGCGTCAAGATTAGCACTATCTCCAAACATACCAAAACGAGCATCCACTTAGACCACGTCACCTAGGAGGACCATCGGGTGCGTCCAAAACGATTTCTGTGCCTATGGTACATTTGGAGCAAACCGTGCACCTATCTTGCACTAACACTACCACTATTTCCAAATGGATTGAAAAGAGATTCCACATGACCAATGTCACATAGGAGACTATCGGGTGTGTCCAAAACGATTTCTGATCCTAAGTTACGTTTGGCACAAACCGTGCAAATATCTTGCGTCAAGATTAGCACTATGTCCAAACAGACCAAAACAAGCATCCACTTGAGCCTCATCATCTAGGAGGACCATCGGGAGTGTCTGAAACGATTTTCGATCTTGTGGTACGTTCGGCGCAAACCGTGCACCTATCTTACGTCAAGATTGGCAATATCTCCAAATAGACTGAAACAAGTAACCACTTGAGCCTTGTCACCTAGAAGTACCATCGGGTGCGTCCAAAACGATTTCTGTGCCTATGGTACATTTAGCACAAACCGTGCACGTAACTTGCACTAACACTGCCACTGTCACCAAATGGATTGAAACGAGATTCCACATGACCAAAGTCACATAGGAGATCCATCGGGTGCATCCAAAACGATTTCTGAGCCTATGCTACGTTCGGCGCAAACCGTGCACCTATGTTGCGTCAAGGTTAGCACTATGTCTAAAGAGACCAAAACGAGCATCCACTTGAGCCTCGTCACCTATGAGTACCATAGAGCACATCCAAAATGATTTCCGAGCCTATGGTACGTTCGATGCAAATCAGGCTCCAATCTCGCATCAAGGTTAGCACTATCCCTAAACAGACCAAAACGAGCATCCACTTGAGCGTCGTCACCTAGAAGTACCATCAGGTGCGTCCAACACGATTTCTGAGCGATGTTTGCGGCAAACTGTGCACCTATCTTGCACTGACACTACCACTGTCTCCAAATGGACTGGAACGAGATTCCACATGACCAATGTCACATAGGAGATACATCGGGTGCATCCAAAATGATTTCTGACCCTATGGTACGTTCGACGCAAACCATGCACCAATCTCGCATGAATATTAGCACTATCTCCAAACAGACCAAAACGAGCATCCACTTAAGCCTCGTCACCTAGTTGTACCGTCTTTTGCGTCCAAAACGATTTCTGTGCCTATGGTACGTTTGGCGCAAACAGTGCACCTAACTTGCACTGACAGTACCGCTGTCTCCAATTGGATTGAAATGAGATTTCACATGACCAATGTCACCTAGGAGATCCACCGGGTGCATCCAAAATGATTTCTAAGCCTACGGTACGTTCGGTGCAAACTGGCACCTATCTTGCGTCAAAGTTAGCACAATCTCCAAACAGACCAAAATGAGCATGCACTTGAGCCTCGTCACCTAGGAGTACCATCGGGTGCATCCAAAACATTCTAAGCGATGTTTGGCGCAAACTGTCCACCTACCTGGCACTAACACAAACACTGTCTCCAAATGGATTGAAAGGAGATTCCAAATGACCAATGTCACTGAGAAGATCCATCGGGTGCGTCCAAAATAATTTCTGAGCCTATGGTACGTTCGGCGTAAACCGTGCACCTATCTTGCGTCAAGATTAGCACTGTCTCCAAATAGACCAAAACGAGCATCCACTTGAGCCTCGTCACCTAGGAGTACCATCGGGTGTGTCCAAAATGATTTCTGAGCCTATGGTACGTTTGACGCAAACCGTGCACCTATCTTACGTCAAGATTAGCACTATCTCCAAACGGACCGAAACGAGTATCCACTTGGGCCTCGTCAGCTAGGGGTACGATTGGGTGCGTCCAATATGATTTCTAAGCCTGTGGTACATTTGGCGCAAACCATGCACCTATAAAAGATTAGAACTATATCTAAACAGACCAAAACGAGCATCGAATTGAGCCTCGTCACCTAGGAGTACCATCAGATGTGTCCAAAATGATTTCTGAGCCCATGGTACGTTCAACGCAAATCGTGCACCTATCTTGCGTCAAGATTAGCACTATCTCCAAACATACCAAAACGAGCATCCACTTGGGCCACGACACCTAGGAGTACCATCGGGTGCGTCCAAAACGATTTCTGTGCCTATGGTACATTTGGCGCAAACCGTGCACCTATCTTGCACTGACACTACCGCTGTCTCCAAATGTATTGAAATGAGATTCCACATGACCAATGTCACATAGGAGATCTATCGGGTGCGTCCAAAACGATTTCTGACCCTATGTTACGTTCGGCGCAAACCGTGCATCTATCTTGCATCAAGATTAGCACTATGTCCAAACTGACCAAAACGAGCATCCACTTGAGCCTCATCACCTAGGAGTACCATCGGGTGTATCTGAAACGATTTTTGATCTTACGGTACGTTCATCACAAACCGTGCACCTATCTTGCGTCAAGATTAGCACTATCTCCAAATAGACTGAAACAAGTAACCACTTAAGCCTTGTCACCTAGAAGTACCATCGGGTGCGTCCAAAACAATTTCTGTGCCTATGGTATGTTTAGCGCAAACCGTGCACGTAACTTGCACTAACACTGCCACTGTCACCAAATGGATTGAAACAAGATTCCACATGACCAAAGTCACATAGGAGATCCATCAGGTGCATCCAAAATGATTTCTGAGCCTATGCTACGTTCGGCGCAAACTGTGCACCTATCTTGCGTCAAGGTTAGCACTATGTCTAAACAGACCAAAACGAGCATCCACTTGAGCTTCGTCACCTACGGGTACCATCGAGCGCGTCCAAAATGATTTCCGAGCCTATGGTACGTTCGACACAAATCGTGCACCAATCTCGTATCAAGGTTAGCACTATCCCTAAACCGACCAAAATGAGCATCCACTTGAGCCTCATCACCTAGGAGTACCGCTGTCTCCAAATGGATTGAAACGAGATTTCACATGACCAATGTTGGTATAAATTAAGTGTAACTAAAATATGAAGGATTCCGCAAGCGCACAGAACGTACCATTGTAGCATTTTACCGGGAGTAAACCAGGTATCGTTATTTATATTTTACCACAGGGAAGCAAGGGTTAAAGAATCTGATAATTCACCATCATGTATCTACTAACCTAGTAAACCAACTAGACTATAGCAGGGGTAAATGATATATGAAATGATAGGATTTATGTAATATGACACACACGGAATAGGTCACTAAAGATATGCAACTAGTTAACTTGGGAGGTCGACGGGTGAGGAAGATTCCTATGATATTCTTATCACACGATAAAGTTATACCCAATTATGCTATGACTTACAACACTCTTGTGCACTTCGAGACACCACTAGACAGGAGAGAGCACCACAAAGGATACCTCTACTGATGTGACTACGGTCCTACAATTTAAGAACCTGCTCGATAGATATGGACGGGGCTGTCACCTCCCGTAACTACCATACAGCTAGGGAACAAGGTGTACTCATAGTTAGAGCATCGTGTAAACACCACGCTTACATGAGGCTCGGCTACTTAGCCCAACCGATAAAGCCTAGACTAAGCGCTCTATGAACTAGCACACAAAAGCAATGATAAACTCAACTAGAAAGATATATTCAAAGTAAGCATATGCATGTAAATAAGAGAATAAGCATAAGTCTTACAGAATGTTGAAGTTAAGATATAAGGCTTTACCAAGCCTCCATGACTAGATCAGGAACCTTGAGCAGGATCCCAACTCGACCCTCTCTCCCAAGATACTAATCTACTACATTGGAGAAGCTAGACCTAATCCCCTAGAGAGGTCATCCTTTCATGGGACACCTCTCCCCTGATTCCGACTAGGAAATAATGAATTAGGGTTTAAGGGATGCCTCCTCCAAGGGCCAGGGGCCTTGCTTATATAGCCCTCTAGGAAACACCACAGCCCTCAGATAAAACCGACCTTGATCTACGATTATTATTGATCCTCAAAGACGGCGGAGGCATGATCTGAGAGATGGAGCCTGATTGGTTCTGTAGGTGGGGTGGGCGCCCAAGGAGGGGATCAGGTGCCCCACTTCCAGGCCCGTTTCACCTCCCGTTTGTTTCTAGAGTCTTCTCGTACCTTCCACATTCCAGAAAAGTTATGCGTAGCCCCTTTATCTCTATGTAAACCTGACATGTGGGCCTTCCTTGGTTCTTTTCAGCTGACACCCTATAGAAATAGACATTCACCAAAACTTATGGAATTCTATCAGTAAACCCCCTATATCTAAGTGGTAATTATTGTTTAGTCCTTTTTCATGTTTCGTTGATGGTTAAAATTGACACTTATCTACCGTCAACAACTCCCCCAAGCTTACCCTTTGCTCGTCCCTGAGCAAAGATAAACTTAGTGATGGATCAGGAGTTGCTACAATGCTTTCACACCTCAAAGGTACACATGCGTTCAAACAAGAACTCTCCTCCGGTTTAGAGTGAACTATTCTAACTTTCAAACTTACCCATATTACCTTCCACCATGGGGCTTGTAACCATCTCTTGGGTCTTGAGTAGTTGAAAGATAGAATGGTCAAGTCAAGCGCTATGTCTCAAGCTCTTTGATCAACTATTATTCTAGAGTTTTGCAGGGTTTTCAAATAAAACTCAGAGATTCCTGTGTATGACCCTCTCAAGTCTCTCATTTATAGTATTTGTGGATCCTTACCAAGGCACTTATGGTGTATGCCTTCTCTCTTCTCTTTAAGATATGTGGTATTTTTGGCATAAGGCATAGTAGCATATGCATTCTCTCTCTCACCCTACTTCTACTAGGCTTATATGGAGCTCATAGGTGGGGAGACAAGGAATCCTTACTTGCAAACATTTATTGCATAGTCAGACCATGGATCTAGAGGGACAAGTCTGACCATACAGTCAAATCAAGATGTGCATGTGTGTGATCCTAAATATGGGCTGAGTGGATATGTTGTGGAAATGATGGTGGATGTAAAATGTAAGTGGAAATAAGGGTGTAGAAGAATAATGGTGAACATCTAATTCTTCTTTTGCTCCTTGAAGGAATTTTATACCTCTCTTAAACTTTGAAGATCCTTGCTGAGAACTTGGGTTGCTGAAAAATCTCTCTATGTTGGGACATTTGTCCTCTTTATTCTCTCTTTGTTTTTTCTTTCTCACTCTCCCCCTTTTTTCTCTCTCTTTTTTTCTTTTTTTAAACAACTGAATACGATGGAATAATTCCCAAGTATCTTTTTGGAAACATAGATAAGAGGTAGCAATGGAAATACTGAAGCTTAAAATGAAAAGGGCTAGCAATGGATGAAAGGTTTTGTTCACTCTCAGTGTAGAAGCAGAACAACTTGTTGGGTTGTGTCTAATGGAAAATATTTAGATGTGTACTTTCAGGGTAGAAGCAGCATAAGTAGGTGGAGTGCATGTGAATCTTGATTTTAACTGCATGACTAATCCCCTAGGGTCAACACAGACTGACCACACTCAATGCTTACAAGCAGCTAAGCTAACAAGTGAAAGTCTTTCCTAATCTAGTAAGCATATATATATATGGCTGTGGTAGGAATTAAACTCTCGTCATACAGGAACTCATCATTCAGGATTTTTAATTTTCAAAGATAAATTCTCCAAAACTCTAGTATCTCTAGGAGCATGATAAACAACAGCTCAAAACCTTCCCATATCATATCTGCCAACTACCTAGACTTAGATCAAGCATTTGCTACCCACAAGTTTTAGGTTCAGAGCAAATCTTAGATCAAAACAATTATGTTCCAAAACTTGGGAGAGTTCGAGGTTGAAAACTAGGTACTTGGGAGGAATTACGACAGAGCAACTATTCATCATTTCCATAAAAGAGTTTATTCTAGGGGTTCATTTTAGCAAGATGAAACTTAGCACACTCTCCTATATTTATTTAGCAAGCTTAAAGATCATACATAAATATATAGAAAGGGAAACATTTATTTGGCTTTCTAAAGGTTATGCATCTAATTATTTGCTTCATATATCAAAGAATAAATATATAAGTAAATAGAAAGGTAAGAAAACACTTAGATACATGGGGGATGCTCTCCCCCAAGCTAGATGTTGATATAGTCTTGTTTGATGAAGCTGGTAGACAATGAAGTTGTACTTCCCTCATCAGAGTGCTCATGATGATGATTGTTGAGACAACACTCCGATAGGGGATAGATTGTCCTTCTATCTGTTTGCTTTCCTTGATCCTTCAAATTCTGTGAAGCTCAAATAGACAACAAAGCTTGTGGAACTTGATTAAGTGTTAGTGATAAACCTCTAAGCCTTGAACATCTAGAACCTCTTAACATATGAGTCTCTTTCTTCAGCAGGATCTTTCTATTTTTGTACATTTAGTTATTTACTATGCAAAAGAATCAAAACTGTGATGAATGCATATTTATCTTATTTTTATGCCACCACAGCAAATAGACTTATGGGTTTTATGCCACAAATTTATTCACATGGGGTGTAATGCAAGACATATTTATTTTCTTTTCTAATGGAAATGTAACAAAGTAAAATATGCAACAAGAATTGATTATGCTAATGTGGGAAAGTAGATATGCTTAATGAGAATGCAATGCCAAAAAGAGAAATATGGATAACTACCAAGTTTACCTCCCTGGCGAGGGTTCGGTGACTTAGGTCCTCTGAACAGGACTTCTCATCATGTTCACTCCTTAGGTGCACCATCTGATCCCAAAGGTAGAGACCTTGATAACTGCACCTGTTGAGATGGTAACTTTGTAGGGTTTGGGAAATCAAATAATTCCCCTTTTATTTTTCTTGAAGTGTGTCCTGCTTGCAAAGACAAGGTAGAGATCAAGTGCATAGGTCCTGTTGGTGGAAAAACACCAACAGAACCATAACCCTATTTATTCTTCTTTAACCTTAGGCACATTGAACATGATGAGATTGATATGTCTTGTTCATTTTATGGGTGGCAAGATCAGAAGGATGAGCATGAATGTAGCAATTAAACACTTTTATCAAAAAGAGTGGAATTGCTTAAACAATGGAAGAATTGTCAACCTTGTATCAAACATTTTCATGATTAAGACAATCATCTCCCAAAGATGCAACATTCAGCTAATTTAATTATGACTATGAAATCAAGGGTAGTGATGTTATGACAAACTTAAGAAACAAGACATGTTGAGTTTAATCAAATTGAATCAAGCAAGTTGTAATTCAAACATGTTTCTCCTTTCTTTATGTGCATACCAGAGTCAAGGAAAGCTTTTTTTAAATATTTACCACTTACCTTAAGATGTTACCCCTTTATCGCTGGAGCACCCTGTGATGAAGAGTAGATACTTCTAGTGGTCCTTTCCTTCTTCTTGAGGTTTGTCTTGCTCAATTCACCTCTCTCCTTGACTTGTTCATGGTCCTCTAGATTTACACTCCTTTCTCCTTCCTCTTCTCTTTTTTCATTATGTCTAGACCTTTGGCTCCACTTATTGTTTCTTCTCTGCAGAGGATTAGTGGACAACACATACCCGAAGGAATGTACAAACAATGAAAAGGGTAGTGTTGTTCATAGAGCTAAAGGTCATTTTCTATGCTACAGAAAAGTTGGTTTGAATATTTTAATTAGCATAAAATATTTACTCACCATTACTTCTTCTCTTGAGGATTGATTTTACTTTATCTTAAGTTTGATTTGTGTATATGCTATCTATAGAAACATTCAAACTTATAGAGAGAAAGTAATTATGAGTCGAGGGATTGCAAACCAGCATGCCAGAGTGACGGGGGCTCGAGAAGATGAAGAGCATTGCTGGATCATCATTAGAGGAGTCAGCAGCCTTCCTCCCCCAAGCTTGAGCCTTGCTGTCGCTCGTCACTTGAAGCCAAGTGTGAGTGTTGAATCATCCTTCAGAGTGTGTTGTAACTCCATGTCCTTAGACATTGTTCGTCCTCTGTTCTTAAATCTATCAGAGAGGGCTCTTGATTCTAGGTCCGTTGAGCAAAGATCTCTCCTCTACATTCTACTTTTCTTTGGATTGTCCAATCCAAGAGATGAGAATACAAACAATTGCATGATCTTCTTTCGTCAACCATTCTTGATTTTTGTTGAGTCTTGGTTGATGAATTGATGTTTATTGGAGATGTAGACTCGAGTTCTTCCTTGATGGTCTTTGTCTTCTAGTGGCATGGTGAAGAGTTGTTCAGTTAATGATACACCATTTGTCTTGATGATCAAGGAAGGAGTTTCCTTAATATTTGTATGCAAGCTTCATCTCCAATGGCTTAGGAACATCATCTTGCAACCATAGTCATGGTCTTTCAAGGCTTGGTCAGTAGTCAACCCTTGATTGGTGATTGGTTGACACAAGGATGCATGCTATCATGTCATCCTTGTCCTCGCCGCTGACGTGCAAGATGGTGTCTTCAAGAACAATGAGAGCAGGTCTTTGATTGGCTAAAATGAGGTGAGTTGCCCTGCTCCTCATCGGCATCCTAGGCTCGAGTTTTGGGCTCAATGCTATGATGTCTTCAAGGTTGCTTATGACATGCTACTTCGTTCATCCACTTCCATTAAGTGAGTGCTTTTGTTGTAGATTCTTCGTGTGGCACTCGTCTCTTCCTTCTTTGTTCATCACTGAAGTGGTGGCTTGTCAAACCGAACCATAAACAGACACATCATAAATCCCCATTTTTTCCTGCAAAATGTTAGTGGACACATACTCGAAGGATTGCAACTATTTCAAACTATGGGATATTATCCACTATTTATTTGAATTTCATCCATGCTAACTAAGAGATGGTTTTCAAGTTACTTTAGCATAGACTTTATTTATCATGTTTTCTAACAATATCTTTTTTATGGCACTTTAACATGGTTCAAGGCAAAGGTAACATGTAGCAAAAGACAATGTGAATGATATTTGATACTTACAATTCTTCCTTGGATGATGAATGAGCTATGTCTTTTGTGCGAAGTTGTTGGAGTTCATCATATGCCTTGTTTCATCTTCGAAGTGAGTCCATCTCTTGACTTACCCAAATTGGATTTGAGAGTTTTCTGCAGGGGTTAGTCTGACAAAACAACCATTGTCTACACTAGCAATTTTCAGTTCAATAACCAAACTAGACTCCATGTCTAATTGGATTAAGGAAGGCTATTTAACCTAAGCACCATGCTTAATTTAAAAGCCTTTAGAAACACCCATACGGCCATATGTAGCACTTCTAAACCAAAGCATACTATAGCAGATAAAGGTAACATGAAAGCGTTATAGAGATTTACTCAAATGGAGATGACAGAGCATGATCATGGTGAGGAATGTTTTTATTTTTAGATGCAGGCGATATGAGTGCATGCAAGGAACTAAACATGCAATGGATGAGAGAACATAATAAACTAAATAGAAAGGATGCATGAATGATATAAAGTAAACATGCAGTGAGATGCACAATTAAAAAGATAACTACCCATTAATTTTAAAGTCCATCAGCAAGACTATCTCACCTTTATTGATCAAACTTACCATGACTCACAATTTGAGATTTGTGAGTAGTGCAACATCCATGTTCATCACTTGAGATGTGATTTGAATTCTTGTGACGACAACCTTTTTCTCCAATCTGCACATGGTTAGAATGATATATATGTATACACAAACCTGTGAGATGGCAGGGTTCCAATGTTGATGAATCATGAATGTTTAGGCACCCTAGGTTCTTCAATGTGTCTCTTTTTCACTTTTCTTGTGGAAACTTGCCTAAAGGTCGAAACAACATCTGATGTCCTGTCTATTCCACAACTCAACAGAACAAGGGTAATCCTACTAAAGCTAGTGATGCACTAAATTAGTAGACATCAAGAGCATTATCAAAATCTTTACGCCAATTGCTTCCCCGGCAATGGCGCCAAAAATGCTTGTTGGTATAAATTAAGTGCAACTAAAATATGAAGGATTCCGCAAGCGCACAGAACATACCATTGTAGCATTTTAACGGGAGTAAACCAGGTATCGTTATTTATATTTTACCACAGGGAAGCAAGGGTTAAAGAATCTGATAATTCACCATCATGTATCTACTAACCTAGTAAACCAACTAGACTATAGCAGGGGTAAATGATATATGAAATGATAGGATTTATGCAATATGACACACACGGAATAGGTCACTAAAGATATGCAACTAGTTAACTTGGGAGGTCAATGGGTGAGGTAGATTCCTATGATATTCTTATCACACGGTAAAGGTATACCCACTATGCTAAGACTTACCACACTCTTGTGAACTTCAGGACGCCACTAGACAGGAGAGAGCACCACAAAGGATACCTCTACTGACGTGACTACGGTCCTACAATTTAAGAACCTACTCGATAGATATGGACGGGGCTGTCACCTCCTGTAACTATCATATAGCTAGGGAATATGGTGTACTCATAGGCAGAGCATCGTGTAAACACCATGCTTACATGAGGCTCGGCTACTTAGCCCAACCGGTAAAGCTTAGACTAAGCGCTCTATGAACTAGCACACAAAAGCAATGATAAACACAACTAGAAAGATATATTCAAAGTAAGCATATGCATGTAAATAAGAGAATAAGATAAGTCTTACAGAATGTTGAAGTGAAGATACAAGGCTCTACCAAGCCACCATGACTAGATCTAGAACCTTGAGCAAGATCCCAATTCGACCCTCTCTCCCAAGATACTAATCTACTACATTGGAGAAGCTAGACCTAATCTCCTAGAGAGGTCATCCTTTCATGGGACACCTCTCCCCTGATCCCAGCTAGGAAATAATGAATTAGGGTTTAAGGGATGCCTCCTCCATGGGCCAGGGGCCTTGCTTATATAGCCCCTCTAGGAAACACCACAGACCTCGAATCAAACCGACCTTGATCTATGATTATTATTGGTCCTAAAAGGCGGTGGAGGCATGATCCGCAAGATGGAGCCCGATTGGCTCTATAAGTGGGGCAGGCGCCCCACTTCTAGGCCCGTTTTGCCTCCCGTTTGTTTCTAGAGTCTTCTCGTACCTTCCACATTCCAGAAAAGTTATGCGTAGCCCTTTTGTCTCTATGTAAACCTGACATATGGGCCTTCCTTGGTTCTTTTCAGCTGACACCCTGCAGAAATAGACATTCACCAAAACTTGTTGAATTTTGTCAGTAAACCCCCTATATCTAAGTGGTAATTATTGTTTAGTCCTTTTTTTTCATCTTTTGTTGATGGTTAAAATTGACACTTATCTACCGTCAACAACCAATGTCACCTAGGAGATCCACTGGGTGCATAAAAAACGATTTCTGAGCCTACGGTACGTTCGGCGCAAACTGTGCACCTATCTTGCATCAAGGTTAGCACTATGTCTAAACAGACCAAAACGAGCATCCACTTGAGCTTCTTCACCTAGGAGGAGCATCGAGCGTGTCTAAAATGATTTCCAAGCCTATGGTACGTTCGACGCAAACCATGCACCAATCTCGCATCAAGGTTAGCACTATCTCCAAACAGACCAAAACGAGCATCCACTTGAGCCTCGTCAACTAGGAGTACCATCGGGTGCGTCCAAAATGATTTTCTGAGCGATGTTTGGCGCAAACCGTGCACCTATCTGGCACTGACACAAACACTATCTCCAAATGGATTGAAACGAGATTCCAAATGACCAATGTCACTGAGAAGATCCATCAGGTGCGACCAAAATGATTTCTGAGCCTATGCTACGTTCGGTGCAAACCGTGCACCTATCTTACGTCAAGATTAGCACTATCTCTAAACAGACCAAAACGAGCATCCACTTGAGCCTCGTAACCTAGGAGTACCATCGGGTGCGTCCAAAATGATTTCTAAGCGATGTTTGGTGCAAACCATGCACCTATCTGGCACTGACACAAACACTGTCTCCAAATGGATTGAAACGAGATTCCAAATGACCAATGTCACTAAGAAGATCCATCGAGTGCGTCCAAAATGATTTCTGAGCCTATGGTACGTTCGGCACAAACTGTGCAGCTATCTTGCGTCAAGATTAGCTCTGTCTCCAAACAGACCAAAATGAGCATCCACTTGAGCCTCGTCACCTAGGAGTACCAACGGGTGTGTCCAAAACGATTTCCGAGCCTATGGTACGTTCGACGCAACCCGTGCACCTATCTTACATTAAGATTAGCACTATCACCAAACGGACTGAAACGAGCATCCACTTGTGCCTCATCAGCTAGGGGTACGATCGGGTGCGTCCAATATGATCTCTAAGCCTATGGTACATTTGGTGCAAACCATGCACCTATCAAGATTAGCACTATCTCCAAACAGACCAAACGAGCATCCAATTGAGCCTCATCACATACGAGTACCATCGAATGCGTCCAAAATGATTTATGAGCCTATGGTCCGTTCAACGCAAACCATGCACCTATCCTGCGTCAAGATTAGTACTATCTCCAAACATACCAAAACGAGCATCCACTTGGGCCACGTTACCTAGGAGTACCATCGGGTCCGTCCAAAATGATTTCTGTGCCTATGGTACGTTTGGCGCAAACCGTGCACCTATCTTGCACTGATACTACCACTGTCCCCAAATGGATTGAAATGAGATTCCACATGACCAATGTCACGTAGGAGATCTATCAAGTGCGTCCAAAACGATTTCTGACCCTATGTTACGTTCGGCGCAAACGGTGCATCTATCTTGCGGCAAGATTAGCACTATGTCCAAAAAGACCAAAACGAGCATCCACTTGAGCCTCATCACCTAGGAGTACCATCGGGTATGTCAGAAATGATTTTCGATCTTATGGTACGTTCAGCGCAAACCGTGCAGCTATCTTGCGTCAAGATTAGCACTATCTCCAAATAGACTGAAACAAGTAACCACTTGAGCCTTGTCACCTAGCAGTACCATCGGGTGCGTCCAAAACGATTTCTGTGCCTATGGTACGTTTAGCGCAAACCGTGCACGTAACTTGCGCTAACACTGCCACTGTCACCAAATGGATTGAAGTGAGATTCCACATAACCAAAGTCACATAGGAGATCCATCGGGTGCATCCAAAACGATTTCTGAGCCTATGCCACGTTCGGTGCAAACCGTGCACCTATCTTGCGTCAAGGTTAGCAATATGTCTAAACAGACCAAAACGAGCATCCTCTTGAGCCTATGGTACGTTTGATGCAAATCGTGCACCAATCTCGCATCAAGGTTAGCACTATACCTAAACAGACTAAAACGAGCATCCACTTGAGCCTCGTCACCTAGGAGTACCATCGGGTGCATCCAACATGATTTCTGAGCGATGTTTGGGGCAATCCGTGCACCTATCTTGCACTGACACTACCACTGTCTCCAAATGGACTGAAACGAGATTCCACAAGACCAATGTCACATAGGAGATACATCGGGTGCGTCCAAAATTATTTTTGAGCCTATGGTACGTTCGACGCAAACCATGCACCAATCTCGCATGAATATTAGTGCTATTTCCAAACAGACCAAAACGAGCATCCACTTAAGCCTCGTCACCTAGGAGTACCGTCTTTTGCATCCAAAACGTTTTTTGTGCCTATGGTACGTTTGGCGCAAACATTGCACCTATCTTGCACTAACATTACCGCTGTCTCCAAATGGATTGAAACAAAATTCCACATGACCAATGTCACCTAGGAGATCCGTCGGGTGCATCCAAAATGATTTCTGTGCCTATGGTACGTTTGCCGCAAACCGTGCACCTATCTTGCGTCAAGGTTAGCACTATCTCCAAATAGACCAAAACAAGCATCCACTTGAGCCTCGTCACCTAGGAGTACCATCGGGTGCGTCCAAAACGATTTCTATACGATGTTTGGCGCAAACCGTCCACCTATCTAGCACTATCACAAACACTGTCTTCAAATGGATTGAAACAAGATTCCAAATGACCGATGTCACTGAGAAGATCCATCGGGTGCGTCCAAAATGATTTTTGAGCCTATGGTACATTCGGTGCAAACCGTGCACCTATCTTGCGTCAAGATTAGCACTGTCTCCAAACAGACCAAAACGAGCATCCACTTGAGGCTCGTCACCTAGGTGTAGCATCGGTTGTGTCCAAATTGATTTCCGAGCCTATGTTACGTTCGACGCAAACCGTGCACCTATCTTAGGTCAAGATTACAGCTATCTCCAAACGGACCGAAATGAGCATCCACTAGAGCCTCGTCAGCTAGGGGTACGATCGGGTGCGTCCATTATGATTTCTAAGCCTATGGTACATTTGGCGCAAACCATGCACCTATAAAGATTAGCACTATCTCCAAACAGACCAAAATGAGCATCCAATTGAGCCTCGTCACCTAGGAGTACCATCGGATGCATCCAAAATGATTTCTGAGCCTTTGGTACATTCAACGAAAACCGTGGACCTATCTTGCGTCAAGATTAGCACTATCTCCAAACATACCAAAACGAGCATCCACTTGGGCCATGTCACCTAGGAGTACCATCGGGTGCGTCCAAAACAATTTCTGTGCCTATGGTACGTTTGGCGCAAACCGTGCACCTATCTTGCACTAACACTACCACTGTCTCCAAATAGATTGAAATGAGATTCCACATGGCCAATGTCACATAGGAGATCTATCGGGTGCTCCGAAACGATTTCTGACCCTATGTTACGTTCGGCGCAAACCGTGCATCTATCTTGCCTCAAGATTACCACTATGTCCAAACAGACCAAAACGAGCATCCACTTGAGCCTCATCACCTAGGAGTACCATCGGGTGTGTCTGAAATGATTTTTGATCTTGTGGTACGTTCAGCGCACACCGTGCACCTATCTTGCATCAAGATTAGCACTATCTCCAAATAGACGAAACAAGTAACCAGTTGAGCCTTGTCACCTAGAAGTACCACCAGGTGCGTCCAAAATGATTTCTATGCCTGTGTTACGTTTAGCGCAAACCGTGCACGTAACTTGCACTAACACTGCCACAGTCACGAAATGGATTGAAACAAGATTCCACATGACCAAAGTCACATAGGAGATCCATCGGGTGCGTCCAAAATGATTTCTGAGCCTATGGTTCGTTGGGCACAAACCGTGCACCTATCTTGTGTCAAGGTTAGCACTATGCCTAAACAGACCAGAACAAGCATCCACTTGAGCCTCGTCACCTAGGAGTACCATCGGGTCCATCCAAAACGATTTCCGAGCCTATGGTACGTTCGACGCAAATCGTGCACCAATCTTGCATCAAGGTTCGCACTATCCCTAAACAGACCAAAACAAGCATCCACTTGAGCCTCGTCACCTAGGAGTACCATCGAGTGCGTCCAACACGATTTCTGAGCGATGTTTGGGCAAACCGTGCACCTATCTTGCACTGACACTACCACTGTCTCCAAAATAGACTGAAATGAGATTCCACATGAGCAATATCACATACGAGATACATCGGGTGCGTCCAAAATGATTTTTGAGCCTATGGTACGTTCGACACAAACCATGCACGAATCTCGCATCAATATTAGCACTATCTCCATATAGACCAAAACGAGCGTCCACTTAAGCCTCGTCACCTAGGAGTACCATCTTTTGCATCCAAAACGATTTCTGTGCCTATGGTACGTTTGGCGCAAACAGTGCACCTATCTTGCGCTGACAGTACCGCTGTCTCCAAATGGATTGAAACGAGATTCCACATGACCAATGTCACCTAGGAGATCCACCGGGAGCATCCAAAACGATTTCTGAGCCTACGGTACGTTCGGCGCAAACCATGCACCTATCTTGCATCAAGGTTAGCACTATGTCCAAACAGACCAAAACGAGCATCCACTTGAGCCTTGTCACCTAGGAGTACCATCGGGTGCGTCCAAAACTATTTCTAAGCGATGTTTGGCGCAAACCATGCACCTATCTTGTACTGACACTAACAATGTCTCCAAATGGATTGAAACGAGATTCCAAATGACCAATGTCACTGAGAAGATCCATCGGGTGCGTCCAAAATGATTTCTGAGCCTATGGTTCGTTCGGCGCAAACCGTGCACCTATCTTGCGTCAAGATTAGCACTGTCTCCAAACAGACCAGAACGAGCGTGCACTTGAGCCTAGTCACCTAGGATACCATCGGGTCCGTCCAAAACGTTTTCCGAGCCTATGGTACGTTCGACACAAACCGTGCACCTATCTTACGTCAAGATTAGCACTATCTCCAAACGAACTGAAATGAGCATCAACTTGAGCCTCGTCAGCTAGGGGTACGATTGGGTGCGTCCAATATTCTAATCCTATGATACATTTTGTGCAAACCATGCACCTATCAAGATTAGCACTATCTCCAAACAGACCAAAACAAGCATCCAATTGAGCCTCGTCACCTAGGAGTACCATCGGATGCGTCTAAAATGATTTCTGAGCCTTTGGTACGTTCAACGCAAACCGTGCACCTATCTTGCGTCAAGATTAGCACTATCTCCAAACATACCAAAACCAGGATCCACTTGGGCCACGTCACCTAGGAGTACCATCGGGTGCGTCCAAAACGATTTCTGTGCCCATGATACGTTTGGCGCAAACCGTGCACCTATCTTGCACTGACACTACCACTGTCTCCAAATAGATTGAAATGAGATTCCACATGACCAATGTCACATAGGAGATCTATCGGGTGCTCGGAAACGATTTCTGACCCTATGTTACTTTCGGCGCAAACCGTGCATCTATCTTGCGTCAAGATTAGCACTATGTCCAAACAGACCAAAACGAGCATCCACTTGAGCCTCATCACCTAGGAGTACCATCGAGTGTGTCTGAAATGATTTTCGATCTTGTGGTACGTTCGGCGCAAACCGTGCACCTATCTTACGTCAAGATTAGCACTATCTCCAAATAGACTAAAACAAGTAACCACATGAACCTTGTCACCTAGAAGTACCATCAGGTGCGTCCAAAACGATTTCTATGCCTATGGTACGTTTAGCGCAAACCGTGCACGTAACTTGGACTAACACTACCACTGTCACCAAATGGATTGAAACGAGATTCCACGTGACCAAAGTCACATAGGAGATCCACCGGGTGCATACAAAACAATTTCTGAGCCAATGCTATGTTCGGTGCAAACCGTGCACCTATCTTGCTTCAAGGTTAGCACTATGTCTAAACAGACAAAAACGAGCATCCACTTGAGCCTCGTCACCTACGAGTACCACGAGCGCGTCAAAAATGAATTCCAAGCCTATGGTACGTTCAACGCAAATCGTGCACCAATCTCACTTCAAGGTTAGCACTATCCCTAAACAGACCAAAACAAGTATCCACTTGAGCCTCATCACTTAGGAGTACCATCGGGTGCGTCCAACACGATTTCTAAGCGATGTTTGGGGCAAACCATCCACCTATCTTGCACTGACACTATCACTGTCTCCAAATGGACTGAAACGAGATTCCACATGACCAATGTCACATAGGAGATACATCGCGTGCGTCCAAAATGATTTCTGTGCCTATGGTACGTTCGACGCAAACCATGCACGAATCTCGCATCAAGATTAGCACTATCTCCAAACAGATCAAAACGAGCATCCACTTAAGCCTCCTCACCTAGGAGTACCATCTTTTGCATCCAAAACGATTTCTGTGCCTATGGTACGTTTGGCGCAAACAGTGCACCTATCTTGGACTGATAGTACCGCTGTCTCCAAATGGATTGAAACGAGATTCAACATGACCAATGTCACCTAGGACATGCGCCGGGTGCATCCAAAATGATTTTTGAGCCTATGGTTCGTTCGGCGCAAACCGTGCACCTATATTGCGTCAAGATTAGCACTGTCTCCAAATAGACCAGAACGAGCATCCACTTGAGCCTCGTCACCTAGGAGTACCATCAGGTCCGTCCAAAATGATTTCTGAGCGTATGGTACGTTTGACACAAACCGTGCACCTATCTTACGTCAAGATTAGCACTATCTCCAAACGGACCGAAACGAGCTTCCACTTGAGCCTCGTCAGCTAGGGGTACAATTGGGTGCGTCCAATATGATTTCTAAGCCTATGGTACATTTTTTTGTGTAAACCATGCACCTATCAAGATTAGCACAATCTCCAAACAGACCAAAACGAGCATCCAATTGAGCCTCGTCACCTAGGAGTACCATCAGATGCGTCCAAAATGATTTATGTGCCTATGGTATATTTAGCGCAAACCGTGCACGTGAAAGGTCTTGATGGCTACAGGGGCATGAATAGCCTTTTAAAATTCTACAAAGACAAGCTAAACAAGTTAACTTACACTAACACTATCACTGTCACCAAATGGATTGAAACAAGATTCCACATGACCAAAGTCACATAGGAGATCGAACGGGTGCATCCAAAACAATTTCTGAGCCTATGCTACGTTCGGCACAAACCGTGCACCTATCTTGCGTCAAGGTTAGCACTATGTCTAAACAGACCAAAACGAGGATGATGAGGACATCAACACCGATCATACATCCACGCCATCCACGCCGACACCTGCTGGTCCTATTACCCGTGCTCGTGCTCGAACACTTAATCATCAAGTGAGTTCCTTCTTGAGCTCTTGTCCATCCTGTTTAGATCTTGGAGACACGTGCACTCTTGTTTTGATTAGGAATCAAGGAGAAGACCGAAAGGGAAAAGGACTCGCGTAGGCTGGATTCGGACTGCAGCACACCTCCAACTTGTGACGGTCGCCACGGTTACATACGGAGTCGGATTGGGGTGATTCTGGACTTGTTGGAAAGCTAATAAAGTCTACTTTCATACGGATCTGACCTCATACTCATACCTGCTCAGAAACGGCGTCAACAGTCCAAAAATCACCGAGAGGTCTATTCTGTCCAGGGTGCTGCGCCACCTTAAGTTAGCCCAATGGGCTTGTATCTTTTAGAGTCCAGTAGGGACGCGTCCTAGGGTTGGAGCACGACCCAAACTCTCTTGTGGTCGTCCTCCACACATCATATACCCCTTAGCCGCCACCAGGAACACTTGGGTTTTGTTTAGATCAAGTTTAGCCTTTGCTACTTGCTTGTAGGCGCGTGTGCTGATCCAGCCACCCGTCTCCTTGTCTTCAGAACTCCACTCATAATAAGATTCAGTTTGAGGATTTCAATTTCATCTTGCAAATTCAGTGCTTGTTTCCTTGTTCTTGCTAGTTCTTCGATTGCTTGCAGGACGGGAGCCCTAGTGGCTGGTTGTCGCGCTCCACAAGATCGTGACAGCCTTTGGAGGTGGTGTATCGGTTGCTAAGGCGCGGTCTTGGAAGGCTGTAGTCGGGCCGTGAACGTCATCTCCATCCACCAAATCGAGTGATCTCACGCCTCTCATCGAAAGATCGTCCATAAACCCTAGCGGGTTCATATCAATTGGTAATCAGAGCAAGGTTTATCGGTGAGAGACTTGTAATTCTTCGTTGTTTTTTATTTTTCCTACAGTCCAAAAAAAAAGCCAAAAAAAAGTAGATTAGTTTCCTACAATCCTATAGACTTTTGGGCCGTGGCTAGTGCTACCTAGTTAGGGCTTGTTGAGTCGTCGGTTGCATCGGTTGTGTCAAGTTGCTGGTCTTAGTTTTAGTCCTTTAGAGTTTCGAGTTCTTGTCACGTTCTATCACAACATGCGCTATCATATAGTCTCTCTATTGGTCGAATCCAAGTAGGGTTTGAAGTTTGAATCGGACAAGGAATCGGCTGTTCCTCTCTGTTGGCCGAATCCAAGTAGGTTTTCAAGTTTGAATCGGATCAAGGAATCGGGTATTCCTCGCTGTTGGCCAAGTCCGAGTAGAATTGGAAGTTCCAATCAGAGGAGGAATCAGTTCACCCTGTGCTACAAATATCAAACGAACCACGCAGCAAGTATTCATATCTAAACGAGTGGTTTACTCTAGAGAGAGAGAGAGTGTGTGTTCTTGTTCATATAATCAGTTTTGAGTGCCCCTGAAAAAAAATATTCAAAAAAAAAGAAAAAAAAGAAAAAGAAAAAAAAAGAAAAAGAAAGAAGCAAAAGCAAAGAAGAGAAAGGGGCTGATCTTAGAGATTCTTCGTTCACTTTGGGTGGTGTGTTGTGCTCTCCTTTGTGTCCAGGCTTGCGTCTCTAGCACGGTCTAGACTAGGACCAGCACAGTACCGCCGGTTGAACGATTATTCAGCTTGCTTTTTGTAACTAACGTGGTGCTAGTTCGTTCCTTGTTTCAGCCCACCTATAGCTCCACATATTCTACAGCTTGACAGGTCTCGTGCTGCGGCACCGATACACTTCATCCATTGCTGCAGACTTGTTGGTAGATGACCCCTCCTATCGAGCAAGGTAAGAACTGGTAAGAACTTGTGTAATAGGTGGAGAGTGAGCGACTTGCTGTAGCTACATCCTAGTAGTTGTAGGGCTTTTATTTCTTCACTTGTCTTCTTGTTGTCTTTGTCTTTGAACCATGTCAGGGACCGACGAAGATAACCAAATTCCACATTCGCCTCGCACAAAGGGCATCATACAACATTTTGAAAGGAAAGTGAAGTTGCACACGGAGGGACTTGATAATGACTTGCAGGTGACAAATGACAAACTTGGGCAGTTGGAGGCTACTCAGATTGCCGCAAACAACAAGCTTGCAGGTTTGGAGCAGTCCATTGCTAGTGTGGACAAAAGCCTTGCTGCTCTGCTGAGGCGTTTTGATGACCTCCACAACAATGATAAAGACCAGCATAAAGAAGAAAAGAAGGAGGAAGATCGAGAGGATGGTAGTTATGATGAAGAATACACAGGTGATACTGAACATGATGATCGAGACACTCGGGATCGACGTCGCCTACGTCACAACCGTAGAGGTATGGGTGGCCGCCGCCGACGCGAGGTACACAATAATGATGATGCTTTCAGTAAGATTAAATTTAAAATACCTCCTTTTGATGGTAAATATGACCCTGATGCATACATTTCTTGGGAGATTGCTGTTGATCAAAAGTTTGCATGCCATGAATTTCCTGAGAACACACGTGTTAGGGCTGCTACTAGTGAGTTCACAGATTTTGCTTCTGTTTGGTGGATCGAATATGGCAAGAAAAATCCTCATAACATACCTAGAACTTGGGATGCGCTGAAACGAGCCATGAGAGCTAGATTTGTTCCATCTTACTATGCCCGTGATATGATAAATAAGTTGCAGCAATTGAGACAAGGATCTAAATGTGTAGAAGAATACTATCAGGAATTACAAACGGGTATGTTGCGTTGTAAATTAGAGGAGGATGAGGAACCTGCTATGGCTAGATTTTTAGGTGGATTAAATCGGGAAATTCAGGATATCCTCGCTTACAAAGAATACAATAACGTAACCAAACTGTTTCATCTTGCTTGTAAAGCTGAACGGGAAGTGCAGGGACGACGTGCTAGCGCAAGGACTAATGTTTCTGCAGGGAAAGCTAGTTCATGGCAGCCGCGCCCATCTACAACTCCGTCTACACGTACTCCTACGCCATCATCTAGTGACAAGACTCGAGCTGCCCCCACCAATTCAGTAGTGAAGACAACGCAAAAGCCGGCTGCGAGTACTTCATCCGTGGCATCGACAGGTAGAACAAGCAACATACAATGTCATCGGTGTAAGGGATATGGCCATATGATGCGTGACTGCCCGAACAAGCGTGTTATGATTGTCAAAGATGATGGTGAGTGTTCATCTGCTAGTGAATTTGATGAAGATACACTTGCATTGCTTGCGGCTGACTATGCAGGTAGTGAGGAACACATAGAAGAACACATCAATGCAGGTGACGCGGAGCACTATGAGAGCTTGATTGTACAGCGAGTGCTTAGTGCACAAATGGAGAAGGCGGAGCAAAATCAGCGACACACTTTATTCCAAACAAAGTGTGTCATCAAGGAGCGTTCGTGCCGCATGATCATTGATGGAGGTAGCTGCAACAACTTGGCAAGTAGCGACATGGTACAGAAGCTCGCCCTCACCACCAAACCACATCCCCATCCCTACTACATCCAATGGCTGAACAACAGTGGTAAGGCAAAGGTAACGAGACTGGTGCAAATCAATTTTGCCATCGGATCATACAAAGATATTGTTGAATGTGATGTTGTGCCTATGCAAGCTTGCAATATTCTGCTAGGTAGACCATGGCAATTTGATAGAGATTCGATGCATCATGGTAGATCAAATCAATATTCGTTTCTATACCATGATCGAAAAATTGTGTTGCATCCTATGTCTCCTGAAGATATTATGCAATCTGATGTTACTAAGGCTGCAAAAGCAAAGAGCGAGAGTGACAAATCTATTGTTGATGACAAAGATGAGATAACATTGAAAGGACGTTGTATGCTTGCTACAAAATCTGATATTAATGAGTTCAATGCATCCACCTCTGTTGCTTATGCTTTGGTATGCAAGGATGCTTTGATTTCATTTGAGGATATGCAACGTTCTTTGCCCCCTACTGTTGCTAACATTTTGCAGGAGTATTCTAATGTGTTCCCCATTGAGATACCAGCGGGGCTGCCACCAATACGAGGGATTGAGCACCAAATTGATCTTATCCCTGGAGCATCTTTGCCAAACCGTGCGCCATACAGGACCAATCCGGAGGAAACGAAGGAAATTCAGCGACAAGTGCAAGAACTACTAGACAAAGGTTATGTGCGTGAGTCTCTTAGTCCTTGTGCTGTTCCAGTGATTTTAGTGCCTAAGAAAGATGGAACATGGCGCATGTGTGTTGATTGTAGGGCTATTAATAATATCACCATTCGATATAGACACCCTATTCCACGATTAGATGATATGCTTGATGAATTGAGTGGTGCTGTTGTGTTTTCAAAGGTTGATTTGCGTAGTGGGTACCATCAGATTCGTATGAAATTGGGAGATGAATGGAAAACTGCTTTCAAAACCAAGTTCGGTCTATATGAGTGGTTAGTCATGCCTTTTGGGTTAACTAATGCACCTAGTACTTTCATGAGATTAATGAACGAGGTTTTGCGTGCTTTCATTGGGAAATTTGTTGTCGTCTACTTTGATGATATACTGATTTATAGCAAATCCATTGATGAACACCTTGATCACTTACATGCTGTTTTCAATGCTCTACGTGATGCATGTTTGTTTGGTAACCTTGAGAAGTGCACTTTCTGCACCGATCAAGTATCGTTTCTTGGCTATGTTGTCACTCCACAGGGAATTGAGGTTGATAAAGCCAAGGTGGAAGCTATACAAGGATGGCCTGTACCCACGACGGTCACACAAGTGCGGAGTTTCCTAGGACTTGCTGGTTTCTATCGCCGTTTTGTGAAGGACTTCAGCATCATTGCTGCACCATTGAATGAGCTTACAAAGAAGAGAGTGCCCTTTTCTTGGGGCAAAGCACAAGAGCACGCCTTCCATGTGCTGAAAGATAAGTTAACACATGCACCTCTACTCCAACTCCCTGATTTTAATAAGACTTTCGAGCTTGAATGTGATGCGAGTGGAATTGGATTGGGTGGTGTTTTGTTACAAGAAGGAAAACCTGTTGCATACTTTAGTGAGAAATTGAGCGGGCCTATTCTTAATTATTCTACATATGATAAGGAATTATATGCTCTAGTGCGGACATTAGAAACATGGCAGCATTATTTGTGGCCCAAAGAATTTGTTATACATTCTGATCATGAATCTTTGAAGCATATTCGTAGTCAAGGAAAACTGAATCGTAGACATGCAAAATAGGTTGAATTTATTGAATCTTTTCCTTATGTTATCAAACACAAGAAAGGGAAGGATAATATCATTGCAGATGCATTGTCTAGGAGATATACTTTGCTGAATCAACTTGATTACAAGATCTTTGGGTTAGAAACAATTAAAGACCGATATGCTCATGATGCTGATTTTAAAGAAGTGCTGCTGCATTGTAAAGATGGGAAAACATGGAACAAATTCATCCTCAATGATGGGTTTGTGTTTAGAGCTAACAAGCTATGCATTTCAGCTAGCTCCGTTCGCTTGTTGTTGCTGCAGGAAGCGCATGGAGGTGGCTTGATGGGGCATTTTGGAGCGAAGAAGACGGAGGACATTCTTGCTGGTCATTTCTTTTGGCCAAAGATGCGACGAGACGTGGAGAGATTTGTTGCTCGCTGCACAACATGTCAAAAGGCTAAGTCCTGGTTGAATCCACACGGTTTGTATATGCCTCTTCCTGTTCCTAGTGCTCCTTGGGAGGATATTTCTATGGATTTTGTGTTGGGATTGCCACGGACTAGGAAAGGGCGAGATAGTGTTTTTGTGGTTGTGGATCGATTCTCTAAAATGGCACATTTCATACCATGTCATAAAACTGATGATGCTACAAATATTGCTGATTTGTTCTTTCGAGAAGTTGTTCGCTTGCATGGTGTGCCAAATACAATTGTTTCTGATCGTGATGCTAAATTTCTTAGCCATTTTTGGAGAACTTTATGGACCAAATTGGGGACTAAGCTTTTATTTTCCACCACTTGTCACCCCCAAACTGATGGTCAAACTGAAGTTGTGAATAGAACTTTGTCTACTATGTTAAGGACTGTTTTAAAGAAGAATATTAAGATGTGGGAAGATTGTTTGCCTCATATTGAGTTTGCTTATAATCGTTCGCTGCATTCTACTATGAAGATGTGTCCCTTTGAGATTGTTTATGGCTTGTTACCACGTGCTCCTATTGATTTAATGCCATTGCCAAGTTCTGAAAAGTTGAATTTTGATGCTAAGCAACGTGCTGAATTGATGCTAAAACTACATGAAACCACTAAAGAAAACATAGAGCGCATGAATGCTAAGTACAAATTTGCTGTAGATAAAGGTAGAAGGGAATTGATTCTTGAACCTGGAGATTGGGTTTGGTTGCATTTGCGAAAGGATAGGTTTCCTGAATTAAGAAAATCTAAATTGATGCCTAGAGCGGATGGTCCTTTTAAAGTGATGCAACGAATAAATGAGAATGCATATAAGCTTGATCTTCCTGCAGATTTTGGGGTTAGTCCCACATTTAACATTGCAGATTTGAAGCCTTATTTGGGTGAGGAAGATGAGCTTGAGTCGAGGACGACTCAAATTCCAGAAAGGGAGGATGATGAGGACATCAACACCGATCATACATCCACGCCATCCACGCCGACACCTGCTGGTCCTATTACCCGTGCTCGTGCTCGAACACTTAATCATCAAGTGAGTTCCTTCTTGAGCTCTTGTCCATCCTGTTTAGATCTTGGAGACACGTGCACTCTTGTTTTGATTAGGAATCAAGGAGAAGACCGAAAGGGAAAAGGACTCGCGTAGGCTGGATTCGGACTGCAGCACACCTCCAACTTGTGACGGTCGCCACGGTTACATACGGAGTCGGATTGGGGTGATTTTGGACTTGTTGGAAAGCTAATAAAGTCTACTTTCATACGGATCTGACCTCATACTCATACCTGCTCAGAAACGGCGTCAACAGTCCAAAAATCACCGAGAGGTCTATTCTGTCCAGGGTGCTGCGCCACCTTAAGTTAGCCCAATGGGCTTGTATCTTTTAGAGTCCAGTAGGGACACGTCCTAGGGTTGGAGCACAACCCAAACTCTCTTGTGGTCATCCTCCACACATCATATACCCCTTAGCCGCCACCAGGAACACTTGGGTTTTGTTTAGATCAAGTTTAGCCTTTGCTACTTGCTTGTAGGCGCGTGTGCTAATCCAGCCACCCGTCTCCTTGTCTTCAGAACTCCACTCATAATAAGATTCAGTTTGAGGATTTCAATTTCATCTTGCAAATTCAGTGCTTGTTTCCTTGTTCTTGCTAGTTCTTCGATTGCTTGCAGGACGGGAGCCCTAGTGGCTGGTTGTCGCGCTCCATAAGATCGTGACAGCCTTTGGAGGTGGTGTATCGGTTACTAAGGCGCGGTCTTGGAAGGCTGTAGTCGGGCCGTGAACGTCATCTCCATCCACCAAATCGAGTGATCTCACGCCTCTCATCGAAAGATCGTCCATAAACCCTAGCGGGTTCATATCAGAGGATCCACTTGAGCCTCGTCACCTAGGAGTACCATCTTTTGCGTCCAAAATGATTTCTGTGCCTATGGTACGTTTGGCGCAAACAGTGCACCTATCTTGCACTGACAGTACCGCTGTCTCCAAATGGATTGAAACGAGATTCCATATGACCATTGTCATCTAGGAGATCCACCGGGTGCATCCAAAATGATTTCTGAGCCTATGGTACATTTGACGCAAACCGTGCACCTATCGTGCACCTATCTTGCGTCAAGGTTAGCACTATCTCTAAATAGACCAAAACGAGCATCCAATTGAGCCTCGTCACCTAGGAGTACCATCGGATGTGTCCAAAATGATTTCTGAGCCTATGGAACGTTCAACACAAACCATGCACCTATATTGCGTCAAGATTAGCACTATCTCCAAACATACCAAAACGAGCATCCACTTGAGCCACGTCACCTAGTTACCATCGGGTGCGTCCAAAACGATTTATGTGCCTATGGTACGTTTGGCGCAAACCGTGCACCTATCTTACACTGACACAACCACTATCTCCAAATGGATTGAAATGAGATTCCACATGACCAATGTCACATTGGAGATCAATCGGGTGCGTCCAAAACAATTTCTGACCCTATGTTACGTTCAGCGCAAACTGTGCACCTATCTTGCGTCAAGGTTAGCACTATGTCTAAACAGACCAAAACGAGCTTCCACTTGAGCCTATGGTACGTTTGACGCAAATCGTGCACCAATCTCGCATCAAGGTTAGCACTATCCCTAAACTGACCAAAACGAGCATCCACTTGAGCCTTGTCACCAAGGAGTACCGTCGGGTGCGTCCAACACGATTTCTGAGCGATGTTTGGGGCAAACCGTGCACCTATCTTGCACTAACGCTACCACTGTCTCCAAATGGATTGAAATGAGATTCCACTTGACCAATGTCACATAGGAGATCTATTGGGTGCGTCCAAAATGATTTCTGACCCTATGTTACATTCGGCGCAAACCGAGCATCTATCTTGCGTCAAGATTAGCACTATGTCTAAATAGACCAAAACGAGCATCCACTTGAGCCTATGGTACGTTTGACGCAAATCGTGCACCAATCTCGCATCAAGGTTAGCACTATCCCTAAACTGACCAAAACGAGCATCCACTTGAGCCTCGTCACCAAGGAGTACTGTCGGGTGCGTCCAACATGATTTCTGAGCGATGTTTGGGGCAAACAGTGCACCTATCTTGCACTAACGCTACCACTGTCTCCAAATGGATTGAAATGAGGTTCCACATGACCAATGTCACATAGGAGATCTATTGGGTGCGTCCAAAACGATTTCTGACACTATGTTACGTTCGGCGCAAACCGAGCATCTATCTTGCGTCAAGATTAGCACTATGTCCAAATAGACCAAAACGAGCATCCACTTGAGCCTCATCACGTAGGAGTACCATCGGGTGTGTCTGAAATGATTTTTGATCTTGTGGTACATTCGGCGCAAACCGTGCACCTATCTTGCGTCAAGATTAGCACTATCTCCAAATAGACTGATACAAGTAACCACTTGAGCCTTGTCACCTAGCAGTACCATCGGGTGCATCCAAAATGATTTATGTGCCTATGGTACGTTTAGCGCAAATTGTGCACGTGAAAGGTCTAGATGGCTAGAGGGGGGTGAATAGCCTTTTAAAATTCTACAAAGTCAAGCTAAACAAGTTAATTTGCACTAACACTATCAATGTCACCAAATGGATTGAAACAAGATTCCACATGACCAATGTCACATAGGAGATCCGTCGTGTGCATCCAAAACGATTTCTGAGCCTATGCTACATTCGGCACAAACCGTGCACCTATCTTGCGTCAAGGTTAGCACTATGTCTAAACAGACCAAAATGAGCATCCACTTGAGCCTCGTCACCTAGGAGTACCATCTTTTGCGTCCAAAACGATTTCTGTGCCTATGGTATGTTTGGCGCAAACAGTCCACCTATCTTGCACTGACAGTACCGCTGTCTCCAAATGGATTGAAATGAGATTCCGTATGACCAATGTCATCATGGAGATCCAACGGGTGCATCCAAAATGATTTCTGAGCCTATGGTACGTTTGACACAAACCGTGCACCTATCTTGTGTCAAGGTTAGAACTATCTCCAAATAGACCAAAACAAGCATCCAATTGAGCCTCGTCACCTAGGAGTACCATCGGATGTGTCCGAAATGATTTCTGAGCCTATGGTACGTTCAACACAAACCATGCACCAATATTGCGTCAAGATTAGCACTATCTCCAAACATAACAAAACGAGCATCCACTTGGGCCACGTCACCTAGTTACCATCGGGTGCGTCCAAAACGATTTCTGTGCCTATGGTACGTTTGGCGCAAACCGTGCACCTATCATGCACTGACACTACCACTGTCTCCAAATGGATTGAAATGAGATTCCACATGACCAATGTTACATAGGAGATCAATCGGGTGCGTCCAAAACGATTTCTGACCCTATGTTACGTTCAGCGCAAACCGTGCACCTATCTTGCGTCAAGGTTAGCACTATGTCTAAACAGACCAACACGAGCATCCACATAAGCCTATGGTACGTTTGACGCAAATCATGCACCAATCTTGCATCAAGGTTAGCACTATCCCTAAACTAACCAAAACGAGCATCCAATTGAGCCTCGTCACCTAGGAGTACGATCGGATGCGTCCAAAATGATTTCTGAGCCTATGGAACGTTCAACACAAACCATGCACTAATATTGCGTCAAGATTTGCACTATCTCCAAACATAAAAAAATGAGCATCCACTTGGGCCACGTCACCTAGTTACCATCGGGTGCATCCAAAATGATTTCTATGCCTATGGTACATTTGGCGCAAACCGTGCACCTATCTTGCTCTGACACTACCACTGTCTCCAAATGGATTGAAATGAGATTCCACATGACCAATGTCACATAGGAGATCAATCGGGTGCGTCCAAAACGATTTCTGACCCTATGTTACGTTCAGCGCAAACCGTGCACCTATCTTGCGTCAAGGTTGGCACTATGTCTAAATAGACCAAAATGAGCATCCACTCGAGCCTATGGTACGTTTGACGCAAATCATGCACCAATCTCGCATCAAGGTTAGCACTATCCCTAAACTAAAAAAAACGAGCATCCACTTGAGCCTCGTCACCTAGGAGTACCATCGGGTGCATCCAACATGATTTCTGAGCGATGTTTGGGGCAAACCATGCACCTATCTTGCACTAACGCTACCACTGTCTCCAAATGGATTGAAATGAGATTCCACATGACCAATGTCACATAGGAGATCTATCGAGTGCGTCCAAAATGATTTTTGACCCTATGTTACGTTCGGCGCAAACCGAGCATCTATCTTGCGTCAAGATTAGCACTATGTCCAAACAGACCAAAACGAGCATCCACTTGAGCCTCAACACGTAGGAGTACCATCGGGTGTGTCTGAAATGATTTTCGATCTTGTGGTACATTCGGCGCAAGCCGTGCACCTATCTTGTGCCAAGATTAGCACTATCTCCAAATAGACGGAAACAAGTAAGCACTTGAGCCTTGTCACCTAGCAGTACCATCGGGTGTGTCCAAAATGATTTCTATGCCCATGGTACGTGTAGCGCAAACCGTGGACGTGAAAGGTCTTGATGGCTAGAGGGGGCTGAATAGCCTTTTAAAATTCTACAAAGACAAGCTAAACAAGTTAACTTGCACTAACACTATCACTATCACCAAATGGATTGAAACAAGATTCCACATGACCAAAGTCACATACGAGATCCATCAGGTGCATCCAAAACGATTTCTGAGCCTATGCTACGTTCGGCACAAACCGTGCACCTATCTTGCGTCAAGGTTAGCACTATGTCTAAACAGACCAAAACAAGCATCCACTTGAGCCTCGTCACCTAGGAGTACCATCTTTTGCGTCCAAAACAATTTCTGTGCCTATGGTACGTTTGGCGCAAACAGTGCACCTATCTTGCCCGGACAGTACCGCTGTCTCCAAATGGTTTGAAACGAGATTCCATATGACCAATGTCATCTAGGAGATCCACCGGGTGCATCTAAAACGATTTCTGAGCATATGGTTCGTTTGGCGCAAACCATGCACCTATCTTGCGACAAGGTTAGCACTATCTCCAAATAGACCAAAACGAGCATCCATCACCTAGGAGTACCATTGGATGCGTCCAAAATGATTTCTGAGCCTATGGTATGTTCAACACAAACCATGCACCTATATTGTGTCAAGATTAGCACTATCTCCAAACATACCAAAATGAGCATCCACTTGGGCCACGTCACCTAGTTACCATCGGGTGCGTCCAAAACGATTTTTGTGCCTGTGGTACATTTGGCGTAAACCGTGCACCTATCTTGCACTGACACTACCACTATCTCCAAATGGATTGAAATGAGATTCCACATGACCAATGTCACATAGGAGATCAATCGGGTGCGTCCAAAATGATTTCTGACCCTATGGTACGTTCAGCGCAAACCGTGCACCTATCTTGCGTCAAGGTTAGCACTATGTCTAAATAGACCAAAACGAGCATCCACTTGAGCCTATGGTACGTTTGACGCAAATCGTGCACCAATCTCGAATCAAGGTTAGCACTATCCCTAAACTGACCAAAACAAGCATCCACTTGAGCCTCGTCACCAAGGAGTACCGTCGGGTGCGTCCAACACGATTTCTGAGCGATGTTTGGGGCAAACCATGCACCTATCTTGCACTAACGCTACCACTGTCTCTAAATGGATTGAAATGAGATTCCACATGACCAATGTCACATAGGAGATCTATTGGGTGCGTCCAAAATGATTTCTGACCCTATGTTACGTTCGGCGCAAACCGAGCATCTATCTTGCGTCAAGATTAGCACTATGTCCAAATAGACCAAAACGAGCATCCACTTGAGCCTCATTACGTAGGTGTACCATTGGGTGTGTCTGAAACAATTTTCGATCTTGTGGTACATTCGGCGCAAACCGTGCACCTATCTTGCGTCAAGATTAGCAATATCTCCAAATAGACTGAAACAAGTAACCACTTGAGCCTTGTCACCTAGCAGTACCATCGGGTGCGTCTAAAATGATTTCTGTGCCTATGGTACGTTTAGCGCAAACTGTGCACGTGAAAGGTCTAGATGGCTAGAGGGGGGTGAATAGCCTTTTAAAATTCTACAAAGTCAAGCTAAACAAGTTAATTTGCACTAACACTATCAATGTCACCAAATGGATTGAAACAAGATTCCACATGACCAAAGTCACATAGGAGATCCATCGGGTGCATCCAAAACGATTTCTGAGCCTATGCTACATTCGGCACAAACCGTGCACCTATCTTGCGTCAAGGTTAGCACTATGTCTAAACAGACCAAAATGAGCATCCACTTGAGCCTCGTCACCTAGGAGTACCATCTTTTGCGTCCAAAACGATTTCTGTGCCTACGGTACGTTTGGCGCAAACAGTCCACCTATCTTGCACTGACAGTACCGCTGTCTCCAAATGGATTGAAACGAGATTCCATATGGCCAATGTCATCATGGAGATCCACCGGGTGCATCCAAAATGATTTCTGAGCCTATGGTACATTTGACACAAACCGTGCACCTATCTTGTGTCAAGGTTAGAACTATCTCCAAATAGACCAAAACAAGCATCCAATTGAGCCTCGTCACCTAGGAGTACCATCGGATGTGTCCAAAATGATTTCTGAGCCTATGGTACGTTCCACACAAACCATGCACCAATATTGCGTCAAGATTAGCACTATCTCCAAACATAACAAAACGAGCATCCACTTGGGCCACGTCACCTCGTTACCATCGGGTGCGTCCAAAACGATTTCTGTGCCTATGGTACGTTTGGCGCAAACCGTGCACCTATCATGCACTGACACTACCACTGTCTCCAAATGGATTGAAATGAGATTCCACATGAGCAATGTTACATAGGAGATCAATCGGGTGCGTCCAAAACGATTTCTCACCCTATGTTACGTTCAGCGCAAACCGTGCACCTATCTTGCGTCAAGGTTAGCACTATGTCTAAACAGACCAAAACGAGCATCCACATGAGCCTATGGTACGTTTGACGCAAATCATGCACCAATCTCGCATCAAGGTTAGCACTATCCCTAAACTAACCAAAACGAGCATCCAATTGAGCCTCGTCACCTAGGAGTACCATCGGATGCGTCCAAAATGATTTCTGAGCCTATGGTACGTTCAACACAAACCATGCACCAATATTGCGTCAAGATTTGCACTATCTCCAAACATAACAAAATGAGCATCCACTTGGGCCACGTCACCAAGTTACCATCGGGTGCGTCCAAAACGATTTCTATGCCTATGGTACGTTTGGCGCAAACCGTGCACCTATCTTGCACTGACACTACCACTGTCTCCAAATGGATTGAAATGAGATTCCACATGACCAATGTCACATAGGAGATCAATCGGGTGCGTCCAAAACGATTTCTGACCCTATGTTACGTTCAGCGCAAACCGTGCACCTATCTTGCGTCAAGGTTAGCACTATGTCTAAACAGACCAAAATGAGCATCCACTTGAGCCTATGGTACGTTTGACGCAAATCATGCACCAATCTCGCATCAAGGTTAGCACTATCCCTAAACTAACCAAAACGAGCATCCACTTGAGCCTCGTCACCTAGGAGTACCATCGGGTGCGTCCAACATGATTTATGAGCGATGTTTGGGGCAAACCATGCACCTATCTTGCACAAACGCTACCACTGTCTCCAAATGGATTGAAATGAGATTCCACATGACCAATGTCACATAGGAGATCTATCGAGTGCGTCCAAAATGATTTCTGACCCTATGTTACGTTCGGCGCAAACCGAGCATCTATCTTGCGTCAAGATTAGCACTATGTCCAAACAGACCAAAACGAGCATCCACTTGAGCCTCATCACATAGGAGTACCATCGGGTGTGTCTGAAACAATTTTCGATCTTGTGGTACATTCGGCGCAAGCCGTGCACCTATCTTGCGCCCAGATTAGCACTATCTCCAAATAGACTGAAACAAGTAACCACTTGAGCCTTGTCACCTAGCAGTACCATCGGGTGTGTCCAAAATGATTTCTATGCCTATGGTACATGTAGCGCAAACCGTGGACGTGAAAGGTCTTGATGGCTAGAGGGGGGTGAATAGCCTTTTAAAATTCTACAAAGACAAGCTAAACAAGTTAACTTGCACTAACACTATCACTATCACCAAATGGATTGAAACAAGATTCCATAGGACCAAAGTCACATACGAGATCCATCAGGTGCATCCAAAACGATTTCTGAGCCTATGCTATGTTCGGCACAAACCATGCACCTATCTTGCGTCAAGGTTAGCACTATGTCTAAACAGACCAAAACAAGCATCCACTTGAGCCTCGTCACCTAGGAGTACCATCTTTTGCGTCTAAAACAATTTCTGTGCCTATGGTACGTTTGGTGCAAACAGTGCACCTATCTTGCCCGGACAGTACCGCTGTCTCCAAATGGTTTGAAACAAGATTCCATATGACCAATGTCATCTAGGAGATCCACCGGGTGCATCTAAAACGATTTCTGAGCATATGGTTCGTTTGGCGCAAACCGTGCACCTATCTTGCCACAAGGTTAGCACTATCTCCAAATAGACCAAAACGAGCATCCATCACCTAGGAGTACCATCGGATGCGTCCAAAATGATTTCTGAGCCTATGGTATGTTCAACACAAACCATGCACCAATATTGTGTCAAGATTAGCACTATCTCCAAACATACCAAAACGAGCATCCACTTGGGCCACGTCACCTAGTTACCATCGGGTGCATCCAAAACGATTTCTGTGCCTATGGTATATTTGGCGCAAACCGTGCACCTATCTTGCACTGACACTACCACTATCTCCAAATGGATTGAAATGAGATTCCATATGACCAATGTCATCTAGGAGATCCACCGGGTGCATCCAAAATGATTTCTGAGCCTATGGTATGTTTGACGCAAACCATGCACCTATCTTGCGTCATGCTTAGCACTATATCCAAACATACCAAAACAAGCATCCACTTGGGCCACGTCACCTAGTTACCATCGGGTGCGTCCAAAACGAATTCTGTGCCTATGGTACGTTTGGCGCAAACCGTGCACCTATCTTGCACTGACACTACCACTGTATCCAAATGGATTGAAATGAGATTCCACATGACCAATGCCACATTGAGGATCAATCGGGTGCGTCCAAAACGATTTCTGACCCTATGTTACGTTCAGCGCAAACCGTGCACCTATCTTGCGTCAAGGTTAGCACTATGTCTAAATAGACCAAAACGAGCATCCACTTGAGCCTTGCTACGTTTGACGCAAATCGTGCACCAATCTCGCATCAAGGTTAGCACTATCCCTAAACTGACCAAAACGAGCATCCACTTGAGCCTCGTCACCTAGGAGTACCATCGGGTGCGTCCAACACGATTTCTGAGCGATGTTTGGTGCAAACCGTGCACCTATCTTGCGTCAAGGTTAGCACTATGTCTAAACAGACCAAAATGAGCATCCACTTGAGCCTCGTCACCTAGGAGTACCATCTTTTGCATCCAAAACGATTTCTGTGCCTATGGTACGTTTGGCGCAAACAGTGCACCTATCTTGCACTGACAGTACCGCTATCTCCAAATGGATTGAAACGAGATTCCATATGACCAATGTCATCTAGGAGATCCACCAGGTGCATCCAAAATGATTTCTGAGTTTATGGTACGTTTGGCACAAACCGTGCACCTATCTTGCGTCAAGCTTAGCACTATCTCCAAATAGACCAAAACAAGCATCCAATTGAGCCTCGTCACCTAGGAGTACCATCGGATGCATCCAAAATGATTTCTGAGCCTATGGTACGTTCAACACAAAATATGCACCTATATTGCGTCAAGATTAGCACTATCTCCAAACATACCAAAACGAGCATCCACTTGGGCCACGTCACCTAGTTACCATCGGGTGCGTCCAAAACGATTTCTGTGCCTATGGTACGTTTGGCGCAAACCGTGCACCTATCTTGCACTGACACTACCACTGTCTCCAAATGGATGGAAATGAGATTCCACATGACCAATGTCACATTGGAGATCAATCGGGTGCGTCCAAAATGATTTCTGACCCTATGTTACGTTCCGCGCAAACCGTGCACCTATCTTGTGTCAAGGTTAGCACTATGTCTGATATGAACCCGCTAGGGTTTATGGATGATCTTTCGATGAGAGGCGTGAGATCACTCGATTTGGTGGATGCAGATGACGTTCACGGCCCGGCTACAGCCTTCCAAGACCGCGCCTTAGCAACCGATACACCACCTCCAAAGGCTGTCACGATCTTGTGGAGCGCGACAACCAGCCACTAGGGCTCCTGTCCTGCAAGCAATCGAAGAACTAGCAAGAACAAGGAAACAAGCACTGAATTTGCAAGATGAAATTGAAAACCAATCTGAAATCACAAAGTTGGGGTTCTGAATCGAGTAGAACGGATGGTCTAGTCGACACACGCATCTACAAGGAAGTAGCAATGGCTAAACTTTCAACAAAACAAAACCCGATCTGTTTGTGGCGGCTCTAATCCTTATTAATACCTAGGGGAACGACCAGGGTGTGTTGGGGTCGTTCTCCAACCCTAGGACACGTCCCTAATAAACCCAACTTGATACATGGGCCATCAGCCCAAAATAGGGTGACACAGCACCAAAGGCAGAAAAGGCCCCGGCGTTGAAACGACGATTGCAGAAGCATCGGATAAGATATAGCCATGAGTCCAGATCCGTTGGAAAATAGACTTGATAAGCTTTCCAAAAAGTGCTAGAACGTCCCAATCCGAGTCCGTATGCGACCGTGGTGAACATCACAAGTTGGAGCTGTCCTGGAGTCCGAATCCAGCCCCAAAACGTGTTGGATTTGATCTCTTTCTTTCCTTGGACCAAAAGTGACGTGGTGTCCAGGTGCAGGACGTTGGGAATACTTGGATTTGGTCCCCAATCAACTTCATTAACCTTCCATGCTTTCCATATGCAATCAAACCTTTCCTTGATCCATGTAAGTAATTCTGAAAATGAAAATATACACATTTTATGGTGGAGCACCAATTCATCAAATGCATCAATGATAAGCCTCATATAGAATGGTTGCACCTTTGGTATAGAAGTGGTTGACATGGTCATATTTGAGCCAATGATGTCCTCATCATTCTCCCCTTCTTGACAGCAAACCGTCCTCGGTTTGACCTTTGTTGGAGGATGTGTTGTAGGTAAAAGTGAACCGTGCTCCCCTTCTTGATATTTATCCTGTTGCATTTGGGAAAAACTAGAAAAACTTTGCAAGACATCATTAGTGTTAGTGCAGCCCTCAATTTGATCATGGTATTGTGGCCCAAAAGGATATTTCAGATTAGAGCAAATATAAACTTTATGCACCAAATATTCTCCTTTGTTGTCATATTTGCCAATTGCATGAAGCGAACAATGATTAAAACTTGACAAAATAGAATCAAATTTAAGTTTCTCTTTTAGACAATTTAGATTACACAGAATATCAAATTCAATATAACCCAAAGTATTTAAAGACGACAACAAATTCAGTTCATCTTGTGCACATGTAATAGGATGAAAAAGCTTATCTTCAGCACATTTGTATGGTTCCAAACCAAAAGTATCACACTTATTTGCTACTTGTGGCATAGGAGTAAAAGAATCATCAACACACAACTCCTCTTTATCACAAGGAACCGCAAGTAATTCATTTTGTGACAAAAGAAAATCAGTAGTGGGTTCCACTATTTGTTGCTCTTCATTAGCATGCAGAGTGGACAAATTTTGGACATTATGGGTCACATCATTCTGGCAAGTATTCACAGATAATAGAATCTCTTTTTCAGCATTGAGAGCCAGACAAAACAATTGACCAATATGGTAATATGATTTGCTAATTAATAAGGTTCGAATTTCAGAATTGAGCCCTCTCATGAATCTACTCATAACATCTTCCATGCATTCATCCAATCCACCAAACATGATACAAATCTTAAAATTATGGTAGTATTGTTTCATAGTCTTGCTACCCTGCTTCAAGTTGTCTAATTTTGCAAGCAAATAATCAACATAATATGCAGGAACGAATGCATCTCTAAAAAGAAATTTGAAGTCTTTCCAAGATTCTGGAACTTTGATGCGCCTACAAATGTGTTTCCATTCGAGCAAAGCATATTCAATCAAAATATTAGAGGCAATACAAATCATTTGTTTCTCGGATAGGTCATGCCCATCAAATTCATTGTCTACTTTTAACTCCCAATCAATGTAAGCTTGAGGATCAAACTTACCATCATATAATGGCAAGTGTTGAATGACATCCTGAATATGAGGGTCTAGTTTCAACAGCTCAAAAATCTCCATATTTGCAATTGAGTTGCTTGTTCTACTTGTTCTTGCTTGTTCCTCGATTGCTTGCAGGAATTACCCTAGTGGTTTGGTTGATCGTGTTCCACAAGATCGCGACGGCTGTTGGAGGTGGTGTATCGGTTGCTAAGGCGCAGCATCCTTGGATGGTTGTAGTCGGGCCGTGAACGTCATCTCCATCCCCAAATCGAGTTATCCACCTTCTCTCATCGAAAGATCAGGATTCACCCTAGCGGGTTCATATCAGTTGGTAATCAGAGCAAGGTTGATCGATGAGAGACTTCTAGTTCTTTGCTGTTTTTAATCTCCTATGGTCCAGAAAAAGCCAAAACAAAATTAGTAGATTAGTTCTTCATAATCCCAAAACCCCTTTGAGCTTAATACTATTACTGCTTAGTTAGGGCTTATTGAATTAACGGTTGCATCATCGTGCAAGTTGCTGGTCTTAGCGTCTAGTCGTTTAGAGTTTTGAGTTCTAGTCACGTTTCTGTCACCATCGCAGATTTGAGTTTATTTGTTTCTCTCTAGGAATCCGAGTGGATTTTCAAATTCCTTTGTTTTGTTTACCACCATTATCCTAGCCACGTCCTTGGAGGTTTCATCCACGTCCATATTTCCATCTACAAAAAGGAAATCCAACAAGATCAAGATAGAATTCGATTCGGAGTCCTGTTTTATCTTGAAAACAAAAGCACCATATTTCCTTTGTCAAGAGTTTGAATAGGGAGTTTAAATACAATCTGGAAACCTTAACTTGTCCTCTTTTCAACGGATCAGAGCTTGGTCCCAAATTCATTCTGAGCGCTTCGCAATTGCCCTGGAGATTTGCGCATCTGCTGGTTTTGCAACACAACCACTTGTTTCACTTTGCTACTGAATCACCCTTCCCAAGGAAACATTTAATTGCTGTAAGTAGCTTGTTATTTCTTGTTGCAAAATTTCAATTTTGTGCTAGTTGAAAGAAAAAAAACAGAAGAAAAAAAAAGACAGAAAGAAAGACAAGAAAGAAAGAAAAGAAAGACAGAAAGAAAGAAAGAAAAGAAAGAGAAAGAAGAAGAGAAGAGTTTTTCTTTTGTTGTTATTCCTGTCCTTGTGATCCTTCTTTGCTGCTGCTCAGTGACTTCGTTTGTGTCCAGGCTCGCGTCTCTAGCATGTACTAGCCTAGGACCAGCATAATAACGTCATTGAGCGTTTGTTCAATTTGCTTGCAACTAACGTGGTTCTAGTACTTCCTTGCTTTAGCCCACCTATAGCTCCACATATTTCGACTATAGCTTGACAGGTGTTGTTGTAACGGCCCGGCTACAGCCTTCCAAGACCGCGCCTTAGCAACCGATACACCACCTCCAAAGGCTGTCACGATCTTGTGGAGCGCGACAACCAGCCACTAGGGCTCCCGTCCTGCAAGCAATCGAAGAACTAGCAAGAACAAGGAAACAAGCACTGAATTTGCAAGATGAAATTGAAAACCAATCTGAAATCACAAAGTTGGGGTTCTGAATCGAGTAGAACGGATGGTCTAGTCGACACACGCATCTACAAGGAAGTAGCAATGGCTAAACTTTCAACAAAACAAAACCCGATCTGTTTGTGGCGGCTCTAATCCTTATTAATACCTAGGGGAACGACCAGGGTGTGTTGGGGTCGTTCTCCAACCCTAGGACACGTCCCTAATAAACCCAACTTGATACATGGGCCATCAGCCCAAAATAGGGTGACACAGCACCAAAGGCAGAAAAGGCCCCGGCGTTGAAACGACGATTGCAGAAGCATCGGATAAGATATAGCCATGAGTCTAGATCCGTTGGAAAATAGACTTGATAAGCTTTCCAAAAAGTGCTAGAACGTCCCAATCCGAGTCCGTATGCGACCGTGGTGAACATCACAAGTTGGAGCTGTCCTGGAGTCCGAATCCAGCCCCAAAACGTGTTGGATTTGATCTCTTTCTTTCCTTGGACCAAAAGTGACGTGGTGTCCAGGTGCAGGACGTTGGGAATACTTGGATTTGGTCCCCAATCAACTTCATTAACCTTCCATGCTTTCCATATGCAATCAAACCTTTCCTTGATCCATGTAAGTAATTCTGAAAATGAAAATATACACATTTTATGGTGGAGCACCAATTCATCAAATGCATCAATGATAAGCCTCATATAGAATGGTTGCACCTTTGGTATAGAAGTGGTTGACATGGTCATATTTGAGCCAATGATGTCCTCATCAATGTCTAAACAGACCAAAACGAGCATCCACTTGAGCCTATGGTACGTTTGGCGCAAATCGTGCACCAATCTCGCATCAAGGTTGGCACTATCCCAAAACTGACCAAAACGAGCATCCACTTGAGCCTCGTCACCTAGGAGTACCATCGATTGCGTCCAACACGATTTCTAAGCGATGTTCGGGGCAAACCGTGCACCTATCTTGCACTCACGCTACCACTGTTTCCAAATGGATTGAAATGAGATTACACATGGCCAATGTCACATAGGAGATCTATCGGGTGCGTCCAAAATGATTTCTGACCCTTGTTACGTTCGGCGCAAACCGAGCATCTATCTTGCATCATGATTAGCACTATGTCTAAACAGACCAAAACGAGCATCCCCTTGAGCCTCATCACGTAGGAGTACCATCGGGTGTGTCTGAAACGATTTTCGATCTTTTGGTACATTCGGCTTAAACCGTGCACCTATCTTGCGTCAAGATTAGCACTATCTCCAAATAGACTGAAACAAGTAACCACTTGAGCCTTGTCACCTAGCAGTACCATCGGGTGCGTCCAATACGATTTCTGTGCCTATGGTACGTTTAGCGCAAACCGTGCACGTAACTTGGACTAACACTGCCACTGTCACCAAATGGATTCAAACTTGATTCCACATGACCAATGTCACATTGGAGATCAATCGGGTGCGTCCAAAACGATTTCTGACCCTATGTTACGTTCAGCGCAAACCGTGCACCTATCTTGCGCCAAGGTTAGCTCTATGTCTAAACAGACCAAAACGAGCATCCACTTGAGCCTATGGTACGTTTGGCGCAAATCGTGCACCAATCTCGCATCAAGGTTACCACTATCCCTAAACTGACCAAAACGAGCATCCACTTGAGCCTCGTCACCTAGGAGTACCATCGGTTGCGTCCAACACGATTTCTAAGCGATGTTCGGGGCAAACCGTGCACCTATCTTGCACTCACGCTACCACTGTCTCCAAATGGATTGAAATGAGATTACACATGACCAATGTCACATAGGAGATCTATCGGGTGCGTCCAAAACGATTTCTAACCCTATGTTACGTTCGGCGCAAACCGAGCATCTATCTTGCGTCAAGATTAGCACTATGTCTAAACAGACCAAAACGAGCATCCCCTTGACCCTCATCACGTAGGAGTACCATCGGGTGTGTCTGAAACGATTTTCGATCTTGTGGTACATTCGGCCCAAACCGTGCACCTATCTTCCGTCAAGATTAGCACTATCTCCAAATAGACTGAAACAAGTAACCACTTGAGCCTTGTCACCTAGCAGTACCATCGGGTGCGTCCAATACGATTTCTGTGCCTATGGTACGTTTAGCGCAAACCGTGCACGTAACTTGGACTAACACTGCCACTGTCACCAAATGGATTGAAACTTGATTCCACATGACCAAAGTCACATAGGAGATCCATCGGGTGTATCCAAAACGATTTCTGAGCCTATGCTACGTTCGGCACAAACCGTGCACCTATCTTGCGTCAAGGTTAGCACTATGTCTAAACAGACCAAAACGAGCATCCACTTGAGCCTATGGTACGTTTGACGCAAATCATGCACCAATCTCGCATCAAGGTTAGCACTATCCCTAAACTTACCAAAACGAGCATCCACTTGAGCCTCGTCACCTAGGAGTACCATCGGGTGCGTCCAACACGATTTCTGAGCGATGTTTGGGGCAAACCGTGCACCTATCTTGCACCAACGCTACCACTGCCTCCAAATGGATTGAAATGAGATTCCACATGACCATCACATAGGAGATCTATCGGGTGCGTCCAAAATGATTTCTGACCCTATGTTACTTTCGGCGCAAACCGAGCATCTATCTTGCGTCAAGATTAGCACTATGTCCAAACAGACCGAAACGAGCATCCACTTGAGCCTCATCACATAGGAGTACCATCGAGTGTGTCTGAAACGATTTTCGATCTTGTGGTACATTCGGCGCAAACCGTGCACCTCTCTTGAGTCAAGATTAGCACTATCTCCAAATAGACTGAAACAAGTAACCACTTGAGCCTTCTCACCTAGCAGTACCATCGAGTGCGTCCAAAACGATTTCTGTGCCTGTGGTACGTTTGGCGCAAATCGTGCACCTATCTTGCACTGACACTACCACTATCTCCAAATGGATTGAAATGAGATTCCACATGACCAATGTCACATAGGAGATCAATCGGGTGCGTCCAAAATGATTTCTGACCCTATGGTACGTTCCGCGCAAATCGTGCACCTATCTTGCGTCAAGGTTAGCACTATGTCTAAACAGACCAAAACGAGCATCCACTTGAGCCTATGGTACGTTTGACGCAAATCGTGCACCAATCTCGCATCAAGGTTAGCACTATCCCTAAACTGACCAAAACGAGCATCCACTTGAGCCTCGTCACCTAGGAGTACCATCGGGTGCATCCAACACGATTTCTGAGCGATGTTTGGGGCAAAACCGTGCACCTATCTTGCACTGACGCTACCACTATCTCTAAATGGATTGAAATGAGATTCTACATGACCAATGTCACATAGGTGATCTATCGGGTGCGTCCAAAATGATTTCTGACCCTATGTTACGTTCGACGCAAACCGAGCATCTATCTTGCATCAAGATTAGCACTATGTCAAAACAGACCAAAACGAGTATCCACTTGAGCCTCATCACGTAGGAGTACCATCCGGTGTGTCTGAAACAATTTTTGATCTTGTGGTACATTCGGCACAAACCGTGCACCTATCTTGCGTCAAGATTAGCACTATCTCCAAATAGACTGAAACAAGTAACCAGTTGAGCCTTGTCACCTAGCAGTACCATCGGGTGTGTCCAAAATGATTTTTGTGCCTATTATACGTTTAGCACAAACCGTGCACGTGAAAGGTCTTGATGGCTAGAGGGGGTGAATAGCCTTTTAAAATTCTACAAAGACAAGCTAAACAAGTTAACTTGCACTAACACTGTCACTGTCACCAAATGGATTGAAACAAGATTCCACATGACCAAAGTCACATAGGAGATCCATCGGGTGCATCCAAAATGATTTATGACCCTATGCTACATTGGCACAAACCGTGCACCTATCTTGCGTCAAGGTTACCACTATGTTTGGCGCAAACAGTGCACCTATCTTGCACTGGCAGTACCGCTATCTCCAAATGGATTGAAACGAGATTCCATATGACCAATGTCATCTAGGAGATCCACCAGGTGCATCCAAAACGATTTCTGAGCCTATGGTACGTTTGGCACAAACCGTGCACCTATCTTGCGTCAAGCTTAGCACTATCTCCAAATAGAAGAAAACGAGCATCCAATTGAGCCTCGTCACCTAGGAGTACCCTCGGATGCATCCAAAATGATTTCTGAGCATATGGTACGTTCAACACAAACCATGCACCTATATTGCGTCAAGATTAGCACTATCTCGAAACATACCAAAACGAGCATCCACTTGGGCCACGTCACCTAGTTACCATCGGGTGCGTCCAAAACGATTTCTGTGCCTATGGTACGTTTGGCGCAAACCATGCACCTATCTTGCACTGACACTACCACTGTATCCAAATGGATTGAAATGAGATTCCACAAGACCAATGTCACATTGGAGATCAATCGGGTGCGTCCAAAACGATTTCTGACCCTATGTTACGTTCAGCGCAAACCGTGCACCTATCTTGCGCCAAGGTTAGCTCTATGTCTAAACAGACCAAAACGAGCATCCACTTGAGCCTATGGTACGTTTGGTGCAAATCGTGCACCAATCTCGCATCAAGGTTACCACTATCCCTAAACTGACCAAAACGAGCATCCACTTGAGCCTCGTCACCTAGGAGTACCATCGGTTGCGTCCAACACGATTTCTAAGCGATGTTCGGGGCAAACCGTGCACCTATCTTGCACTCACGCTACCACTGTCTCCAAATGGATTGAAATGAGATTACACATGACCAATGTCACATAGGAGATCTATCGGGTGCGTCCAAAACGATTTCTAACCCTATGTTACGTTCGGCGCAAACCGAGCATCTATCTTGCGTCAAGATTAGCACTATGTCTAAACAGACCAAAACGAGCATCCCCTTGACCCTCATCACGTAGGAGTACCATCGGGTGTGTCTGAAACGATTTTCGATCTTGTGGTACATTCGGCCCAAACCGTGCACCTATCTTCCGTCAAGATTAGCACTATCTCCAAATAGACTGAAACAAGTAACCACTTGAGCCTTGTCACCTAGCAGTACCATCGGGTGCGTCCAAAACGATTTCTATGCCTATGGTACGTTTAGCGCAAACCGTACACGTAACTTGGACTAACACTGCCACTGTCACCAAGTGGATTGAAACTTGATTCCACATGACCAAAGTCACATAGGAGATCCATCGGGTGCATCCAAAACGATTTCTGAGCCTATGCTACGTTCGGCACAAACCGTGCACCTATCTTGCGTCAAGGTTAGCACTATGTCTAAACAAACCAAAACGAGCATCCACTTGAGCCTATGGTACGTTTGACGCAAATCATGCACCAATCTCGCATCAAGGTTAGCACTATCCCTAAACTAACCAAAACGAGCATCCACTTGAGCCTCGTCACCTAGGAGTACCATCGGGTGTGTCCAAAACGATTTCTGAGCGATGTTTTGGGCAAACCGTGCACCTATCTTGCACCAACGCTACCATTGTCTCCAAATGGATTGAAATGAGATTCCATATGACCAATGTCACATAGGAGATCTATCGGGTGCGTTCAAAATGATTTATGACCCTATGTTACGTTCGGCGCAAACCGAGGATCTATCTTGCGTCAAGATTAGCACTATGTCCAAACAGACCGAAACGAGCATCCACTTGAGCCTCATCACGTAGGAGTACCATCGAGTGTGTCTGAAACGATTTTCGATCTTGTGGTACATTCGGCGCAAACCGTGCACCTATCTTGCGTCAAGATTAGCACTATCTCCAAATAGACTGAAACAAGTAACCACTTGAGCCTTGTCACCTAGCAGTACCGTCGGGTGCTTTTAAAATGATTTTCTGTGCCTATGGTACGTTTAGCGCAAACCGTGTACGTGAAAGGTCTTGATGGCTGGAGGTGGTGAATAGCCTTTTAAAATTCTACAAAGACAAGCTAAACAAGTTAACTTGCACTAACACTGTCACTATCACCAAATGGATTGAAACAAGATTCCACATGACCAAAGTCACATAGGAGATCCATCGGGTGCATCCATAACGATTTCTGAGCCTATGCTACGTTGGCACAAACCGTGCACCTATCTTGCGTCAAGGTTAGCACTATGTCTAAACAGATAAAAACGAGCATCCACTTGAGCCTAGTCACCCAGGAGTACCATCTTTTGCGTCCAAAACGATTTCTATGCCTATGGTACGCCTAGCGCAAGCAGTGCACCTATCTTGCACTGACAGTACCGCTGTCTCCAAATGGATTGAAACGAGATTCCATATGACCAATGTCATCAAGGAGATCCACCGGGTGCATCCAAAACGATTTCTGAGCGTATGGTACGTTTGGCGCAAACCGTGCAGCTATCTTGTGTCAAGGTTAGCACTATCTCCAAATAGGCCAAAACGAGCATCCAATTGAGCCTCGTCACCTAGGAATACCATCGGATGCATCCAAAATGATTTCTGAGCCTATGGTACGTTCAACACAAACCATGCACCTATATTGCGTCATGATTAGCGCTATCTCCAAACATACCAAAATGAGCATCCACTTGGGCCACGTCACCTAGTTACCATCGGGTGCGTCCAAAATGATTTCTGTGCCTATGGTACATTTGGCGCAAACCGTGCACCTATCTTGCACTGACACTACCACTGTCTCCAAATGGATTGAAATGAGATTCCACATGACCAATGTCACATTGGAGATCAATCGGGTGCGTCCAAAATGATTTCTGACCCTATGTTACGTTCAGCGCAAACCGTGCACCTATCTTGCATCAAGGTTAGCACTATGTCTAAACAGACCAAAACGAGCATCCCCTTGACCCTCATCACGTAGGAGTACCATCGGGTGTGTCTGAAACGATTTTCGATCTTGTGGTACATTCGGCCAAAACCGTGCACCTATCTTCCGTCAAGATTAGCACTATCTCCAAATAGACTGAAACAAGTAACCACTTGAGCCTTGTCACCTAGCAGTACCATCGGGTGCGTCCAAAATGATTTCTATGCCTATGGTACGTTTAGCGCAAACCGTGCACGTAACTTGGACTAACACTGCCACTGTCACCAAGTGGATTGAAACTTGATTCCACATGATCAAAGTCACATAGGAGATCCATCGGGTGCATCCAAAACAATTTCTGAGCCTATGCTACGTTCGGCACAAACCGTGCACCTATCTTGCGTCAAGGTTAGCACTATGTCTAAACAAACCAAAACGAGCATCCACTTGAGCCTATGGTACGTTTGACGCAAATCATGCACCAATCTCGCATCAAGGTTAGCACTATCCCTAAACTGACCAAAACGAGCATCCACTTGAGCCTCGTCACCTAGGAGTACCATCGGGTGTGTCCAAAACGATTTCTGAGCGATGTTTGGGGCAAACCGTGCACCTATCTTGCACCAACGCTACCATTGTCTCCAAATGGATTGAAATGAGATTCCACATGACCAATGTCACATAGGAGATCTATCGGGTGTGTTCAAAATGATTTATGACCCTATGTTACGTTCGGCGCAAACCAAGGATCTATCTTGCGTCAAGATTAGCACTATGTCCAAACAGACCGAAACGAGCATCCACTTGAGCCTCATCACGTAGGAGTACCATCGAGTGTGTCTGAAACGATTTTCGATCTTGTGGTACATTCGGCGCAAACCGTGCACCTATCTTGCGTCAAGATTAGCACTGTCTCCAAATAGACTGAAACAAGTAACCACTTGAGCCTTGTCACCTAGCAGTACCGTCGGGTGCTTTTAAAATGATTTCTGTGCCTATGGTACGTTTAGCGCAAACCGTGCACGTGAAAGGTCTTGATGGCTGGAGGTGGTGAATAGCCTTTTAAAATTCTACAAAGACAAGCTAAATAAGTTAACTTGCACTAACACTGGCACTATCACCAAATGGATTGAAACAAGATTCCACATGACCAAAGTCACATAGGAGATCCATCGGGTGCATCCAAAACGATTTCTGAGCCTATGCTACGTTGGCACAAACCGTGGACCTATCTTGCGTCAAGGTTAGCACTATGTCTAAACAGATAAAAACGAGCATCCACTTGAGCCTAGTCACCTAGGAGTACCATCTTTTGCGTCCAAAACGATTTCTATGCCTATGGTACGCCTAGCGCAAGCAGTGCACCTATCTTGCACTGACAGTACCGCTGTCTCCAAATGGATTGAAACGAGATTCCATATGACCAATGTCATCAAGGAGATCCACCGGGTGCATCCAAAACGATTTCTGAGCGTATGGTACGTTTGGCGCAAACCGTGCACCTATCTTGTGTCAAGGTTAGCACTATCTCCAAATAGGCCAAAACGAGCATCCAATTGAGCCTCGTCACCTAGGAATACCATCGGATGCATCCAAAATGATTTCTGAGCCTATGGTACGTTCAACACAAACCATGCACCTATATTGCGTCATGATTAGCGCTATCTCCAAACATACCAAAACGAGCATCCACTTGGGCCACGTCACCTAGTTACCATCGGGTGCGTCCAAAATGATTTCTGTGCCTATGGTACATTTGGCGCAAACCGTGCACCTATCTTGCACTGACACTACCACTGTCTCCAAATGGATTGAAATGAGATTCCACATGACCAATGTCACATTGGAGATCAATCGGGTGCGTCCAAAATGATTTCTGACCCTATGTTACGTTCAGCGCAAACCGTGCACCTATCTTGCATCAAGGTTAGCACTATGTCTAAACAGACCAAAACGAGCATCCACTTGAGCCTATGGTACGTTTGACGCAATCGTGCACCAATATCGCATCAAGGTTAGCACTATCCCTAAACTGACCAAAACGAGCATCCACTTGAGCCTCGTCACCTAGGAGTACCATTGGGTGCATCCAACACGATTTCTGAGCGATGTGTGGGGCAAACCGTGCACCTATCTTGCACTAACGCTACCACTGTCTCCAAATGGATTGAAATGAGATTCTACATGACTAATGTCACATAGGAGATCTATCGGGTGCGTCCAAAATGATTTCTGACCCTATGTTACGTTCGGCGCAAACCGAGCATCTATCTTGCGTCAAGATTAGCACTTTGTCAAAACAGACCAAAACGAGTATCCACTTGAGCCTCATCAAGTAGGAGTACCATCCGGTGTGTCTGAAACGATTTTCGATCTTGTGGTACATTCGGCGCAAACCGTGCACCTATCTTGCGTCAAGATTAGCACTATCTCCAAATAGACTGAAACAAGAAACCACTTGAGCCTTGTCACCTAGCAGTACCATCGGGTGTGTCCAAAATGATTTCTGTGCCTATGGTACGTTTAGCGCAAACCATGCACGTCAATAGCCTTTGAAAATTCTACAAAGACAAGCTAAACAAGTTAACTTGCACTAACGCTGTCACTGTCACCAAATGGATTGAAACAAGATTCCACATGACCAAAGTCACATAGGAGATCCATCGGGTGCATCCAAAATGATTTCTGAGCCTATGCTACGTTGGCACAAACCGTGCACCTATCTTGCATCAAGGTTAGCACTATGTTTAAACAGACCAAAATGAGCATCCACTTGAGCCTCGTCACCTAGGAGTGCCATCTTTTGCATCCAAAACGATTTCTGTGCCTATGGTACGTTTGGCGCAAACAGTGCACCTATCTTGCACTGACAGTACCGCTGTCTCCAAATGGATTGAAACAAGATTCCATATGACCAATGTCATCTAGGAGATCCACAGGGTGCATCCAATAGGATTTCTGAGCCTATGGTACGTTTGGCACAAACCGTGCACTATCTTGTGTCAAGCTTAGCATTATCTCCAAATAGACCAAAACGAGCATCCAATTGAGCCTCGTCACCTAGGAGTACCATCGGATGCGTACAAAATAATTTCTAAGCCTACGGTACGTTCAACACAAACCATGCATCTATATTGCGTCAAGATTAGCACTATCTCCAAACATACCAAAACGAGCATCCACTTGGGCCAAGTCACCTAGTTACTAGCGGGTGCGTCCAAAACGATTTCTATGCCTATGGTACGATTAGCGCAAACCGTGCACGTAACTTGGACTAACACTGCCACTGTCACCAAATGGATTGAAACTTGATTCCACATGACCAAAGTCACATGGGAGATCCATTGGGTGCATCCAAAACGATTTTTGAGCCTATGCTACGTTCGGCACAAACCGTGCACCTATCTTGCGTCAAGGTTAGCACTATGTCTAAACAGACCAAAACGAGCATCCACTTGAGCCTATGGTACATTTGACGCAAATCATGCACCAATCTCGCATCAAGGTTAGCACTATCCCTAAACTGACCAAAACGAGCATCCACTTGAGCCTCGTCACCTAGGAGTACCATCGGGTGCGTCCAACACGATTTCTGAGCGATGTTTGGGGCAAACCGTGCACCTATCTGGCACTAACGCTACCACTGACTCCAAATGGATTGAAATGAGATTCCACATGACCAATGTCACATAGGAGATCTATCGGGTGCGTCCAAAATGATTTCTGACCCTATGTTACGTTCGGCGCAAACCGAGCATCTATCTTGCGTCAAGATTAGCACTGTGTCCAAATAGACCAAAACGAGCATCCACTTGAGCCTCATCAAGTAGGAGTACCATCCGGTGTGTCTGAAATGATTTTCGATCTTGTGGTACATTCGGCGCAAACCGTGCACCTATCCTGCGTCAAGATTAGCACTATCTCCAAATAGACTGAAACAAGAAACCACTTGAGCCATGTCACCTAGCAGTACCATCGGGTGTGTCCAAAATGATTTCTGTGCCTATGGTACGTTTAGCGCAAACCGTGCACGTGAATAGCCTTTGAAAATTCTACAAAGACAAGCTAAACAAGTTAACTTGCACTAACGCTGTCACTGTCACCAAATGGATTGAAACAAGATTCCACATGACCAAAGTCACATAGGAGATCCATCGGGTGCATCCAAAACGATTTCTGAGCCTATGCTACATTGGCACAAACCGTGCACCTATCTTGTGTCAAGGTTAGCACTATGTCTAAACAGACCAAACTAGCATCCACTTGAGCCTAGTCACCAAGGAGTAGCATCTTTTGCGTCCAAAATGATTTATATGCCTATGGTACGTTTGGCACAAATAGTGCCCCTATCTTGCACTGGCAGTACCGCTGTCTCCAAATGGATTGAAACGAGATTCCGTATGACCATTGTCATCCAGGAGATCCACTGGGTGCATCCAAAACGATTTCTGAGCCTATGGTACGTTTGGCACAAACCGTGCACCTATCTTGCGTCAAGGTTAGCACTATCTCCAAATAGACCAAAACGAGCATCCAATTGAGCCTCGTCACCTAGGAGCACCATCGGATGCGTCCAAAATGATTTCTGAGCCTATGGTACGTTCAACACAAACCATGCACCTATATTGCGTCAAGATTAGCACTATCTCCAAACATACCAAAATGAGCATCCACTTGAGCCTATGGTACATTTGACGCAAATCATGCACCAATCTCGCATCAAGGTTAGAACTATCCCTAAACTGACCCAAACGAGCATCCACTTGAGCCTCGTCACCTAGGAGTACCATCGTGTGCGTCCAACACGATTTCTGAGCGATGTTTGGGGCAAACCGTGCACCTATCTGGCACTAACGCTACCACTGACTCCAAATGGATTGAAATGAGATTCCACATGACCAATGTCACATAGGAGATCTATCGGGTGCGTCCAAAATGATTTCTGACCCTATGTTATGTTCGACGCAAACCGAGCATCTATCTTGCGTCAAGATTAGCACTGTGTCCAAATAGACCAAAACGAGCATCCACTTGAGCCTCATCAAGTAGGAGTACCATCCGGTGTGTCTGAAATGATTTTCGATCTTGTGGTACATTCGGCGCAAACCGTGCACCTATCTTGCGTCAAGATTAGCACTATCTCCAAATAGACTGAAACAAGAAACCACTTGAGCCATGTCACCTAGCAGTACCATCGGGTGTGTCCAAAATGATTTCTGTGCCTATGGTACGTTTAGCGCAAACCGTGCACGTGAACAGCCTTTGAAAATTCTACAAAGACAAGCTAAACAAGTTAACTTGCACTAACGCTGTCACTGTCACCAAATGGATTGAAACAAGATTCCACATGACCAAAGTCACATAGGAGATCCATCAGGTGCATCCAAAACGATTTCTGAGCCTATGCTACTTTGGCACAAACCGTGCACCTATCTTGCGTCAAGGTTAGCACTATGTCTAAACAGACCAAACTAGCATCCTCTTGAGCCTGGTCACCAAGGAGTACCATCTTTTGCGTCCAAAATGATTTATATGCCTATGGTACGTTTGGCACAAATAGTGCACCTATCTTGCACTGGCAGTACCGCTGTCTCCAAATGGATTGAAATGAGATTCCGTATGACCATTGTCATCCAGGAGATCCACTGGGTGCATCCAAAACGATTTCTGAGCCTACGGTACGTTTGGCACAAACCGTGCACCTATCTTGCGTCAAGGTTAGCACTATCTCCAAATAGACCAAAACGAGCATCCAATTGAGCCTCTTCACCTAGGAGCACCATCGGATGCGTCCAAAATGATTTCTGAGCCTATGGTACGTTCAACACAAACCATGCACCTATATTGCGTCAAGATTAGCACTATCTCCAAACATACCAAAATGAGCATCCACTTGGGCCACGTCACCTAGTTACCATCGGGTGCGTCCAAAACGTTTTCTGTGCCTATGGTACGTTTGGCGCAAACCATGCACCTATCTTGCACTGACACTACCACTGTCTCCAAATGGATTGAAATGAGATTCCACATGACCAATGTCACATAGGAGATCTATCGTGTGCGTCCAAAACGATTTCTGACCCTATGTTACGTTCGGCGCAAACCGAGCATCTATCTTGCGTCAAGATTAGCACTGTGTCCAAATAGACCAAAACGAGCATCCACTTGAGCCTCATCAAGTAGGAGTACCATCCGGTGTGTCTGAAATGATTTTCGATCTTGTGGTACATTCGGCGCAAACCGTGCACCTATCCTACGTCAAGATTAGCACTATCTCCAAATAGACTGAAACAAGAAACCACTTGAGCCATATCACCTAGTAGTACCATCGGGTGTGTCCAAAATGATTTCTGTGCCTATGGTACGTTTAGCGCAAACCGTGCACGTGAATAGCCTTTGAAAATTCTACAAAGACAAGCTAAACAAGTTAACTTGCACTAACGCTGTCACTGTCACCAAATGGATTGAAACAAGATTCCACATGACCAAAGTCACATAGGAGATCCATCGGGTGCATCCAAAATGATTTCTGAGCCTATGCTACATTGGCACAAACCGTGCACCTATCTTGTGTCAAGGTTAGCACTATGTCTAAACAGACCAAACTAGCATCCACTTGAGCCTAGTCACCAAGGAGTACCATCTTTTGCGTCCAAAATGATTTATATGCCTATGGTACGTTTGGCACAAATAGTGCACCTATCTTGCACTGGCAGTACCGCTGTCTCCAAATGGATTGAAACGAGATTCCGTATGACCATTGTCATCCAGGAGATCCACTGGGTGCATCCAAAACGATTTTTGAGCCTATGGTACGTTTGGCACAAACCGTGCACCTATCTTGCGTCAAGGTTAGCACTATCTCCAAATAGACCAAAACGAGCATCCAATTGAGCCTCGTCACCTAGGAGCACCATCGGATGCGTCCAAAATGATTTCTGAGCCTATGGTACGTTCAACACAAACCATGCACCTATATTGCGTCAAGATTAGCACTATCTCCAAACATACCAAAATGAGCATCCACTTGAGCCTATGGTACATTCGACGCAAATCATGCACCAATCTCGCATCAAGGTTAGCACTATCCCTAAACTGACCAAAACGAGCATCCACTTGAGCCTCGTCACCTAGGAGTACCATCGTGTGCGTCCAACACTATTTCTGAGCGATGTTTGGGGCAAACCGTGCACCTATCTGGCACTAACGCTACCACTGACTCCAAATGGATTGAAATGAGATTCCACATGACCAATGTCACATAGGAGATCTATCGGGTGCGTCCAAAATGATTTCTGACCCTATGTTACGTTCGGCGCAAACCGAGCATCTATCTTGCGTCAAGATTAGCACTGTGTCCAAATAGACCAAAACGAGCATCCACTTGAGCCTCATCAAGTAGGAGTACCATCCGGTGTGTCTGAAATGATTTTCGATCTTGTGGTACATTCGGCGCAAACCGTGCACCTATCTTGCGTCAAGATTAGCACTATATCCAAATAGACTCAAACAAGAAACCACTTGAGCCATGTCACCTAGCAGTACCATCGGGTGTGTCCAAAATGATTTCTGTGCCTATGGTACGTTTAGCGCAAACCGTGCACGTGAACAGCCTTTGAAAATTCTACAAAGACAAGCTAAACAAGTTAACTTGCACTAACGCTGTCACTGTCACCAAATGGATTGAAACAAGATTCCACATGACCAAAGTCACATAGGAGATCCATCGGGTGCATCCAAAACGATTTCTGAGCCTATGCTACATTGGCACAAACCGTGCACCTATCTTGCGTCAAGGTTAGCACTATGTCTAAACAGACCAAACTAGCATCCACTTGAGCCTAGTCACCAAGGAGTACCATCTTTTGCATCCAAAATGATTTATATGCCTATGGTACGTTTGGCACAAATAGTGCACCTATCTTGCACTGGCAGTACCGCTGTCTCCAAATGGATTGAAACGAGATTCCGTATGACCATTGTCATCCAAGAGATCCACTGGGTGCATCCAAAACGATTTCTGAGCCTACGGTACGTTTGGCACAAACCGTGCACCTATCTTGCGTTAAGGTTAGCACTATCTCCAAATAGACCAAAACGAGCATCCAATTGAGCCTCGTCACCTAGGAGCACCATCGGATGCGTCCAAAATGATTTCTGAGCCTATGGTACGTTCAACACAAACCATGCACCTATATTGCGCCAAGATTAGCACTATCTACAAACATACCAAAATGAGCATCCACTTGGGCCACGTCACCTAGTTACCATCGGGTGCGTCCAAAACGTTTTCTGTGCCTATGGTACGTTTGGCGCAAACCATGCACCTATCTTGCACTGACACTACCACTGTCTCCAAATGGATTGAAATGAGATTCCACATGACCAATGTCACATAGGAGATCTATCGTGTGCGTCCAAAACGATTTCTGACCCTATGTTACGTTCGGCGCAAACCGAGCATCTATCTTGCGTTAAGATTAGCACTATGTCCAAACAGACCAAAACGAGCATCCACTTGAGCCTCATCACGTAGGAGTACCATCGGGTGTGTCTAAAACGATTTTTGATCTTGTGGTACATTCGGCCCAAACCATGCACCTTTCTTGCGTCAAGATTAGCAATATCTCCAAATAGACTTAAACAAGTAACCACGTGAGCCTTGTCACCTAGCAGTACCATCGGGTGCGTCCAAAACGATTTCTGTGCCTATGGTACGTTAGCGCAAACCGTGCACATAACTTGGCCTAACGCTGCCACTGTCACCAAATGGATTGAAACTTGATTCCACATGACCAAAGTCACATAGGAGATCCATTGGGTGCATCCAAAATGATTTCTGAGCCTATGCTATCTTTCGCATAAACCGTGCACCTATCTTGCGTCAAGGTTAGCACTATGTCTAAACAGACCAAAACGAGCATCCACTTGAGCCTATGGTACGTTTGACGCAAATCGTGCACCAATCTCGCATCAAGGTTAGCACTATCCCTAAACTGACCAAAACAAGCATCCACTTGAGCCTCGTCACCTAGGAGTACCATCGGGTGCGTCCAACACGATTTCTAAGCGATGTTTGGGGCAAACCATGCACCTATCTTGCACTAACACTACCACTGTCTCCAAATGGATTGAAATGAGATTCTACATGACCAATGTCACATAGGAGATCTTTCGGGTGCGTCCAAAATAATTTCTGACCCTATGTTACGTTCGGCGCAAACCGAGCATCTATCTTGCGTCAAGATTAGCACTATGTCAAAACAGACCAAAACGAGTATCCACTTGAGCCTCATCAGGTAGGAGTACCATCCGGTGTGTCCGAAACGATTTTCAATCTTGTGGTACATTCGGTGCAAACCGTGCACCTATCTTGCGTCAAGATTAGCACTATCTCCAAATAGACTGAAACAATTAACCACTTGAGCCTTGTCACCTAGCAGTACCATCGGGTGTGTCCAAAATGATTTCTATGCCTATGGTACGTTTAGCGCAAAACGTGCACGTGAAAGGTCTTGATGGCTAGAGGGGGTGAATAGCCTTTTAAAATTCTACAAAGACAAGCTAAACAAGTTAACTTGCACTAACACTGTCACTGTCACCAAATGGATTGAAACAAGATTCCACATGACCAAAGTCACATAGGAGATCCATCGGGTGCATCCAAAACGATTTCTGAGCCTATGCTACGTTGGCACAAACCATGCACCTATCTTGCGTCAAGGTTAGCACTATGTCTAAACAGACCAAAATGAGCATCCACTTGAGCCTCGTCACCTAGGAGTACCATCTTTTGCGTCCAAAACGATTTCTGTGCCGATGGTACGTTTGGCGCAAACAGTGCACCTATCTTGCACTGACAGTATCGCTGTGTCCAAATGGATTGAAACAAGATTCCATATGACCAATGTCATTTAGGAGATCCAGCGGGTGCATCCAACACGATTTCTGAGCCTATGGTACGTTTGGCACAAACCGTGCACCTATCTTGTGTCAAGCTTAGCACTATCTCCAAATAGACCAAAACGAGCATCCAATTGAGCCTCGTCACCTAGGAGTACCATCGGATGCGTCCAAAATGATTTCTGAGCCTATGGTACGTTCAACACAAACCATGTACCATTATTGCCTCAAGATTAGCACTATCTCCAAACATACCAAAACGAGCATCCACTTGGGCCACGTCACCTAGTAGTACCATCGGGTGCGTCCAAAACGATTTCTGTGCCTATGGTACATTAGCGCAAACCGTGCACATAACTTGTCCAAACACTGCCATTGTCACCAAATGGATTGAAACTTGATTCCACATGACCAAAGTCACTTAGGAGATCCATCGGGTGCATCCAAAACGATTTCTGAGCCTATGCTACATTCGGCACAAGCCGTGCACCTATCTTGCGTCAAGGTTAGCACTATGTCTAAACAGACCAAAACGAGCATCCACTTGGGCCTATGGTACATTTGAAGCAAATCATGCACCAATCTTGCATCAAGGTTAGCACTATCCCTAAACTGACCAAAACGAGCATCCACTTGAGCCTCGTCACCTAGGAGTACCATCGGGTGCGTCCAACACGATTTCTGAGCGATGTTTGGGGCAAACCGTGCACCTATCTGGCACTAACGCTACCACTATCTCCAAATGGATTGAAATGAGATTCCACATGACCAATGTCACATAGGAGATCTATCGGGTGCGTCCAAAATGATTTCTGACCCTATGTTACGTTCAGCGCAAACCGAGCATCTATCTTGCGTCAAGATTAGCACTGTGTCCAAACAGACCAAAACGAGCATCCACTTGAGCCTCATCACGTAGGAGTACCATCAGGTGTGTCTGAAACGATTTTTGATCTTGTGGTACTTTCGGCGCAAACCGTGCACCTATCTTGCGTCAAGATTAGCACTTTCTCCAAATAGACTGAAACAAGTAACCACTTGAGCCTTGTCACCTAGCAGTACCATCGGGTGCATCCAAAATGATTTATGTGCCTATGGTACGTTTAGCGCAAACCGTGCACGTGAATGGTCTTGATGGCTAGAGGGGGTGAATAGCCTTTTAAAATTCTACAAAGACAAGCTAAACAAGTTAACTTGCACTAACACTGTCACTGTCACCAAATGGATTGAAACAAGATTCCACATGACCAAAGTCATATAGGAGATCCATCGGGTGCTTCCAAAACGGTTTCTGAGCCTATGCTACGTTGGCACAAACCGTGCACCTATCTTGCGTCAAGGTTAGCACTATGTCTAAACAGACCAAAACTAGCATCCACTTGAGCCTAGTCACCTAGGAGTACCATCTTTTGCGTCCAAAATGATTTCTATGCCTATGGTACGTTTGGAGCAAACAGTGCACCTATCTTGCACTGGCAGTACCGCTATCTCCAAATGGATTGAAACGAGATTCCATATGACCAATGTCATCTAGGAGATCCACCAGGAGCATCCAAAATGATTTCTGAGCCTATGGTACGTTTGGCACAAACCGTGCACCTATCTTGCGTCAAGGTTAGCACTATCACCAAATAGACCAAAACGAGCATCCAATTGAGCCTCGTCACCTAGGAGTACCATCGGATGCGTCCAAAATGATTTCTGAGCCTATGGTACGTTCAACACAAACCATGCACCCATATTGCGTCAAGATTAGCACTATCTCCAAACATACCAAAACAAGCATCCACTTAGGCCACGTCACCTAGTTACCATCGGGTGAGTCCAAAACGATTTCTGTGCCTATGATACGTTTGGCGCAAACCGTGCACCTATCTTGCACTAACACTAGCACTGTCTCCAAATGGATTGAAATGAGATTCCACATGACCAATGTCATATAGGAGATCTATCGGGTGCGTCCAAAACGATTTCTGACCCTATGTTACGTTCAGCGCAAACCGTACACCTTTCTTGCGTCAAGGTTAGCACTATGTCTAAACAGACCAAAACGAGCATCCACTTGACCCTATGGTACGTTTGACGAAAATCATGCACCAATCTCGCATCAAGGTTAGCACTATCCCTAAACTGACCAAAACGAGCATCCACTTGAGCCTCGTCACCTAGGAGTACGATCGGGTGCGTCCAACACGATTTCTGAGCGATGTTTGGGGCAAATCGTGCACCTATCTTGCACTAACACTACCACTGTCTCCAAATGGATTGAAATGAGATTCCACATGACCAATGTCACATAGGAGAACTATCGAGTGCGTCTAAAACGATTTCTGACACTATGTTACGTTCGGCGCAAACCGAGCATCTATATTGCGTCAAGATTAGCACTATGTCCAAACAGACCAAAACGAGCATTCACTGAGCCTCATCACGTAGGACTCCCATCGGGTGTGTCTGAAATGATTTTCGATCTTGTGGTACATTCGGCGCAAACCGTGCACCTATCTTGCGTCAAGATTAGCACTATCTCCAACTAGACTGAAACAAGTAACCACTTGAGCCTTGTCACCTAGTAGTACCATCGGGTGCGTCCAAAACGATTTCTGTGCCTATGGTACTTTAGCGCAAACCGTGCACATAACTTGTCCAAACACTGCCACTATCACCAAATGGATTGAAACTTGATTCCACATGGCCAAAGTCACTTAGGAGATCCATCGGGTGCATCCAAAATGATTTCTGAGCCTATGCTACGTTCGGCACAAGCCGTGCACCTATCTTGCGTCAAGGTTAGCACTATGTCTAAACAGACCAAAACGAGCATCCACTTGGGCCTATGGTACATTTGAAGCAAATCATGCACCAATCTTGCATCAAGGTTAGCACTATCCCTAAACTGACCAAAACGAGCATCCACTTGAGCCTCGTCACCTAGGAGTACCATCGGGTGCGTCCAACACGATTTCTGAGCGATGTTTGGGGCAAACCGTGCACCTATCTGGCACTAACGCTACCACTATGTCCAAATGGATTGAAATGAGATTCCACATGACCAATATCACATAGGAGATCTATCGGGTGCGTCCAAAATGATTTCTGACCCTATGTTACGTTCAGCGCAAACCGAGCATCTATCTTGCGTCAAGATTAGCACTGTGTCCAAACAGACCAAAACGAGCATCCACTTGAGCCTCATCACGTAGGAGTACCATCAGGTGTGTCTGAAACGATTTTCGATCTTGTGGTACTTTCGGCGCAAACCGTGCACCTATCTTGCGTCAAGATTAGCACTTTCTCCAAATAGACTGAGACAAGTAACCACTTGAGCCTTGTCACCTAGCAGTACCATCGGGTGCATCCAAAATGATTTATGTGCCTATGGTACGTTTAGCGCAAACTGTGCACGTGAATGGTCTTGATGGCTAGAGGGGGTGAATAGCCTTTTAAAATTCTACAAAGACAAGCTAAACAAGTTAACTTGCACTAACACTGTCACTGTCACCAAATGGATTGAAACAAGATTCCACATGACCAAAGTCACATAGGAGATCCATCGGGTGCTTCCAAAACGGTTTCTGAGCCTATGCTACGTTGGCACAAACCGTGCACCTATCTTGCATCAAGGTTAGCACTATGTCTAAACAGACCAAAACTAGCATCCACTTGAGCCTAGTCACCTAGGAGTACCATCTTTTGCGTCCAAAATGATTTCTATGCCTATGGTACGTTTGGAGCAAACAGTACACCTATCTTGCATTGGCAGTACCGCTATCTCCAAATGGATTGAAACGCGATTCCATATGACCAATGTCATCTAGGAGATCCACCAGGAGCATCCAAAACGATTTCTGAGCCTATGGTACGTTTGGCACAAACCGTGCACCTATCTTGCGTCAAGGTTAGCACTATCACCAAATAGACCAAAACGAGCATCCAATTGAGCCTCGTCACCTAGGAGTACCATCGGATGCGTCCGAAATGATTTCTGAGCCTATGGTACGTTCAACACAAACCATGCACCTATATTGCGTCAAGATTAGCATTATCTCCAAACATACCAAAACGAGCATCCACTTGGGCCACGTCACCTAGTTACCATCGGGTGAGTCCAAAACGATTTCTGTGCCTATGATACGTTTGGCGCAAACCGTGCACCTATCTTGCACTAACACTAGCACTGTCTCCAAATGGATTGAAATGAGATTCCACATGACCAATGTCATATAGGAGATCTATCGGGTGCGTCCAAAACGATTTCTGACCCTATGTTACGTTCAGCGCAAGCCATACACCTTTCTTGCGTCAAGGTTAGCACTATGTCTAAACAGACCAAAACGAGCATCCACTTGACCCTATGGTACGTTTGACAAAAATCATGCGCCAATCTCGCATCAAGGTTAGCACTATCCCTAAACTGACCAAAACGAGCATCCACTTGAGCCTCGTCACCTAGGAGTACCATCGGGTGCGTCCAACACGATTTCTGAGCGATGTTTGGGGCAAATCGTGCACCTATCTTGCACTAACACTACCACTGTCTCCAAATGGATTGAAATGAGATTCCACATGACCAATGTCACATAGGAGAACTATCGAGTGCGTCTAAAATGATTTCTGACCCTATGTTACGTTCGGCGCAAACCGAGCATCTATATTGCGTCAAGATTAGCACTATGTCTAAACAGACGAAAATGAGCATTCACTGAGCCTCATCACGTAGGAGTCCCATCGGGTGTGTCTGAAATGATTTTCGATCTTGTGGTACATTCGGCGCAAACCGTGCACCTATCTTGCGTTAAGATTAGCACTATCTCCAAATAGACTGAAACAAGTAACCACTTGAGCCTTGTCACCTAGTAGTACCATCGGGTGCGTCCAAAACGATTTCTGTGCCTATGGTACTTTAGCGCAAACCATGCACATAACTTGTCCAAACACTGCCACTGTCACCAAATGGATTGAAACTTGATTCCACATGACCAAAGTCACTTAGGAGATCCATCGGGTGCATCCAAAATGATTTCTGAGCCTATGCTACGTTCGGCACAAGCCGTGCACCTATCTTGCGTCAAGGTTAGCACTATGTCTAAACAGACCAAAACGAGCATCCACTTGGGCCTATGGTACATTTGAAGCAAATCATGCACCAATCTTGCATCAAGGTTAGCACTATCCCTAAACTGACCAAAACGAGCATCCACTTGAGCCTCGTCACCTAGGAGTACCATCGGGTGCGTCCAACATGATTTCTGAGCCATGTTTGGGGCAAACCATGCACCTATCTGGCACTAACGCTACCACTGTCTCCAAATAGATTGAAATGAGATTCCACATGACCAATGTCACATAGGAGATCTATCGGGTGCGTCCAAAATGATTTCTGACCCTATGTTACGTTCAGCGCAAACCGAGCATCTATCTTGCGTCAAGATTAGCACTGTGTCCAAACAGACCAAAACGAGCATCCACTTGAGCCTCATCACGTAGGAGTACCATCAGGTGTGTCTGAAACGATTTTCGATCTTGTGGTACTTTCGGCGCAAACCATGCACCTATCTTGCGTCAAGATTAGCACTTTCTCCAAATAGACTGAAACAAGTAACCACTTGAGCCTTGTCACCTAGCAGTACCATCGGGTGCATCCAAAATGATTTATGTGCCTATGGTATGTTTAGCGCAAACCGTGCACGTGAATGGTCTTGATGGCTAGAGGGGGTGAATAGCCTTTTAAAATTCTACAAAGACAAGCTAAACAAGTTAACTTGCACTAACACTGTCACTGTCACCAAATGGATTGAAACAAGATTCCACATGACCAAAGTCACATAGGAGATCCATCGGGTGCTTCCAAAACGGTTTCTGAGCCTATGCTACGTTGGCACAAACCGTGCACCTATCTTGCGTCAAGGTTAGCACTATGTCTAAACAGACCAAAACTAGCATCCACTTGAGCCTAGTCACCTAGGAGTACCATCTTTTGCGTCCAAAATGATTTCTATGCCTATGGTACGTTTGGAGCAAACAGTGCACCTATCTTTCACTGGCAGTACCGCTATCTCCAAATGGATTGAAATGAGATTCCATATGACCAATGTCATCTAGGAGATCCACCAGGAGCATCCAAAACGATTTCTGAGCCTATGGTACGTTTGGCACAAACCGTGCACCTATCTTGCGTCAAGGTTAGCACTATCACCAAATAGACCAAAACGAGCATCCAATTGAGCCTCGTCACCTAGGAGTACCATCGGATGCGTCCAAAATGATTTTTGAGCCTATGGTACGTTCAACACAAACCATGCACCTATATTGCGTCAAGATTAGCACTATCTCCAAACATACCAAAACGAGCATCCACTTGGGCCACGTCACCTAGTTACCATCGGGTGTGTCCAAAACGATTTCTGTGCCTATGATACGTTTGGCGTAAACCGTGCACCTATCTTGCACTAACACTACCACTGTCTCCAAATGGATTGAAATGAGATTCCACATGACCAATGTCATATAGGAGATCTATCGGGTGCGTCCAAAACGATTTCTGACCCTATGTTACGTTCAGCGCAAACCGTACACCTTTCTTGCGTCAAGGTTAACACTATGTCTAAACAGACCAAAACGAGCATCCACTTGACCCTATGGTACGTTCGACGAAAATCATGCACCAATCTCGCATCAAGGTTAGCACTATCCCTAAACTGACCAAAACGAGCATCCACTTGAGCCTAGTCACCTAGGAGTACCATCGGGTGCGTGCAACACGATTTCTGAGCGATGTTTGGGGCAAATCGTGCACCTATCTTGCACTAACGCTACCACTGTCTCCAAATGGATTGAAATGAGATTCCACATGACCAATGTCACATAGGAGAACTATCGAGTGCGTCTAAAACGATTTCTGACCCTATGTTTCGTTCGGCGCAAACCGAGCATCTATATTGCGTCAAGATTAGCACTATGTCCAAACAGACGAAAACGAGCATTCACTGAGCCTCATCACGTAGGAGTCCCATCTTGTGTGTCTAAAATGATTTTCGATCTTGTGGTACATTCGGCGCAAACCGTGTACCTATCTTGCGTCAAGATTAGCACTATCTCCAAATAGACTGAAACAAGTAACCACTTGAGCCTTGTCACCTAGTAGTACCATCGGGTGCGTCCAAAACGATTTCTGTGCCTATGGTACTTTAGCGCAAACCATGCACATAACTTGTCGAAACACTGCCACTGTCACCAAATGGATTGAAACTTGATTCCACATGACCAAAGTCACTTAGGAGATCCATCGGGTGCATCCAAAATGATTTCTGAGCCTATGCTACGTTCGGCACAAGCCGTGCACCTATCTTGCGTCAAGGTTAGCACTATGTCTAAACAGACCAAAACGAGCATCCACTTGGGCCTATGGTACATTTGAAGCAAATCATGCACCAATCTTGCATCAAGGTTAGCACTATCCCTAAACTGACCAAAACGAGCATCCACTTGAGCCTCGTCACCTAGGAGTACCATCGGGTGCGTCCAACATGATTTCTGAGCGATGTTTGGGGCAAACCGTGCACCTATCTGGCACTAACGCTACCACTGTCTCCAAATGGATTGAAATGAGATTCCACATGACCAATGTCACATAGGAGATCTATCGGGTGCATCCAAAATGATTTCTGACCCTATGTTACGTTCAGCGCAAACCGAGCATCTATCTTGCGTCAAGATTAGCACTGTGTCCAAACAGACCAAAACGAGCATCCACTTGAGCCTCATCACGTAGGAGTACCATCAGGTGTGTCTGAAACGATTTTTGATCTTGTGGTACTTTCGGCGCAAACCGTGCACCTATCTTGCGTCAAGATTAGCACTTTCTCCAAATAGACTGAAACAAGTAACCACTTGAGCCTTGTCACCTAGCAGTACCATCGGGTGCATCCAAAATGATTTATGTGCCTATGGTACGTTTAGCGCAAACCGTGCACGTGAATGGTCTTGATGGCTAGAGGGGGTGAATAGCCTTTTAAAATTCTACAAAGACAAGCTAAACAAGTTAACTTGCACTAACACTGTCACTGTCACCAAATGGATTGAAACAAGATTCCACATGACCAAAGTCACATAGGAGATCCATCGGGTGCTTCCAAAACGGTTTCTGAGCCTATGCTACGTTGGCACAAACCGTGCACCTATCTTGCGTCAAGGTTAGCACTATGTCTAAACAGACCAAAACTAGCATCAACTTGAGCCTAGTCACCTAGGAGTACCATCTTTTGCGTCCAAAATTGATGAGGACATCATTGGCTCAAATATGACCATGTCAACCACTTCTATACCAAAGGTGCAACCATTCTATATGAGGCTTATCATTGATGCATTTGATGAATTGGTGCTCTACCACAAAATGTGTATATTTTCATTTTCAGAATTACTTACATGGATCAAGGAAAGGTTTGATTGCATATGGAAAGCATGGGAGGTTAATGAAGTTGATTGGGGACCAAATCCAAGTATTCCCAACGTCCTCCACCTAGACACCACGTCACTTTTGGTCCAAGGAAAGAAAGAGATCAAATCTAACATGTTTTGGGGCTGGATTCGGACTCCAGGACAGCTCCAACTTGTGATGTTCACCACGGTCGCATACGGACTCGGATTGGGACGTTCTAGCACTTTTTGGAAAGCTTATCAAGTCTATTTTCCAACGGATCCGGACTCATGGCTATATCTTATCCGGTGCTTCTGCAATCGTCGTTTCAACGCCGGGGCCTTTTCTGCCTTTGGTGCTGTGTCACCCTACTTTGGGCTGATGGCCCATGTATCAAGTTGGGTTCATTAGGGACGTGTCCTAGGGTTGGAGAACGACCCCAACACCCCCTGGTCGTTCCCCTAGGTATTAATAAGGATTAGAGCTGCCACAAACAGAGAGGGTTTTGTTTTGTTGAAAGTTTAGCCATTGCTACTTTCTTGTAGACGCGTGTGTCGACTAGACCATCCGTTCTACTCGATTCAGAACCCCAACTTTGTGATTTCAGATTGGTTTTCATTTCCATATTTGCAATTGAGTTGCTTGTTATACTTGTTCTTGCTTGTTCCTCGATTGCTTGCAGGAATTACCCTAGTGGTTTGGTTGATCGTGTTCCACAAGATCGCGACGGCTGTTGGAGGTGGTGTATCGGTTGCTAAGGTGCAGCATCCTTGGATGGTTGTAGTCGGGCCGTGAACGTCATCTCCATCCCCAAATCGAGTTATCCACCTTCTCTCATCGAAAGATCAGGATTCACCCTAGCGGGTTCATATCAGTTGGTAATCAGAGCAAGGTTGATCGGTGAGAGACTTCTAGTTCTTTGCTGTTTTTAATCTCCTATGGTCCAGAAAAAGCCAAAACAAAATTAGTAGATTAGTTCTTCATAATCCCAAAACCCCTTTGAGCTTAATACTATTACTGCTTAGTTAGGGCTTATTGAATTAACGGTTGCATCGTCGTGCAAGTTGCTGGTCTTAGCGTCTAGTCGTTTAGAGTTTCGAGTTCTAGTCACGTTTTTGTCACCATCGCAGATTTGAGTTTATTTGTTTCTCTCTAGGAATCCGAGTGGATTTTCAAATTCCTTTGTTTTGTTTACCACCATTATCCTAGCCACGTCCTTGGAGGTTTCATCCACGTCCATATTTCCATCTACAAAAAGGAAATCCAACAAGATCAAGATAGAATTCGATTCAGAGTCCTGTTTTATCTTAAAAACAAAAGTACCATATTTCCTTTGTCAGAAGTCTGAATAGGGAGTTTAAATACAATCTAGAAAGCTTAACTTGTCCTCTTTCCAACGGATCAGAGCTTGGTCCCAAATTCATTCTGAGCGCTTCGCAATTGCCCTGGAGATTTGCGCGTCTGCTGGTTTTGCAAAACAACCACTTGTTTCACTTTGCTACTGAATCACCCTTCCCAAGGAAACATTTAATTGCTGTAAGTAGCTTGTTATTTATTGTTGCAAAATTTCAGTTTTGTGCTAGTTGAAAGAAAAAAAACAGAAGAAAAAAAAAGATAGAAAGAAAGAAAAGAAAGACAGAAAGAAAGAAAGAAAAGAAAGAGAAAGAAGAAGAGAAGAGTTTTTCTTTTGTTGTTATTCCTGTCCTTGTGATCCTTCTTTGTTGCTGCTCAGTGACTTCGTTTGTGTCCAGGCTCGCGTCTCTAGCATGTACTAGCCTAGGACCAGCATAATAACGTCGTTGAGCGTTTGTTCAATTTGCTTGCAACTAACGTGGTTCTAGTACTTCCTTGCTTTAGCCCACCTATAGCTCCACATATTTCGACTACAGCTTGACAGGTGTTGTTGTTGAGGCACCGATACACTTCACTCCACGGTTGTAGACTTGTTGGTTGCCGTCACCTCCTGTTTGGCTTGGTAAGAACTTGTAAGGGCTTGTTTTAACAAGTTGAGTTTGAGAGAATTACATCTGACACATCCTAGTAGTTGATAGGAGGATACATATTATTTTTGTGTTTCTTGTTTCCTACTAATCATGGCAGGTGATATAGAGATTTTTGAGCTGTTGAAACTAGACCCTCATATTCAAGATGTCATTCAACATTTGCCATTATATGATGGTAAGTTTGATCCTCAAGCTTACATTGATTGGGAGTTAAAAGTAGACAATGAATTTGAGGAGCATGACCTATCCGAGAAACAAAAGATTTGTATTGCTTCTAATATTTTGATTGAATATGCTTTGCTCGAATGGAAACACATTTGTAGGCACATCAAAGTTCCAGAATCTTGGAAAGACTTCAAATTTCTTTTTAGAGATGCATTCGTTCCTGCATATTATGTTGATTATTTGCTTGCAAAATTAGACAACTTGAAGCAGGGTAGCAAGACTGTGAAACAATACTACCATAATTTTAAGATTTGTATCATGTTTGGTGGATTGGATGAATGCATGGAAGATGTTATGAGTAGATTCATGAGAGGGCTCAATTCTGAAATTCGAACCTTATTAATTAGCAAATCATATTGCCATATTGGTCAATTGTTTTGTCTGGCTCTCAATGCTGAAAAAGAGATTCTATTATCTGTGAATACTTGCCAGAATGATGTGACCCATAATGTCCAAAATTTGTCCACTCTGCATGCATTTGAAGAGCAACAAATAGTGGAACCCACTACTGATTTTCCTTTGTCACAAAATGGATTACTCGCGGTTCCTTGTGATAAAGAGGAGTTGTGTGTTGATGATTCTTTTACTCCTATGCCACAAGTAGCAAATAAGTGTGATACTTTTGGTTTGGAACCATACAAATGTGCTGAAGATAAGCTTTTTCATCCTATTACATGTGCACAAGATGAACTAAATTTGTTGTCCTCTTTAAATACTTTGGGTTATATTGAATTTGATATTCTGTGTAATCTAAATTGTCTAAAAGAGAAACTTAAATTTGATTCTATTTTGCCAAGTTTTAATCATTGTTCGCTTCATGCAATTGGCAAATATGACAACAAAGGAGAATATTTGGTGCATAAAGTTTATATTTGCTCTAATCTGAAATATCCTTTTGGGCCACAATACCATGATCAAATTGAGGGCTGCACTAACACTAATGATGTCTTGCAAAGTTTTTCTAGTTTTTCCCAAGTGCAACAGGATAAATATCAAGAAGGGGAGCACGGTTCACTTTTACCTACAACACATCCTCCAACAAAGGTCAAACCGAGGACGGTTTGCTGTCAAGAAGGGGAGAATGATGAGGACATCATTGGCTCAAATATGACCATGTCAACCACTTCTATACCAAAGGTGCAACCATTCTATATGAGGCTTATCATTGATGCATTTGATGAATTGGTGCTCCACCATAAAATGTGTATATTTTCATTTTCAGAATTACTTACATGGATCAAGGAAAGGTTTGATTGCATATGGAAAACATGGAAGGTTAATGAAGTTGATTGGGGACCAAATCCAAGTATTCCCAATGTCCTCCACCTGGACACCACGTTACTTTTGGTCCAAGGAAAGAAAGAGATCAAATCCAACACGTTTTGGGGCTGGATTCGGACTCCAGGACAGCTCCAACTTGTGATGTTCACCACGGTCGCATACAGACTCGGATTGGGACGTTCTAACACTTTTTGGAAAGCTTATCAAGTCTATTTTTCCATGGATCTGGACTCATGGCTATATCTTATACGATGCTTCCGCAATCGTCGTTTCAACGCCGGGGCCTTTTCTGCCTTTGGTGCTGTGTCACCCTATTTTGGGCTGATGGCCCATATATCAAGTTGGGTTCATTAGGGACGTGTCCTAGGGTTGGAGAATGACCCCAACACCCCCTGGTCGTTCCCCTAGGTATTAATAAGGATTAGAGCCGCCACAAACAGGTTGGGTTTTGTTTTGTTGAAAGTTTAGCCATTGCTACTTCCTTGTAGACGCGTGTGTCGACTAGACCATCTGTTCTACTCGATTCAGAACCCCAACTTTGTGATTTCAGATTGGTTTTCATCTCCATATTTGCAATTGAGTTGCTTGTTCTATTTGTTCTTGCTTGTTCCTCGATTGCTTGCAGGAATTACCCTAGTGGTTTGGTTGATCGTGTTCCACAAGATCGCGACAGCTGTTGGAGGTGGTGTATCGGTTGCTAAGGCGCAGCATCCTTGGATGGTTGTAGTCGGGCCGTGAACGTCATCTCCATCCCCAAATCGAGTTATCCACCTTCTCTCATCGAAAGATCAGGATTCACCCTAGCGGGTTCATATCAAAAACGATTTCTATGCCTATGGTACGTTTGGAGCAAACAGTGCACCTATCTTGCACTGGCAGTACCGCTATCTCCAAATGGATTGAAACGAGATTCCATATGACCAATGTCATCTAGGAGATCCACCAGGAGCATCCAAAACGATTTCTGAGCCTATGGTACGTTTGGCACAAACCATGCACCTATCTTGCGTCAAGGTTAGCACTATCACCAAATAGACAAAAACGAGCATCCAATTGAGCCTCGTCACCTAGGAGTACCATCGGATGCGTCCAAAATGATTTCTGAGCCTATGGTACGTTCAACACAAACCATGCACCTATATTGCGTCAAGATTAGCACTATCTCCAAACATACCAAAACGAGCATCCACTTGGGCCACGTCACCTAGTTACCATCGGGTGAGTCCAAAACGATTTCTGTGCCTATGATACGTTTGGCACAAACCGTGCACCTATGTTGCACTAACACTACCACTGTCTCCAAATGGATTGAAATGAGATTCCACATGACCAATGTCATATAGGAGATCTATGTTACGTTCAGCGCAAATCGTACACCTTTCTTGCGTCAAGGTTAGCACTATGTCTAAACAGACCAAAACGAGCATCCACTTGACCCTATGGTACGTTTGACGAAAATCATGCACGAATCTCGCATCAAGGTTAGCACTATCCCTAAACTGACCAAAACGAGCATCCACTTGAGCCTCGTCACCTAGGAGTACCATCGGGTGCGTCCAACACGATTTCTGAGCCATGTTTGGGGCAAATCGTGCACCTATCTTGCACTAACGCTACCACTGTCTCCAAATGGATTGAAATGAGATTCCACATGACCAATGTCACATAGGAGAACTACCGAGTGCATCTAAAACGATTTCTGACCCTATGTTACGTTCGGCGCAAACCGAGCATCTATATTGCGTCAAGATTAGCACTATGTCCAAACAGACGAAAACGAGCATTCACTGAGCCTCATCACGTAGGAGTCCCATCGGGTGTGTCTGAAATGATTTTCGATCTTGTGGTACATTCGGCGCAAACCGTGCACCTATCTTGCGTCAAGATTAGCACTATCTCCAAATAGACTGAAACAAGTAACCACTTGAGCCTTGTCACCTAGTAGTACCATCGGGTGCGTCCAAAACGATTTCTGTGCCTATGGTACTTTAGCGCAAACCGTGCACATAACTTGTCCAAACACTGCCACTGTCACCAAATGGATTGAAACTTGATTCCACATGACCAAAGTCACTTAGGAGATCCATCGGGTGCATCCAAAACGATTTCTGAGCCTATGCTACGTTCGGCACAAGCCATGCACCTATCTTGCGTCAAGGTTAGCACTATGTCTAAACAGACCAAAACGAGCATCCACTTGGGCCTATGGTACATTTGAAGCAAATCATGCACCAATCTTGCATCAAGGTTAGCACTATCCCTAAACTGACCAAAACGAGCATCCACTTGAGCCTCGTCACCTAGGAGTACCATCGGGTGCGTCCAACATGATTTCTGAGCGATGTTTGGGGCAAACCGTGCACCTATCTGGCACTAACGCTACCACTGTCTCCAAATGGATTGAAATGAGATTCCACATGACCAATGTCACATAGGAGATCTATCGGGTGCGTCCAAAATGATTTCTGACCCTATGTTACGTTCAGCGCAAACCGAACATCTATCTTGCGTCAAGATTAGCACTGTGTCCAAACAGACCAAAACGAGCATCCACTTGAGCCTCATCACGTAGGAGTACCATCAGGTGTGTCTGAAACGATTTTCGATCTTGTGGTACTTTCGGCGCAAACCGTGCACCTATCTTGCGTCAAGATTAGCACTTTCTCCAAATAGACTGAAACAAGTAACCACTTGAGCCTTGTCACCTAGCAGTACCATCGGGTGCATCCAAAATGATTTATGTGCCTATGGTATGTTTAGCGCAAACCGTGCACGTGAATAGTCTTGATGGCTAGAGGGGGTGAATAGCCTTTTAAAATTCTACAAAGACAAGCTAAACAAGTTAACTTGCACTAACACTGTCACTGTCACCAAATGGATTGAAACAAGATTCCACATGACCAAAGTCACATAGGAGATCCATCGGGTGCTTCCAAAACGGTTTCTGAGCCTATGCTACGTTGGCACAAACCGTGCACCTATCTTGCGTCAAGGTTAGCACTATGTCTAAACAGACCAAAACTAGCATCCACTTGAGCCTAGTCACCTAGGAGTACCATCTTTTGCGTCCAAAATGATTTCTATGCCTATGGTACGTTTGGAGCAAACAGTGCACCTATCTTGCACTGGCAGTACCGCTATCTCCAAATGGATTGAAACGAGATTCCATATGACCAATGTCATCTAGGAGATCCACCAGGAGCATCCAAAACGATTTCTGAGCCTATGGTACGTTTGGCACAAACCGTGCACCTATCTTGCGTCAAGGTTAGCACTATCACCAAATAGACCAAAACGAGCATCCAATTGAGCCTCGTCACCTAGGAGTACCATCGGATGCGTCCAAAATGATTTCTGAGCCTATGGTACGTTCAACACAAACCATGCACCTATATTGGGTCAAGATTAGCACTATCTCCAAACATACCAAAACGAGCATCCACTTGGGCCACGTCACCTAGTTATCATCGGGTGAGTCCAAAACGATTTCTGTGCCTATGATACGTTTGGCGCAAACCGTGCACCTATCTTGCACTAACACTACCACTGTCTCCAAATGGATTGAAATGAGATTCCACATGACCAATGTCATATAGGAGATCTATCGGGTGCGTCCAAAACGATTTCTGACCCTATGTTACGTTCAGCGCAAACCGTACACCTTTCTTGCGTCAAGGTTAGCACTATGTCTAAACAGACCAAAACGAGCATCCACTTGACCCTATGGTACGTTTGAGGAAAATCATGCACCAATCTCGCATCAAGGTTAGCACTATCCCTAAACTGACCAAAACGAGCATCCACTTGAGCCTCGTCACCTAGGAGTACCATCGGGTGCGTCCAACACGATTTCTGAGTGATGTTTGGGGCAAATCGTGCACCTATCTTGCACTAACGCTACCACTGTCTCCAAATGGATTGAAATGAGATTCCACATGACCAATGTCACATAGGAGAACTATCGAGTGCGTCTAAAATGATTTCTGACCCTATGTTACGTTCGGCGCAAACCGAGCATCTATATTGCGTCAAGATTAGCACTATGTCCAAACAGACCAAAATGAGCATTCACTAAGCCTCATCATGTAGGAGTCCCATCGGGTGTGTCTGAAATGATTTTCGATCTTGTGGTACATTCGGCGCAAACCGTGCACCTATCTTGCATCAAGATTAGCACTATCTCCAAATAGACTGAAACAAGTAACCACTTGAGCCTTGTCACCTAGTAGTACCATCGGGTGCGTCCAAAACGATTTCTGTGCCTATGGTACTTTAGCGCAAACCGTGCACATAACTTGTCCAAACACTGCCACTGTCACCAAATGGATTGAAACTTGATTCCACATGACCAAAGTCACTTAGGAGATCCATCGGGTGCATCCAAAACGATTTCTGAGCCTATGCTACGTTCGGCACAAGCCGTGCACCTATCTTGCGTCAAGGTTAGCACTATGTCTAAACAGACCAAAACGAGCATCCACTTGGGCCTATGATACATTTGAAGCAAATCATGCACCAATCTTGCATCAAGGTTAGCACTATCCCTAAACTGACCAAAACGAGCATCCACTTGAGCCTCGTCACCTAGGAGTACCATCGGGTGCGTCCAACATGATTTCTGAGCGATGTTTGGGGCAAACCGTGCACCTATCTGGCACTAACGCTACCACTATCTCCAAATGGATTGAAATGAGATTCCACTTGACCAATGTCACATAGGAGATCTATCGGGTGCGTCCAAAATGATTTCTGACCCTATGTTACGTTCGGCGCAAACCGAGCATCTATCTTGCGTCAAGATTAGCACTGTGTCCAAACAGACCAAAACGAGCATCCACTTGAGCCTCATCACGTAGGAGTACCATCAGGTGTGTCTGAAATGATTTTCGATCTTGTGGTACTTTCGGCGCAAACCGTGCACCTATCTTGCGTCAAGATTAGCACTTTCTCCAAATAGACTGAAACAAGTAACCACTTGAGCCTTGTCACCTAGCAGTACCATCGGGTGCATCCAAAATGATTTATATGCCTATGGTACGTTTAGCGCAAACCGTGCACGTGAATGGTCTTGATGGCTCGAGGGGGTGAATAGCCTTTTAAAATTCTACAAAGAGAAGCTAAACAAGTTAACTTGCACTAACACTGTCACTATCACCAAATGGATTGAAACAAGATTCCACATGACCAAAGTCACATAGGAGATCCATCGGGTGCATCCAAAACGGTTTCTGAGCCTATGCTACGTTGGCACAAACCGTGCACCTATCTTGCGTCGAGGTTAGCACTATGTCTAAACAGACCAAAACTAGCATCCACTTGAGCCTAGTCACCTAGGAGTACCATCTTTTGCGTCCAAAATGATTTCTATGCCTATGGTACGTTTGGAGCAAACAGTGCACCTATCTTGCACTGGCAGTACCGCTATCTCCAAATGGAATGAAACGAGATTCCATATGACCAATGTCATCTAGGAGATCCACCAGGAGCATCCAAAACGATTTCTGAGCCTATGGTACGTTTGGCACAAACCGTACACCTATCTTGCGTCAAGGTTAGCACTATCACCAAATAGACTAAAACGAGCATCCAATTGAGCCTCGTCACCTAGGAGTACCATCGGATGCGTCCAAAATGATTTCTGAGCCTATGGTACGTTCAACACAAACCATGCACCTATATTGTGTCAAGATTAGCACTATCTCCAAACATACCAAAACGAGCATCCACTTGGGCCACGTTACCTAGTTACCATCGGGTGCGTCCAAAACGATTTCTGTGCCTATGATACGTTTGGCGCAAACCGTGCACCTATCTTGCACTAACACTACCACTATCTCCAAATGGATTGAAATGAGATTCCACATGACCAATGTCATATAGGAGATCTATCGGGTGCATCCAAAACGATTTCTGACCCTATGTTACGTTCAGCGCAAACCGTACACCTTTCTAGCGTCAAGGTTAGCACTATGTCTAAACAGACCAAAACGAGCATCCACTTGACCCTATGGTACGTTTGACGAAAATCATGCACCAATATCGCATCAAGGTTAGCACTATCCCTAAACTGACCAAAACGAGCATCCACTTGAGCCTCGTCACATAGGAGTACCATCGGGTGCGTCCAACACGATTTCTGAGCGATGTTTGGGGCAAACCGTGCACCTATCTTGCACTAACGCTACCACTGTCTCCAAATGGATTGAAATGAGATTCCACATGACCAATGTCACATAGGGAACTATCGAGTGCGTCTAAAACGATTTCTGACCCTTTGTCACGTTCGGCGCAAACCGAGCATCTATATTGCGTCAAGATTAGGCTCAAGTCGATGCTCGCTTTTGTCTGTTTGAAGAAATTGCTAATCTTCACGCAAGATAGGTGCACGGTTTGCACCAAGCGTAGCATAGGGTTAGAAATCATTTTGGACACTCCCGATGGATCTCCTATGTGACTGGTCATGTGGAATCTCGTTTCAATCCATTTGGAGACACTGGTAGTGTTAGTCCAAGATAGGTGCACGGTTTGCGCCAAACGTACCATAGGCACAGAAATCGTTTTGGATGCACCTGATGGTACTCCAAGGTGACGAGGCTCAAGTGGATGCTCGTTTTGGTTTGTTTTTAGATAGTGTTAATCTTGACCAAAGATAGGTGCACGGTTTGCGCCGAACGTACCATAGGCTTAGAAATCGTTTCGGTCGCACCCAATGGTACTCCTAGGTGACGAGGCTCAAGTGGATGCTCGTTTTGGTCTGTTTGGACATAGTGATAATCTTGACACAGACAGGTGCACAGTTGGCGCCGAATGTACCATAGGCTCAGAAATCATTTTGGACACACCCGATGGTACTCCTAGGTGACGAGGCTCAAGTGTATGCTCATTTTGGTCTGTTTAGAGAAAGTGCTAACCTTGACGCAAGATAGGTGCACGGTTTGTACTGAACGTACCGTAGGCTCAGAAATTGGTTTGGACGGACCCGATGGTACTCCTAGGTGATAAGGCTCAAGTGGATGCTTGTTTGGGTTTGTTTGGAGATAGTGCTAATCTTGACGCAAGATAGGTGCACGGTTTGCGCCGAACCTACCGTAGGCTCAGAAATCGTTTTGGACGCACCCGATGGATCTTTTATGTGACATTGGTCATGTGGAATCTCGTTTCAATCCATTTGGAGATAGTGGTAGTGTCAGTGCAAGATAGGCGCACGGTTTGCGCCAAACATACCCTAGGCACAGAAATCGATTTGGACGCACCCGATGGTACTCCTAGGCGATGAGGCTCAAGTGGATGCTCGTATTGGTCTGGTTAGAGATAGTGCTAATCTTGACGCAAGACAGCTGCACGTTTTGCGACAAACATACCATAGGCTCAAAAATCATTTTGGACGCACCCGATGGATCTCCTCGGTGACACTGGTCATATGGAATCCCGTTTCAATCCATTTCGAGACAGTGTTTATGTCAATGCAGGATAGGTGCATGGTTTGTGCCAAACGTAGCTCAGAAATCATTTTAGACGCACCCAATGGTAGTTCTAGGTGACGAGGCTCAAGTGGATACTTGTTTCGGTCTATTTGGAGATAGTGCTAATCTTGACGCAAGATAGGTGCATGGTTTGCGCCGAACGTACCACAGGCTCGAAATTGCTTTGGATACACCCAATAGAACACCTAGCTGATGTGGTTCATGTGGAATCTTATTTTGGTCCATTTAGAGACGGTGTTAGTTTCGGTGCAAGATAGGTGCATGGTTTGCGAGAAACATACCATAGGCTCGAAAATCGTTTTGGACGCACCCGATGGTACTCCTAGGTGACGAGGCTCAAGTGGATGCTCACTTTTGTCTGTTTGAAGCAATTGCTAATCCTCACGCAAGATAGGTGCACGGTTTGCGCCAAACGTAGCACAGAGTCAGAAATCATTTTGGACGCTCCCGATGGATCTCCTATGTGACATTGGTCATGTGGAATATTGTTTCAATCCATTTGGAGACAGTGGTAGGGTTAGTCTAATATAGGTGCACAGTTTGCGCCAAACGTTCCATAGGCATAGAAATCGTTTTGGACGCACCCGATGGTACTCCTAGGTGATGAGGTTCAAGTGGATGCTCCTAGGTGACGAGGCTCAAGATAGGTGCATGGTTTGCGCCAAATGTACCTTTGGCTCAAAAATCATTTTGGACGCACCCAATGGTACTCCTAGGTGACGAGGCTCAAGTGGATGCTCGTATCAATCCATTTGGAGACACCGTTAGTGTCAGTGCAAGATAGTACAAGGTTTGCGCCAAACGTAGCCTAGAAATAGTTTTGCACACACCCAATGGTGCTTCTAGGTGACGAGGCTCAAGTGGATACTTGTTTCAGTAGTGCTAATCTTGACGCAAGATAGGTGCATGGTTTGCGCCAAACATACCATAGGCTCAGAAATCGTTTTGGACCCACCCGATGGTACTGCTAGTCGACGAGGCTCAAGTGGATGCTCGCTTTGGTCTGTTTAGAGATAGCGCTAATCTTGATGCAAGATAATTGCACGGTTTGCGCCGAAGGTAGCATAGGCTCAAAAATCATTTTGGACGCACCCGATGGATCCCCTATGTGACATTGGTCATGTGGAATCTCGTTTCAATCCATTCGAAGATAGTGGTAGTGTAGTGTTAGTGCAAGATAGGTGCACGGTTTGTGCCAAACAAGCCATAGGCACAGAAATCGTTTTGGCTGCACACGATGGTACTCCTAGGTGACAAGGCTCAAGTGGATGCTCGTTTTGCTCTGTTTGGACATAGTGCTAATCTTGACACAAGATAGGTACACAATTTGCATCGAACGTACCATAGGCTTGGAAATCATTTTGGACACACCTGATGGTGCTCCTAGGTGACGAATCTCAAGTGGATGCTCGTTTTGGTCTGTTTGGAGATAGTGCTAATCTTGACGCAAGATAGGTGCAAGGTTTACGCCGAATGTACCATAGGCTCAGAAATCATTCTGGATGCACCCGATGGTACTCCTAGGTGACAAGGGTCAAGTGGATGCTCGTTTTTGTTTTTTGGCAGATAGTGCTAATCTTGACCAAAGATAGGTGCACGGTTTCCGCCGAATGTACCATAAGCTCAAAAATCATTTCGGACGCACCCGATGGTTCTCCTAGGTGACGAGGCTCAAGTGGATGCTCGTTTTGGTCTGTTTGGACATAGTGCTAATCTTGACGCAAGATAGGTGCATAGTTTGCGCCGAATGTACTATAGGCTCATAAATCGTTTTGGACGCACCCGATGGATCTCCTCGGTGACATTGGTCATTTGGAATCTCGTTTCAATACATTTGGAGACAGTGTTAGTATCAGTGCAAGATAGGAGCACGGTTTGCGCCAAACATCGATCAAAAATCATTTTATACGCACCCGATGGTACTCCTAGGTGACAAGGCCCAAGTGGATGGAGATAGTGTTAACTTTGACGCAAGATAGGTGCACGGTTTGTGCCGAACGTACCGTAGGCTCAGAAATCGTCGCGGACGCACCCGATGGTACTCCTAGGTGATAAGGCTCAAGTGGATGCTTGTTTTGGTCTGTTTGGACATAGTGCTAATCTTGACACAAGATAGGTGCACGGTTTGCGCCGAATGTACCATAGGCTCAGAAATCATTCTGGATGCACCTGATGGATCTCCTCGGTGACATTGGTCATTTTGAATCTTGTTCCATTGCATTTGGAGATAGTGGTACTGTTAGTGCAAGATAGGTGCATGGTTTGCGCCAAACGTACCAATGGCAAGAAATCATTTTGGACACACTCGTTGCTACTCCTAGGTGACGAGGATCAAGTGGACGCTCATTTTGGTTTATTTGTAGATAGTGTTAATTATGACCAAAGATTGGTGCACGGTTTGAGCCGAACGTACCATAGGCTCAGAAATCTTTTCAGATGCACCCAATGGTACTCCTAGGTGACGAGGCTCAAGTGGATGCTCGTTTTGGTCTATTTAGAGATAGTGCTAAACTTGACGCAAGATAGGTGCATGGTTTGTGCCAAATGTACCATAGGCTCAGAAATTATTTAGGACGCACCCGATGGATCTCCTCGGTGACATTGTTCATATGGAATCTCATTTCAATCCTTTTGGAGACAGTGTTACTGTCAGTGCAAGATAGGTGCACGGTTTATGCCAAACATCGCTCAAAAATCGTTTTGCACGCACCCGATGGTACTCCTAGGTGACGAGGCTCAAGTGGATGCTCGTTTTGGTCTGTTTGGAGATAGTGTTATTCTTGACGCAAGATAGGTGCACGGTTTGCGCCAAATGTACCATAGACTCAGAAATTGTTTTGGACGCACCCGATGGATCTCCTCAGTGACATTGTTCATTTGGAATCTCGTTTCAATCTATTTGGAGACATGTTTGTGTCAGTGCAAGATAGGTGCACGGTTTGCGCCAAACATCGCTCAAAAATCGTTTCACTCGCACCAGATGGCACTCCTATGTGACAAGGCTCAAGTGGATACTCGTTTTGGTCTGTTTGGAGATAGTGCTAACCTTAACGCAATATAGGAGCACGGTTTTCTCCGAACGTACCGTAGGTTTAGAAATCGTTTTGGATGCACCCGATGGTACTCCTAGGTGACGAGGCTCAAGCGGATGCTCGCTTTGGTCTATTTGGTGATAGTGCAAATCTTGATGCAAGATTGGTGCTCGGTTTGCGCCGAACGTACCGCAGGCTCGGAAATTGTTTTAGACGCAAGATAGGTGGATGGTTTACACCAAACGTTGCTCAGAAATCACTTTAGACGCATGATATGACCATGTCAACCAACAACATGTTACAACCTCCAAGTCAAGCTACACCAACACCAGTCCAAGTCTTTGATGGACCAATTACACGTAGTCGAGCCAAGAAGCTACAACAAGAGGTGCACACGCTACTTTCTGAAAATCATTTTAATGTTAATGAGAATTATATACTGCCTAAGTCGTGCACGTTGCTATTGCTTAGGTGCACCACGGAGGATGACAAGAAGACACCAAGGGTGAACCAAAGAGGAGGATCACGTTCGAGCCAGTCCAGTGTGACAGAACCATAAAAAAGAATCAGTCACAACTTTTTGCTTGCAAAAGCTATGAAGGCCCATGAGGACTTGTTGGAAAGCTTATCAAGTCTAATTTCAAGCCCAAGTTCTCTCACTTGATTTGGATTCTCCAATTTTGAGATTCGACTGATTTAGTACAGACTGGTCAGCTAGTCAGCAGTCAGCCTGATGTCCAAGTTCCCATGCAAAACTGTACCAATCTACAATATTTCGTGGTACATGCTGCACATGGTGTGAAAGGTTATCAAGTTATCTTTCCAACCCAACAAACCGCATGTCATTTGGAGTTTCCAAGATAGAGTTATTGCCAAAACACTGAAGACTGCACTGACAACCAGCAGCCACGCGAAAACTCTTCAGGAAGGCATCTCGAGGAGGCCCGTTCATATAGTGCGTCTTATATTTTTCTTTTCGAGTTTCCACCTATCTAGCAGGGCTGTTGCTAGTATAAATACCTCCTAGACTCATTGCAATTTCAGACTTTTGATAATCGAATACAAACCCCCCTTTTGTTCAGCTGTGTGCTAACAAATATTGAGAGAGATCTCTACCTCTTTGCTCTTGTGATTTCCTTTGCGGGATTTACAGAAGCGGTGGCTTCATCCGCTCCCAATTGGTGCTCCTACTCCCTTCGAGGTTTCCTCGATTGATTGTAGGCTGTGTTGGTTGGTTCTTTAGAGTGTGGTTGGGCGAATCCTCGATTTAGGTTGCCGGTTAAAGACGGTGGTTGGCTTCGAGTTTTATTTGCCAGGTTGCACTAGTTATTGCTGCTTGCAGCAAGTTATCTTGGCTTCTTTGGAGCTAGTTATCTGGTGTTCATCCTACATCATGAAGATCGGGACATTGTATTGTATCATCTAGTATCAAAGCTTTCGTTACCACGGTAGGATTTTTTTTCCCTTAGCTACTTATATATTTTGTTTCATCCTATCCACCAAAAAGCCTGAAAAATACATTACTTTAGCCCTTTGTTTCAATCTGTTATTTTAGTGAGTTTTGTCAAGTTTCAGTTCATTAGAGTCTTTGTTTTAGTTGCTGATCATTATCCTTTGCGTGTCCTTTGAGCCTCTATATATATCTGAAAATCCCTACAAAAAAATCTGAAAACGCATATCATGTCCTTCGCGTAAACTTTGATCCTATTATAGCTACCAGTTGTGTTTTGTTCTTATCTTAATTGTGCAAGTGTCTTAATCTGGTCTATGTGTTTAGTTATAAAAAAAGTGTGTCAAAAAAAAGAGAAGAAAGAAAAGTAAAAAAAAGAATAGAGAAAAGCTGAGAAAGAAAGGATGAAAGATCAGTAGGTTTATGTGCACAAGTGCTGAAAGTTTTCATATCTAGTAGTGCAACCAGTGTGCTATTCTTGTTTGGTGCAAAATTTTGGTTGACTCTGATCGCAACACTTGCATCCCAATCATACTCCTTGTTTGCATCAAATCTAAAATTTCCTTGCGTGTGTGTGTGATCGATTTACATCTCATTCATATTCTGTGATCAGCACTAGACAGGGAACTTCTAGCTTGGGTTGTTACTTAACTTTACAATAGCTAGAATTCAGATTGCATCCCTTGTGCATTACTCCCCACCAAGCTCCACATATAAGCCATCGTAATCGGTATTCTTTAGTCTTGTATTCTCCCAACCATCACTCTCGGATACCACCACACATTATTTTTCCTGTAACTCGCAGGGATTTCATAAGAGCTTCGGTTGGTTAGAGAGGTAAGGTTGTGAGATTCCATATATATTCCTATTCCACAAATATCTATTGCCATATTGAGCTAACATTTCAGAAAGATGGGTTCTAATGCTGAGATCGATGATTGTGTCACTGCGGCACAATTTAATGAACTTCGGCAAAGCATGGAAGAAAAGCAAGATCAATTGACTTGAGATCTTCAAGCCCTTATGAATGAGATCAGAGGACGTCGTCCTCCTCAAGAAGGTGGCAATAACCATGGTGGAGATGATGAAGATAGTGATGGAAGAAGGGGTCAGAGGAATCGAAGAGCTGCACATAGCAGAGGAAGTGGACGAGGTCGAAGGAATGATGATGAAGAATCTGAAGATGAGAATGATGATCATCATTCTCAACATAGCTTTGGTCGCCACCGTCATAGGAGAGGCAACCAAGAGGAGAAATTTGGCAAACTGAAATTCACTATGCCAAAATTTGATGGAGGGTCTGATCCTGAAGATTATTTCACATGGGAGTTGAAGGTAGAAAAGATATTTCGCATGCATAATTATTCAGAACAGAAGAAGTTAGCAATGGCATCTCTGGAGTTTGATGGATATGCTCTTATTTGGTGGGAGCAACTTCTCCAAGATCAACAAGAGGAAGGAGAACGTCCTATTGCAAGTTGGCAAGAAATGAAGAAAGAAATGAGACTTCGATTTGTGCCCAAGCACTATCGATGTGATCTCTTTAATAAACTGCAGAATTTGAAGCAAGGAAGTTTCTCTGTTGAAGAATATTATAAAGAGATGGAGAAGGCTATGATTCGAGCCAATGTGCATGAAGATGAAGAACAAACCGTTGCACGTTTTATGGCTGGGTTGCATCGCAACATTCAGTGCATTGTTGAGTTTCAGCCGTACCGTCATCTTATTGACTTGGTACATCAAGCAACCAAAGCTGAACGTCAACTGCAGCAAGATGCTAAGAGCAGCAAGTCCTTGTCATTTGGTACGAGGAATTTTTCTAGAGGAAGTAAATCAAAAACAAAGTTTGCTGCTGCACCATCAATGGGAAAAAGCTCAAATGGAGGCTCACGTTCTAATTTTCAGGGTGCTTTTAGTGGGAAGAACACTACTGCCCCAAAACCAGCGGCATCCACAACTAATTTAGTGGGTTCTACATCCAAGAGTAGTGGAATTCAGTGCTTCAAGTGTGGAGGCCGTGGGCATATAAGTAGGGAATGCCCAAACAATCGGGTGATCATTGTGAATGATAATGGAGACTTTGATTCAGCCAGTGAAGAGGAAGTTGAGGAAGAATATGATGAGGAAGCCCATGAAAATGAGGACCATACTGGCTGCGAGTTTGAGCAGGGTGCTGCTCTTGTTGTAGCTCAAATCTTGAGTGTTCAAATGAAAGAAAATGAAAATGGGCAGCGACACAATTTATTTCAAACCAGAGCAAAAGTGCAAGATAATGTAGTGAAGGTGATCATTGATGGAGGGAGCTGCCATAATCTTGCTAGTCGTGAGATGGTTGACAAGCTTGGTTTGAAGTTGCTGCGACACCCTCATCCATATCATGTCCAATGGTTGAATGATTCGGGAGATATCAAGATTGCATATAAAGTGAAAGTTCCATTCAAGATTGGGGAATATGTTGACACGGTGGTGTGTGATGTGGCACCCATGTCAGTGTGTCACTTGCTGCTTGGAAGACCATGGCAATATGATCGATATAGCCAACATTGTGGGAGAACAAATCAGATCACTCTTGATCTAAAAGGGAAGAAGTTTGTACTCAAGCCTATGACACCTCAACAAATCATGTCTGAACACTTACAAAAGAAATCTGAAATTGTTCTAGTGAGTAGAGAGGCAGGAGAGCAGAAGAAATTGAGTGCCATCCACAACTCGGTGAGTGAGTGCCACAAGCCAAACTTGAGAGAAAAAAATAAAGGAGAGGGAGAGCATCTAGTTATGCTAGCCACAAAATCTGAAATGAGAGAAGTTAGGAACAACCCAGATCAAGTGCTCTTTGTACTTGTGTACAAGGACATATTAGTTTCAGCTAACGACATCACCTCTCTTCCTAGTGTTGTGTCTCATCTTTTGCAGGACTATGAAGATGTTTTTCCAAAGGAGACACCAGCTGGACTACCTCCAATTCGTGGGATTGAGCATCAAATTGATCTCATTCCAGGGGCTGCACTCCCTAATCGTCCGCCATACCGCACCAATCCGGAAGAAACAAAGGAGATACAAAGGCAAGTGCAAGAACTTCTTGACAAAGCTTTTGTTCATGAAAGTTTAAGTCCTTGTGCTGTTCCTGTGATTTTAGTACCTAAGAAAGATGGTTCTTGGAGGATGTGTGTTGATTGTAGAGCTATAAATAATATCACTGTTCGCTATCGCCATCCTATTCCACGATTAGATGACATGCTTGATGAATTGAGTGGTTCCACCATATTTATTAAAATTGATTTGAGAAGTGGGTACCATCAAATAAGAATGAAAGCTGGAGATGAATGGAAAACTGCATTTAAAACAAAATTTGGGTTGTATGAATGGTTGGTTATGCCTTTTGGTTTGACTAATGCTCCAAGTACTTTTATGAGATTAATGAACCATGTCCTGAGAGCTTTCATTGGAAAATTTGTGGTTGTCTATTTTGATGACATCTTAATTTATACCAAGTCTTTTGAAGAACATATGAATCACATTCGTCAAGTCTTGGATGAGCTCTGGAAGGAGAAATTATTTGCTAATCTTGAGAAGTGCAGTTTTTGCACAGACCATGTTGTGTTCCTTGGCTTTGTTGTTTCAGTGAAAGGAATAGAAGTGGATGAAAGCAAGGTGAAGGCCATCAAGGATTGGCCAACTCCAACGAATGTAAGTCAAGTAAGAAGTTTTCATGGCCTTGCTGGTTTTTATAGAAGGTTTGTGAAAGATTTCAGTACCATCGCTGCTCCTTTGAATGAATTGACAAAGAAAGGTGTTGATTTTAAATGGGGCAACTCACAAGAAAATGCTTTTCAATAATTAAAGAAACGTTTGACTGAAGCACCGTTACTTGTTCTTCCTGATTTCACTAAAACTTTTGAAGTAGAATGTGATGCTAGTGGGATTGGGATAGGAGGAGTTTTAATGCAGCAAGGAAAACCTATAGCATATTTTAGTGAAAAATTGGGAGGTGCTCAACTGAATTATTCTGTATATGACAAAGAATTGTATGCTTTGGTGCGTGTGCTTGAGACATGGCAGCATTACTTATGGCCAAAAGAGTTTGTTATTCATTCCGATCATGAAGCTTTAAAATACTTGAAAGGACAAGCAAAACGAATCGTCGCCATGCTAAATGGGATGAGTTCATCGAAACATTCCCATACATCGTGAAATACAAGAAAGGTAAGGACAATGTGGTTGCTGATGCGTTGTCACGAAAGAGTGTGTTGCTGAACCAACTTGAGGTAAAGGTTTTGGGACTTGAAAGTTTGAAAGACATGTATAAAAATGACCCTGAATTTTCAGAACCATATAGTCATTGTAAAGATGGAAAAGGTTGGGAAAATATCACATACATGATGGATTTTTGTTTAGAGCTAATAAGCTTTGTGTTCCAAATTCTTCGGTTAGATTGCTTTTGTTGCAGGAGTCACATGGAGGTGGACTAACAGGTCATTTTGGACAAAAGAAAACTCATGAACTGCTGCAAGATCATTTCTATTGGCCCAAGATGCAGAGAGATGTCATCAGATTTGTGGAGCGATGCGTCACCTGCCACAAAGCTAAGTCCAAACTGAACCCTCATGGCTTATACACTCCATTACCTACTCCTAATATTCCGTGGGAAGATATAAGTATGGACTTTATTTTGGGATTGCCTAAAACTCAGAGGGGAAAAGATTCTATTTTTGTTGTGGTTGATAGATTTTCAAAGATGGCTCATTTTATCCCTTGTAACAAGAGCGACGATGCTTCACATGTTGCTAATTTGTTTTTTAGAGAAATTGTGAGACTGCATGGGATGCCTAGAACCATTGTGTCTAATCGTGACGTCAAGTTTGTGAGCTACTTTTGGAAAACATTATGGGCAAAGCTTGGGACCAAGCTCTTGTTCTCAACCACTTGTCACCCTCAAACCGATGGACAAACTGAAGTGGTGAATCGTACATTGTCAATGTTGCTGCGAACCATGGTGAAAAAGAACTTGAAGGATTGGGAGGATTGCTTGCCTCCTGTGGAGTTTGCCTATAACAGGGCAGTACACTCTACCACTAATTTGTGTCCTTTTGAAATTGTTTATGGGATCAAACCTATTGCTCCGATAGATTTGTTGCCACTGCCATTGCAGGAGAGAACCAACATGGAAGCCTCAAAGCGTGCCGCATATATAAAGAAGGTACATGAGAAGACCAAAGAAGCAATTGAGTTGAAGGCGACACGCAAGGCTGCAAGTATGAACAAACATCAGAAGAAAGTATTGTTTGAGCCAGGGGACTTGGTGTTGATTCACTTGCGTAAGGATCGCTTTCCTGAGAAGCGCAAATCCAAGTTTATGCCACGAGGGGATGATCCATTCAGAGTGTTGTCCAAGATCAATGACAATGCATACAAGATAGATCTTCTAGCAAGTTATGGCGTGAGCAACACCTTCAATGTTGCTGATCTATCTCCATTCACAAGTGAAGATATTTCAGAGTCGAGGACGACTCCTTTTCAAGAGGGGGAGGATGATATGACCATGTCAACCAACAACATGTTACAACCTCCAAGTCAAGCTACACCAACACCAGTCCAAGTCTTTGATGGACCAATTACACGTAGTTGAGCCAAGAAGCACAACAAGAGGTGCACGCGCTACTTTCTAAAAATCATTTTAATGTTAATGAGAATTATATACTGCCTAAGTCATGCACGTTGCTATTGTTAGGTGCACCACGGAGGATGACAAGAAGACACCAAGGGTGAACCAAAGAGGAGGATCACGTTCGAGCCAGTCCAGTGTGACAGAACCATCAAAAAGAATCAGTCACAACTTTTTGCTTGCAAAAGCTATGAAGGCCCATGAGGACTTGTTGGAAAGCTTATCAAGTCTAATTTCAAGCACAAGTTCTCTCACATGATTTGGATTCTCCAATGTTGAGATTCGACTGATTTAGTACAGACTGGTCAGCTAGTCAGCAGTCAGCCTGATGTCCAAGTTCCCATGCAAAACTGTACCAATCTACAATATTTCGTGGTACATGCTGCACATGGTGTGAAAGGTTATCAAGTTAACTTTCCAACCCAACAAACCACATGTCATTTGGAGTTTCCAAGATAGAGTCATTTGGAGTTTTGGACGCACCCGATGGAACTCCTAGGTGACGAGGCTCAAGTGGATGCTCGTCTTGGTCTGTTTGGACATAGTGATAATCTTGACGCAGACAGGTGCATGGTTGGCGCCGAATGTACCATAGGCTCAGAAATCATTTTGGACGCACCCGATGGTACTCCTAGATGACGAGGCTCAAGTGTATGCTCATTTTGGTCTATTTAGAGATAGTGCTAACCTTGATGCAAGATAGGTGCACGGTTTGTGCCGAACGTACCGTAGGCTTAGAAATCATTTTGGACGCACCCGATGGTACTCCTAGGTGATAAGGCTCAAGTGGATGCTTGTTTGGGTTTGTTTGGAGATAGCGCTAATCTTGACGCACGATAGGTGCACCGTTTGCGCCGAACCTACCGTAGGCTCAGAATTCATTTTGGACGCACCCGATGGATCTTTTATGTGACATTGGTCATGTGGAATCTCGTTTCAATCCATTTGGAGATAGTGGTAGTGTCAGTGCAAGATAGGCGCACGGTTTGCCCCAAACATACCCTAGGCACAGAAATCGATTTGGACGCACCCGATGGTACTCCTAGGTGATGAGGCTCAAGTGGATGCTCGTCTTGGTCTGATTGGAGATAGTGCTAATCTTGACGCAAGACAGCTGCACGGTTTGCGTCAAATATACCATAGGCTCAAAAATCATTTTGGACGCACCCGATGGAACTCCTCGGTGACATTGGTCGTGTGGAATCTCGGTTCAATCCATTTCGAGAGTGTTGTGTCAGTGCAGGATAGGTGGATGGTTTGCACCAAACGTAGCTCAGAAATCATTTCAGACGCACTTGATTGTACTTCTAGGTGACGAGGCTCAAGTGGGTACTTGTTTCGGTCTATTTGGAGATAGTGCTAATCTTGACGTAGGATTGGTGCATGGTATGCGCCGAACGAACCACAGGCTCGAAATTGCTTTGGACACACCCAATAGAACAGCTAGGTGACGTGGGTCATGTGGAATCTTATTTTGGTCCGTTTAGAGACGGTGTTAGTTTCGGTGCAACATAGGTGCATGGTTTGCGAGAAATGTACCATAGGCTCAGAAATCATTCTGGACGCACCCGATGGTACTCCTAGGTGACGAGGCTCAAGTGGATGCTCGCTTTTGTCTGTTTGAAGAAATTACTAATCCTCACGCAAGATAGGTGCACGGTTTGCTCCAAACGTAGCATAGGGTCAGAAATCATTTTGGACGCTCCCGATGGATCTCCTATGTGACATTGGTCATGTGGAATATCGTTTCAATCCATTTGGAGACAGTGGTAGGGTTAGTCCAATGTAGGTGCACGGTTTGCGCCAAACGTACCATAGGCATAGAAATCGTTTTGGACGCACCCGATGGTACTCCTAGGTGATGAGGCTCAAGTGGATGCTCGTTTTGGTTTTTTTAGATAGTGTTGATCTTGACCAAAGATAGGTGCACGGTTTGCGCCGAACGTACCATAGGCTCAGAAATCGTTTCGGACGCACCCGATGGAACTCCTAGGTGACGAGGCTCAAGTGGATGCTCGTTTTTTTCTGTTTGGACATAGTGATAATCTTGATGCAAGATAGATGCATGATTTGTGCCGAATGTACTATAGGCTCAGAAATCGTTTTGGCCGCACCCGATGGTACTCCTAGGTGTCGAGGCTCAAGTATGTGCTCGTTTTGGTCTATTTAGAGACAGCGCTAACCTTGACGCAAGATAGGTGCACGGTTTGCGCAGAACGTACCACAGGCTCGAAATTGCTTTGGACACACCTAATAGAACACCTAGTTTAGAAACGTACCATTGGCTCTAAAATTGTTTTGGACGCACCCGATGGTACTCCTAGGTGATGAAGCTCAAGTGGATGCTCGCTTTGGTCTGTTTGAAGAAATTGCTAATCCTCACGCAAGATAGGTGCACGGTTTGTGCCAAACGCAGCATAGGGTCAGAAATCGTTTTGGAAGCTCCTGATGGATCTCCTATGTGACATTGGTCATGTGGAATCAAGTTTCAATCCATTTGGAGACAGTGGTAGTGTTAGTGCAAGATAGGTGCACGGTTTGCGCCAAACGTACTATAGGCATAGAAATTGTTTTGCACGCACACGATGGTACTTCTAAGTGACTAGGCTCAAGTGGATGTTCGCTTTGGTTTGTTTTCAGATAGTGTTAATCTTGACCAACGATAGCTGCACGGTTTGCACCGAACATACCATAGGCTCAGAAATCGTTTCAGACGCACCTTATGGTACTCCTAGGTGAGGAGGCTCAAGTGGACGCTCATTTTGGTTTATTTGCAGATAGTGTTAATCATGAACAAAGATAGGTGCACAGTTTGCACTGAACGTACCATAGGCTCAGAAAATCGTTTCGGACGCACCCGATGGTACTCCTAGGTGACGAGGCTCAAGTGGACGCTCGTTTGGGTTTGTTTGGAGATAATGCTAATCTTGACGCAAGATAGGTGCACGGTTTGCGCAAAACGTACTATAGGCTTAGAAATCGTTTTGGACGCACCGGATGGATATCCTATGTGACATTGGTCATGTGGAATCTCGTTTCAATCCATTTGGAGACAGTGGTACTATCGGTGCAAGATAGGTGCATGGTTTGCGCCAAATGTACCATAGGCATAGAAATCGTTTTGGACGCACCCGATGGTACTCCTAGGTGACGGGGCTCAAGTGGATGCTCGCTTTGGTCTATTTGGTGATAGTGCAAATCTTGATGCAGACAGGTGCATGGTTGGCGCCGAATGTACCATAGGCTCAGAAATTATTTTGGACGCACCCGATGGTACTCCTAGATGACGAGGCTCAAGTGTATGCTCATTTTGGTCTATTTAGAGATAGTGCTAACCTTGATGCAAGATAGGTGCACGGTTTGTGCCGAACGTACCGTAGGCTTAGAAATCATTTTGGACGCACCCAATGGTACTCCTAGGTGATAAGGCTCAAGTGGATGCTTGTTTGGGTTTGTTTGGAGATAGCGCTAATCTTGACGCACGATAGGTGCACCGTTTGCGCCGAACCTACCGTAGGCTCAGAAATCATTTTGGACGCACCCGATGGATCTTTTATGTGACATTGGTCATGTGGAATCTCGTTTCAATCCATTTGGAGATAGTGGTAGTGTCAGTGCAAGATAGGCGCACGGTTTGCCCCAAACATACCCTAGGCACAGAAATCGATTTGGACGCACCCGATGGTACTCCTAGGTGATGAGGCTCAAGTGGATGCTCGTCTTGGTCTGATTGGAGATAGTGCTAATCTTGACGCAAGACAGCTGCACGGTTTGCGTCAAACATACCATAGGATGAAAAATCATTTTGGACGCACCCGATGGAACTCCTCGGTGACATTGGTCGTGTGGAATCTCGGTTCAATCCATTTCGAGAGTGTTGTGTCAGTGCAGGATAGACCAAACGTAGCTCAGAAATCATTTCAGATGCACCTGATTGTACTTCTAGGTGACGAGGCTCAAGTGGGTACTTGTTTCGGTCTATTTGGAGATAGTGCTAATCTTGACGTAGGATTGGTGCATGGTATGCGCCGAACGAACCACAGGCTCGAAATTGCTTTGGACACACCCAATAGAACGGCTAGGTGACGTGGGTCATGTGGAATCTTATTTTGGTCCGTTTAGAGACGGTGTTAGTTTCGGTGCAACATAGGTGCATGGTTTGCGAGAAATGTACCATAGGCTCAGAAATCATTCTGGACGCACCCGATGGTACTCCTAGGTGACGAGGCTCAAGTGGATGCTCGCTTTTGTCTGTTTCAAGAAATTGCTAATCCCCACGCAAGATAGGTGCACGGTTTGCTCCAAACGTAGCATAGGGTCAGAAATCATTTTGGACGCTCCCGATGGATCTCCTATGTGACATTGGTCATGTGGAATATCGTTTCAATCCATTTGGAGACAGTGGTAGGGTTAGTCCAATGTAGGTGCACGGTTTGCGCCAAACGTACCATAGGCATAGAAATCGTTTTGGACGCACCCGATGGTACTCCTAGGTGATGAGGCTCAAGTGGATGCTCGTTTTGGTTTTTTTAGATAGTGTTGATCTTGACCAAAGATAGGTGCACGGTTTGCGCCGAACGTACCATAGGCTCAGAAATCGTTTCGGACGCACCCGATGGAACTCCTAGGTGACGAGGCTCAAGTGGATGCTCGTTTTTTTTTGTTTGGACATAGTGATAATCTTGATGCAAGATAGATGCATGATTTGTGCCGAATGTACTATAGGCTCAGAAATCGTTTTGGCCGCACCCGATGGTACTCCTAGGTTTCGAGGCTCAAGTATGTGCTCGTTTTGGTCTATTTATAGACAGCGCTAACCTTGACGCAAGATAGGTGCACGGTTTGCGCAGAACGTACCATAGGCTCGAAATTGCTTTGGACACACCTAATAGAACACCTAGTTTAGAAACGTACCATTGGCTCTAAAATTGTTTTGGACGCACCCGATGGTACTCCTAGGTGATGAAGCTCAAGTGGATGCTCGCTTTGGTCTGTTTGAAGAAATTGCTAATCCTCACGCAAGATAGGTGCACGGTTTGTGCCAAACGCAGCATAGGGTCAGAAATCGTTTTGGAAGCTCCTGATGGATCTCCTATGTGACATTGGTCATGTGGAATCAAGTTTCAATCCATTTGGAGACAGTGGTAGTGTTAGTGCAAGATAGGTGCACGGTTTGCGCCAAACGTACTATAGGCATAGAAATTGTTTTGCACGCACACGATGGTACTTCTAAGTGACTAGGCTCAAGTGGATGTTCGCTTTGGTTTGTTTTCAGATAGTGTTAGTCTTGACCAACGATAGCTGCACGGTTTGCACCGAACATACCATAGGCTCAGAAATCGTTTCAGACGCACCTTATGGTACTCCTAGGTGAGGAGGCTCAAGTGGACGCTCATTTTGGTTTATTTGCAGATAGTGTTAATCATGAACAAAGATAGGTGCACAGTTTGCACTGAACGTACCATAGGCTCAGAAATCGTTTCGGACGCACCCGATGGTACTCCTAGGTGACGAGGCTCAAGTGGACGCTCGTTTGGGTTTGTTTGGAGATAGTGCTAATCTTGACGCAAGATAGGTGCACGGTTTGCGCAAAACGTACTATAGGCTTAGAAATCGTTTTGGACGCACCCGATGGATATCCTATGTGACATTGGTCATGTGGAATCTCGTTTCAATCCATTTGGAGACAGTGGTACTATCGGTGCAAGATAGGTGCATGGTTTGCGCCAAATGTACCATAGGCATAGAAATCGTTTTGGACGCACCCGATGGTACTCCTAGGTGACGGGGCTCAAGTGGATGCTCGCTTTGGTCTATTTGGTGATAGTGCAAATCTTGACGCAAGATAGGTGTTCGGTTTGCGCCGAACGTACCATAGGCTCAGAAATCGTTTTGGACGCACCCGATGGATCTCCTAGGTGACATTGGTCTTGTGGAATCTCATTTCAATCCATTTGGAGGCAGTGGTAGTGTCAGTGCATGATAGGTGCATGATTTGCGCCACACGTACCATAGGCATAGAAATCGTTTTGGACGCACCCGATGGTACTCCTAGGTGATGAGGATCAAGTGGATGCTCATTTTGGTATGTTTGGAGATAGTGCTAATCCTGTTGCAAGATAGTAGCACGATTTGCGTCGAACGTACCTTAGGCTCGAAAATCGTTTTGGACACAACCGATGGTACTCCTAGGTGATGAGGCTCAAGTGGATGCTCGTTTTGGTCTGTTTGGAGATAGTGTTAATCTTGTCGCAAGATAGGTGCACGGTTTGCGCCGAATGTACCATAAACTCAGAAATTGTTTTGGACGCACCCAATGGATCTCATCAGTGACATTGTTCATTTGGAATTTTGTTTCAATCCATTTTGAGACATTGTTAGTGTCAATGCAAGATAGGTGCACGGTTTATGCCAAACATCGCTCAGAAATCGTTTTGGACGCACCCGATGGTACTCCTAGGTGATAAGGCTCAAGTGGATGCTCGTTTTGGTCTGTTTGGAGACAGTGCTAACCTTGACGCAAGATAGGTGCACGGTTTGTGCCGAACGTACAGTAGGTTCCGAAATCATTTTGGACGCACCCGATGGATCTCCTAGGTGACATTGGTCTTGTGGAATCTCATTTCAATCCATTTGGAGGCAGTGGTAGTGTTAGTGCATGATAGGTGCACGATTTGCGCCACACGTACCATAGGCATAGAAATCGTTTTGGACGCACCCGATGGTACTCCTAAGTGATGAGGATCAAGTGGATGCTCATTTTGGTATGTTTGGAGATAGTGCTAATCCTGTTGTAAGATAGTAGCACGATTTGCGTCGAACGTACCTTAGGCTCGAAAATCGTTTTGGACACAACCGATGGTACTCCTAGGTGATGAGGCTCAAGTGGATGCTCGTTTTGGTCTGTTTGGAGATAGTGTTAATCTTGTCGCAAGATAGGTGCACGGTTTGCGCCGAATGTACCATAGACTCAGAAATTGTTTTGGACGCACCCAATGGATCTCATCGGTGACATTGTTCATTTGGAATTTTGTTTCAATCCATTTTGAGACAGTGTTAGTGTCAATGCAAGATAGGTGCACGGTTTATGCCAAACATCGCTCAGAAATCGTTTTGGACGCACCCGATGGTACTCCTAGGTGATAAGGCTCAAGTGGATGCTCGTTTTGGTCTATTTGGAGACAGTGCTAACCTTGACGCAAGATAGGTGCACGGTTTGTGCCGAACGTACAGTAGGTTCCGAAATCATTTTGGACGCACCCGATGGATCTCCTAGGTGACATTGGTCATGTGGAATCTCGTTCCATTCCATTTGGAGACAGGGGTACTGTCAGTGCAAGAGAGGTGCACGGTTTGCGTCGAATGTACTATAGGCTCAGAAATCGTTTTAGACGCACCCGATGGTACATCTAGGTGACGAGGCTCGAGTGGATACTGGTTTCGGTCTATTTGGAGATAGTGCTAATCTTGACGTAAGATAGGTCCATGGTTTGCGCCGATCATACCACAGGCTCGAAATTGCTTTGGACACACCCGATAGAACGCCTAGGTGACGTGGGTCATGTGGAATCTTATTTTGGTCCGTTTAGAGACAGTGTTAGTATCGGTGCAAGATAGGTGCATGATTTGTGAGAAACGTACCATGGGCTCAGAAATCGTTTTGGACGTGCCTGATGGTACTCCTAGGTGACGAGGCTCAAGTGGATGCCCGCTTTGGTCTGTTTGAAGAAATTGCTAATCCTCACGCAAGATAGGTGCACGGTTTGCGCCAAACATAGCATTGGGTCAGAAATCATTTTGGACGCTCCCGATGGATCTCCTATGTGACATTGGTCAAGTGGAATCTCATTTCAATCCATTTGGAGACAGTGGTAGTTTTAGTGCAAGATAGGTGCACGATTTGTGCCAAACGTACCACAGGCACAAAACTCGTTCTAGATGCACCCGATGGTACTCCTAGGTGACGAGGCTCAAGTGGATGCTTGTTTTGGTTTGTTTTCAGATAGTGTTAATCTTGACCAAAGATAGGTGCATGGTTTGCGCCGAACATACCATAGGGTCAGAAATCGTTTTGGACGCACCCGAAGGTACTCCTAGGTGACGAGGCTCAAGTGGATGCTTGTTTTGGTCTGTTTGGACATAGTGATAATCTTGATGCAAGATAGGTGCACGGTTTGCGCCGAATGTACCATACGCTCAGAAATCATTTTGGACGCACCCGATGCTACACCAAGGAGACGAGGCTTCAGTGTATGCTCGTTTTGGTCTGTTTAGAGATAGTGCTAACCTTGAAGCAAGATAGGTGCACGGTTTGCGCCGAATGTACCATAGGCACAGAAATCGTTTCGGACGCACCCAATGGTACTCCTAGGTGACGAGGCTCAAGTGGATGCTCATTTTGGTTTATTTGCAGATAGTGTTAATCATGAACAAAGATAGGTGCATGGTTTGCACCGAACGTACCATAGGCTCAAAAATCGTTCCGGACGCACCCGATGGTACTCCTAGGTGACGAACCTCAAGTGGATGCTCGTTTGGGTTTGTTTGGAGATAGTGCTAATCTTGACGCAAGATAGGTGCACGGTTTGCGCAAATGTACTGTAGGCTCAGAAATCGTGTTGGACGCTCCAGATGGATCTCCTATGTGACATTGGTCATGTGGAATCTCGTTTCAATCCATTTGGAGACAGTGGTACTATTAGTGCAAGATAGGTGCATGGTTTGCGCTAAATGTACCACAGGCACAGAAATCGTTTTGGACGCACCCGATGATACTCCTAGGTGACAGGGCTCAGGTGGATGATCGCTTTGGTCTATTTGGTGATAGTGCAAATCTTGACGCAAGACAGGTGCTCGGTTTGCACCGAACGTACCATAGGCTAAGAAATCGTTTTGGACGCACCCGATGGATCTCCTAGGTGACATTGGTCTTGTGGAATCTCATTTCAACCCATTTGGAGACAGTGGTAGTGTCAGTGCAAGATAGGTGCACGGTTTGCGCCAGACGTACCATAGGCATAGAAATCATTTTGGACGCACCTGATGGTACTCCTAGGTGATGAGGATCAAGTGGATCCTCGTTTTGGTATATTTGGAGATAGTGCTAATCCTGTTGCAAGATAGCAGCACGATTTGCGTCGAACGTACCATAGGCTCGAAAATCATTTTTGACACAACCGATGGTATTACTAAGTGACGAGGCTAAAGTGGATGCTCGTTTTGGTCTGTTTGTAGATAGTGTTAATCTTGTCGCAAGATACATACCATAGACTCAGAAATTATTTTGGACGCACCCGTTGGATCTCCTCAGTGATATTGTTCATTTGGAATTTCGTTTCAATCCATTTCGAGACAGTGTTAGTGTCAATGCAAGATAGGTGCACGTTTTATGCCAAACATCGCTCAGAAATCGTTTTGGACGCACCCGATGGTACTCGTAGGTGACAAGGCTCAAGTGGATGCTCGTTTTAGTATGTTTGGAGATAGTGCTAACCTTGTCGCAAGACAGGTGCACGGTTTGCATCGAACTACAATAGGTTCAGAAATCATTTCGGACGCACCTGATGGATCTCCTAGGTGACATTGGTCATGTGGAATCTCGTTCCATTCCATTTGGAGACAGGGGCACTGTTAGTGCAAGATAGGTGCACGGTTTAGACGCACCCGATGGTACTATAGGCTCAGAAATCATTTTAGACGCACCCGATGGTATATCTAGGTGACGAGGCTCGAGTGGATACTTGTTTCGATCTATTTGGAGATAGTGCTAATCTTGACGCAAGATATGTGCGTGGTTTGTGCCGAACGTACCACAGGCTCGAAATTGCTTTGGACACACCCGATAGAACACCTAGGTGACGTGGGTCATGTGGAATCTTATTTTGGTCTGTTTAGAGACAGTGTTAGTATCGGTGCAAGATAGGTGCATGGTTTGTGAGAAACATACCATAGGCTCAAAAATTGTTTTGGACGCACTCGATGGTACTCCTAGGTGATGAGGTTGAAGTGGATGCTCGCTTTGGTCTGTTTGAAGAAATAGCTAATCCTCATGCAAGATAGGTGCACGGTTTGCGCCAAACATAGCATAGGGTCAGAAATCATTTTGGACGCACCCAATGGATCTCCTATGTGACATTGGTCATGTGGAATCTCATTTCAATCCATTTGGAGACAATGGTAGTTTTAGTGCAAGATAGGTGCACGGTTAGTGCCAAACGTACCATAGGCACAAAACTCGTTTTGGACGCAACCAATGGTACTCCTGGGTGACGAGGCTCAAGTGGATGCTTGTTTTGGTTTGTTTTCAGATAGTGTTAATCTTGACCAAAGATAGGTGCACGGTTTGCGCCGAACGTACCATAGGCTCAGAAATCGTTTCGGACGCACCCGAAGGTACTCCTAGGTGACGAGGCTCAAGTGGATGCTTGTTTTGGTCTGTTTGGACATAGTGATAATCTTGACGCAAGATAGGTGCTCACTTTGCGCCGAATGTACCATCAGCTCAGAAATCATTTTGGACGCACCCGATGGTACACCTAGGTGACGAGGCTTAAGTGTATGCTCGTTTTGGTCTGTTTAGAGATAGTGCTAACCTTGAAGCAAGAAAGGTGCACGGTTTGTGCCGAATGTACTGCAGACTCAGAAATCATTTCGGACGCACCCGATAGTACTCCTAGGTGATGAGGCTCAAGTGGATGCTCGTTTGGGTTTGTTTGGAGATAGTGCTAATATTGATGCAAGATAGGTGCACGGTTTGCGCCAAACGTACTGTAGGCTCATAAATCATTTTGGACGCACCCGATGGATCTCCTATGTGACATTGGTCATGTGGAATCTCGTTTCAATCTATTTGGAGACAGTGGTAGTGTCAGTGCAAGGTAGGTGCATGGTTTGCGCCAAATGTACCATAGGCACAGAAATCGATTTGGACGCACCCGATGGTACTCCTAGGTGATGAGGCTGAAGTGGATGCTCGTCTTGGTCTGGTTGGAGATAGTGCTAATCTTGATGCAAGACAGCTGCACGGTTTGTGTCAAACATACCATAGGCTCAAAAATCATTTTGGACGCACCCGATGGAACTCCTCGGTGACATTGGTCATGTGGAATCTTGTTTCAATCCATTTCAAAGGTGTTTGTGTCAGTGCAGGATAGGTGGATGGTTTGCACCAAACGTAGCTCAGAAATCATTTTATATGCACCTGATTGTACTTCTAGGTGACGAGGCTCAAGTGGGTACTTGTTTCGGTTTATTTGGAGATAGTGCTAATCTTGACGCAGGATTGGTGCTTGATTTGTACAGAACGAACCACAGGCTCGAAATTGCTTTGGACACACCCGATAGAACAACTAGGTGACGTGGGTCATGTGGAATCTTATTTTGGTCCGTTTAGAGATAGTGTTAGTATCGGTGCAAGATAGGTGCATGGTTTGCGAGAAATGTACCATAGGCTCAGAAATCATTTTGGACGCACCCGATGGTACTCCTAGGTGACGAGGCTCAAGTGGATGCTCGCTTTTGTCTGTTTGAAGAAATTGATAATCTTCACGCAAGATAGGTGCACGGTTTGCACCAAGCGTAGCATAGGGTTAGAAATCATTTTGGACGCTCCCGATGGATCTCCTGTGTGACTGGTCATGTGGAATCTCGTTTCAATCCACTTGGAGACACTGGTAGTGTTAGTCCAAGATAGGAGCACGGTTTGCGCCAAACATACCATAGGCACAGAAATCATTTTGGACGCACCCGATGGTACTCCAAGGTGACAAGGCTCAAGTGGATGCTCATTTTGGTTTGTTTTTAGATAGTGTTAATCTTGACCAAAGATAGGTGCACGGTTTGCGCCGAACGTACCATAGGCTTAGAAATCGTTTCGGACGCACCCGATGGTACTCCTAGGTGACGAGGCTCAAGTGGATGCTCGTTTTGGTCTGTTTAGACATAGTGATAATCTTGACACAGACAGGTGCACGGTTGGCGCCGAATGTACCATAGGCTCAGAAATCATTTTGGACACACCCGATGGTACACCTAGGTGACAAGGCTCAAGTGTATGCTCATTTTGGTCTAGTTAGAGATAGTGCTAACCTTGACGCAAGATAGGTGGTTTGCGCCGAACCTACCGTAGGCTCAGAAATCGTTTTGGACACACCCGATGGATCTTTTATGTGACATTGGTCATGTGGAATCTCGTTTCAATCCATTTGGAGATAGTGGTAGTGTCAGTGCAAGATAGGCGCACGGTTTGCGCCAAACATTCCCTAGGCATAGAAATCGATTTGGACGCACCCGATGGTACTCCTAGGCGATGAGGCTCAAGTGGATGCTCGTCTTGGTCTGGTTAGAGATAGTGCTAATCTTGACGCAAGACTGCTGCACAGTTTGCGTCAAACATACCATAGGCTCAAAAATCATTTTGGACGCACCCGATGGAACTCCTCGGTGACATTGGTCGTGTGGAATCTCGGTTCAATCCATTTTGAGAGTGTTGTGTCCGTGCAGGATAGGTGGATGGTTTGCACCAAACGTAGCTCAGAAATCATTTCAGACGCACCTGATTGTACTTCTAGGTGACGAGGCTCAAGTGGGTACTTGTTTTGGTCTATTTGGAGATAGTGCTAATCTTGACATAGGATTGGTGCATGGTATGCGCCGAACGAACCACAGGCTCGAAATTGCTTTGGACACACCCAATAGAACAGCTAGGTGACGTGGGTCATGTGGAATCTTATTTTGGTCCGTTTAGAGACGGTGTTAGTTTCGGTGCAACATAGGTGCATGGTTTGCGAGAAATGTACCATAGCCTCAGAAATCGTTTTGGACGCACCCGATGGTACTCCTAGGTGACGAGGCTCAAGTGGATGCTCGCTTTTGTCTGTTTGAAGAAATTGCTAATCCTCACGCAAGATAGGTGCACGGTTTGCGCCAAACGTAGCATAGGGTCAGAAATCGTTTTGGACACACCCGATGGATCTTTTATGTGACATTGGTCATGTGGAATCTCGTTTCAATCCATTTGGAGATAGTGGTAGTGTCAGTGCAAGATAGGCGCACGGTTTGCGCCAAACATACCCTAGGCACAGAAATCGATTTGGACGCACCCGATGGTACTCCTAGGCGATGAGGCTCAAGTGGATGCTCGTCTTGGTCTGGTTAGAGATAGTGCTAATCTTGACGCAAGACAGCTGCACGGTTTGCATCAAACATACCATAGGCTCAAAAATCATTTTGGACGCACCCGATGGATATCCTTGGTGACATTGGTCATATGGAATCCCGTTTGAATCCATTTCGAGACAGTTTTTGTCTCAATGCAGGATAGGTGCATGGATTTTGCCAAACGTAGCTCAGAAATCGTTTTAGACGCACCCAATGGTAGTTCTAGGTGACGAGGCTCAAGTGGATACTTGTTTCGGTCTATTTGGAAATAGTGCTAATCTTAACGCAAGATAGGTGCATGGTTTGCGCCGAACGTACCACAGGCTCGAAATTGCTTTGGATACACCCAATAGAACACCTAGGTGACGTGGGTCATGTGAATCTTATTTTGGTCCATTTAGAGACGGTGTTAGTTTCGGTGCAAGATAGGTGCATGGTTTGCGAGAAACATACCATAGGCTCAAAAATCGTTCTGGACGCACCCGATGGTACTCCTAGGTGACGAGGCTCAAGTGGATGCTCGCTTTTGTCTGTTTGAAGAAATTGCTAATCCTCACGCAAGATAGGTGCACGGTTTGCGCCAAACGTAGCACAGGGTCAGAAATCATTTTGGACGCTCCCGATGGATCTCCTATGTGACATTGGTCATGTGAAATATTGTTTCAATCCATTTGGAGACAGTGGTAGGGTTAGTCCAATATAGGTGCACCGTTTGCGCCAAACTTACCATAGGCATAGAAATCGTTTTGGACGCACCCGATGGTACTCCTAGGTGATGAGGCTCAAGTGGATGCTCGTTTAGGTCTGGTTGGAGATAGTGCTAATATTGACGCAAGATAGCTGCACGGTTTGCGTCAATCATACCATAGGCTCAAAAATCATTTTGCACGCACCCGATGGATCTCCTATGTGACATTGGTCATGTGAAATATTGTTTCAATCCATTTGGAGACAGTGGTAGGGTTAGTCCAATATAGGTGCACCGTTTGCGCCAAACTTACCATAGGCATAGAAATCGTTTTGGACGCACCCGATGGTACTCCTAGGTGATTAGGTTCAAGTGGATGCTCGTTTTGGTTTGTTTTTAGATAGTGTTAATCTTGACCAAAGATAGGTGCACGGTTTGCGCTGAACGTACCGTAGGCTCATAAATCGTTTCGGACACACCAGATGGTACTCCTAGGTGATCAGGCACAAGTGGATGCTCGTTTGGGTTTGTTTGGAGATAGTGCTAATCTTGACGCAAGATAGGTGCACGGTTTCAGCCGAACGTACCGTAGGCTCAGAAATTGTTTTGGCCGCACCGGATGGATCTTTTATGTGACATTGGTCATGTGGAATCTCTTTACAATCCATTTGGAGACAGTGGTAGTGTCAGTGCAAGATAGGTGCACAGTTTGCGTCAAACATACCATAGGCTCAAAAATAATTTGGACGCACAGGATGGATCTCCTCAGTGACATTGGTCATGTGGAATCTCGTTTCAATCCACTTCGAGACAGTGTTTTTGTCTGTGCAGGATAGGTGCATGGTTTGCGCCAAACGTAGCTCAAAAATCGTTTTAGATGCACCCGATGGTACTGCTAGGTGACGAGGCTTAAGTGGATACTTGTTTCGGTCTATTTGGAGATAGTGCTAATCTTGACGCAAGATAGGTGCATGGTTTGCGCCGAATGTACCACAGGCTCGAAATTGCTTTGGACACACCCGATAGAACACCTACGTGACGTGGGTCATGTGGAATTTTATTTTCATCCATTTAGAGATGGTGTTAGTATCGGTGCAAGATAGGTGCATGGTTTTTGAGAAACGTACCATAGGCTCAGAAATCATTTTGGACGCACCAGATGGTACTCCCAGGTGACGAGGCTCAAGTGGATGCTCGCTTTGGTCTGTTTGAAGAAATTGCTAATCCTCACGCAAGATAGGTGGACGGTTTGCGCCAAACGTAGCATAGGGTCAAAAATCATTTTGGATGCTCACGATGGATCTCCTATGTGACATTGGTCATGTGGAATCTCATTTCATTCCATTTGGAGACAGTGTTAGTGTTAGTGCAAGATAGGTGCACGGTTTGCGCCAAACGTACCATAGGCACAGAAATCGTTTTGAACGCACCCGGTGGTACTCCTAGGTGACGCGGCTCAAGTGGATGCTCTCTTTGGTCTGTTCGAAGAAATTGCTAATCCTCACGCAAGATCGGTGCACGGTTTGTGCCAAATGTAGCATAGGGTCAGAAATCATTTTGGACGCTCACGATGGATCTCCTATGTGACATTGGTCATGTGGAATCTCATTTCATTCCATTTGGAGACAGTGTTAGTGTTAGTGCTAGATAGGTGCACGGTTTGCGCCAAATGTACCATAGCCTCAGAAATCGTTTTGGATGCACCCGATGGTACTCCTAGGTGACAAGGCTCAAGTGGATGCTCGCTTTTGTCTGTTTGAAGAAATTGCTAATCCTCACGCAAGATAGGTGCACGGTTTGCGCCAAACGTAGCATAGGGTCAGAAATCGTTTTGGACGCACCCGATGGATCTTTTATGTGACGTTGGTCATGTGGAATCTCGTTTCAATCCATTTGGAGATAGTGGTAGTGTCAGTGCAAGATAGGCGCACGGTTTGCGCCAAACATACCCTAGGCACAGAAATCGATTTGGACGCACCCGATGGTACTCCTAGGCGATGAGGCTCAAGTGGATGCTCGTCTTGGTCTGGTTAGACATAGTGCTAATCTTGACACAAGACAGCTGCACGGTTTGCATCAAACATACCATAGGCTCAAAAATCATTTTGGACGCACCCGATGGATCTCCTCGGTGACATTGGTCATATGGAATCCCGTTTCAATCCATTTCGAGACAGTTTTTGTCTCAATGCAGGATAGGTGCATGGTTTGTGCCAAACATTGCTCAGAAATCGTTTTAGACGCACCCAATGGTAGTTCTAGGTGACGAGGCTCAAGTGGATACTTGTTTCGGTCTATTTGGAAATAGTGCTAATCTTGACGCAAGATAGGTGCATGGTTTGCGCCGAACGTACCACAGGCTCGAAATTGCTTTGGATACACCCAATAGAACACCTAGGTGACGTGGGTCATGTGGAATCTTATTTTGGTCCATTTAGAGACGGTGTTAGTTTCTGTGCAAGATAGGTGCATTGTTTGCGAGAAACATACCATAGGCTCAGAAATCGTTCTAGACGCACCCGATGGTACTCCTATGTGACGAGGCTCAAGTGGATGCTCGCTTTTGGCTGTTTGAAGAAATTGCTAATCCTCACGCAAGATAGGTGCACGGTTTGCGCCAAACGTAGCACAGGTTCAGAAATCATTTTGGACGCTCCCGATGGATCTCCTATGGGACATTGGTCATGTGAAATATTGTTTCAATCCATTTGGAGACAGTGGTAGGGTTAGTCCAATATAGGTGCACCGTTTGCGCCAAACGTACCATAGGCATAAAAATCATTTTGGACGCACCCGATGGTACTCCTAGGTGATGAGGTTCAAGTGGATGCTCGTTTTGGTTTGTTTTTAGGTAGTGTTAATCTTGACCAAAGATAGGTGCATGGTTTGCGCCGAACGTACCATCGGCTCAGAAATCGTTTCGGACGCACCCGATGGTACTCCTAGGTGACGAGGCTCAAGTGGATGCTCGTTTTCGTCTGTTTGGACAGAGTGCTAACCTTGACGCAGGATAGGTGCACGGTTTCAGCCGAACGTACCGTAGGCTCAGAAATTGTTTTGGACGCACCCGATGGATCTTTTATGTGACATTGGTCATGTGGAATCTCTTTACAATCCATTTGGAGACAGTGGTAGTGTCAGTGCAAGATAGGTGCACGGTTTGCGTCAAACATACCATAGGCTCAAAAATAATTTGGACGCACCGGATGGATCTCCTCGGTGACATTGGTCATGTGGAATCTTGTTTCAATCCACTTCGAGATAGTGTTTTTGTCTGTGCAGGATAGGTGCATGGTTTGCGCCAAACGTAGCTCAAAAATCATTCTAGATGGTGACGAGGCTCAAGTGGATACTTGTTTCGGTCTATTTGGAGATAGTGCTAATCTTGACGCAAGATAGGTGCATGGTTTGCGCCGAATGTACCACAGGCTCGAAATTGCTTTGGACACACCCGATAGAACACCTACGTGACGTGGGTCATGTGGAATCTTATTTTGGTCCGTTTAGAGATGGTGTTAGTATCGGTGCAAGATAGGTGCATGGTTTTTGAGAAACGTACCACAGGCTCAGAAATCGTTTTGGACGCACCAGATGGTACTCCTAGGTGACGAGGGTCTAGTAGATGCTCACTTTGGTCTGTTTGAAGAAATTGCTAATCCTCACGCAAGATTGGTGCACGGTTTGCGCCAAATGTAGCATAGGGTCAGAAATCATTTTGGACGCTCACGATGGATCTCCTCTGTGACATTGGTCATGTGGAATCTCATTTCATTCCATTTGGAGACAGTGTTAGTGTTAGTGCTAGATAGGTGAACGGTTTGCGCCAAATGTACCATAGGCATAGAAATCGTTTTGGACGCACCCGATCGTACTCCTTGGTGACGAGGCTCAAGTGGATGCTCGCTTTGGTCTGTTCGAAGAAATTGCTAATCCTCAAGCAAGATCAGTGCACGGTTTGTGCCAAATGTAGCATAGGGTCAGAAATCATTTTGGACGCTCACGATGGATCTCCTATGTGACATTGGTCATGTGGAATCTCATTTCATTCCATTTGGAGACAGTGTTAGTGTTAGTGCTAGATAGGTGCACGGTTTGCGCCAAACGTACCATAGGCACAGAAATCGTTTTGGACGCACCCGATGGTACTCCTAGATGACGAGGCTCAAGTGGATGCTCGCTTTTGTCTGTTTGAAGAAATTGCTAATCCTCACGCAAGATAGGTGCACGGTTTGCGCCAAACGTAGCACAGGGTCAGAAATCATTTTGGACGCTCCCGATGGATCTCCTATGTGACATTGGTCATGTGAAATATTGTTTCAATCCATTTGGAGACAGTGGTAGGGTTAGTCCAATATAGGTGCACGGTTTGCGCCAAACGTACCATAGGCACAGAAATCATTTTGGACGCACCCGATGGTACTCCTAGGTGATGAGGTTCAAGAGGATGCTCATTTTGGTTTGTTTTTAGATAGTGTTAATCTTGACCAAAGATAGGTGCACGGTTTGCGCCGAACGTACCATAGGCTCAGAAATCGTTTCGGACGCACCCGATGGTACCCTAGGTGACGAGGATCAAGTGGATGCTCGTTTTTGTCTGTTTGGACATAGTGCTAACCTTGACGCAGGATAGGTGCACGGTTTGCGCCGAACGTACCGTAGGCTCATAAATCGTTTGGGACACACCAGATGGTACTCCTAGGTGATCAGGCACAAGTGGATGCTCGTTTGGGTTTGTTTGGAGATAGTGCTAATCTTGACGCAAGATAGGTGCACGGTTTCAGCCGAACGTACAGTAGGCTCAGAAATTGTTTTGGACGCACCCGATGGATCTTTTATGTGACATTGGTCATGTGGAATCCCTCTACAATCCATTTGGAGACAGTGGTAGTGTCAGTGCAAGATAGGTGCACGGTTTGCGTCAAACATACCATAGGCTCAAAAATAATTTGGACGCACCGGATGGATCTCCTCGGTGACATTGGTCATGTGGAATCTCGTTTCAATCCACTTCGAGAGAGTGTTTTTGTCTGTGCAGGATAGGTGCATGGTTTGCGCGAAATGTAGCTCAAAAATCATTTTAGATGCACCCGATGGTACTGCTAGGTGACGAGGCTCAAGTGGATACTTGTTTCGGTCTATTTGGAGATAGTGCTAATCTTGACGCAAGATAGGTGCATGGTTTGCGCCGAATGTACCACAGGCTCGAAATTGCTTTGGACACACCCGATAGAACACCTACGTGACGTGGGTCATGTGGAATCTTATTTTGGTCCGTTTAGAGATGGTGTTAGTATCGGTGCAAGATAGGTGCATGGTTTTTGAGAAACGTACCACAGGCTCAGAAATCGTTTTGGACGCACCAGATGGTACTCCTAGGTGACGAGGGTCTAGTAGATGCTCACTTTGGTCTGTTTGAAGAAATTGCTAATCCTCACGCAAGATTGGTGCACGGTTTGCGCCAAATGTAGCATAGGGTCAGAAATCATTTTGGACGCTCACGATGGATCTCCTCTGTGACATTGGTCATGTGGAATCTCATTTCATTCCATTTGGAGACAGTGTTAGTGTTAGTGCTAGATAGGTGAACGGTTTGCGCCAAATGTACCATAGGCATAGAAATCGTTTTGGACGCACCCGATCGTACTCCTTGGTGACGAGGCTCAAGTGGATGCTCGCTTTGGTCTGTTCGAAGAAATTGCTAATCCTCAAGCAAGATCAGTGCACGGTTTGTGCCAAATGTAGCATAGGGTCAGAAATCATTTTGGACGCTCACGATGGATCTCCTATGTGACATTGGTCATGTGGAATCTCATTTCATTCCATTTGGAGACAGTGTTAGTGTTAGTGCTAGATAGGTGCACGGTTTGCGCCAAACGTACCATAGGCACAGAAATCGTTTTGGACGCACCCGATGGTACTCCTAGATGACGAGGCTCAAGTGGATGCTCGCTTTTGTCTGTTTGAAGAAATTGCTAATCCTCACGCAAGATAGGTGCACGGTTTGCGCCAAACGTAGCACAGGGTCAGAAATCATTTTGGACGCTCCCGATGGATCTCCTATGTGACATTGGTCATGTGAAATATTGTTTCAATCCATTTGGAGACAGTGGTAGGGTTAGTCCAATATAGGTGCACGGTTTGCGCCAAACGTACCATAGGCACAGAAATCATTTTGGACGCACCCGATGGTACTCCTAGGTGATGAGGTTCAAGAGGATGCTCATTTTGGTTTGTTTTTAGATAGTGTTAATCTTGACCAAAGATAGGTGCACGGTTTGCGCCGAACGTACCATAGGCTCAGAAATCGTTTCGGACGCACCCGATGGTACCCTAGGTGACGAGGATCAAGTGGATGCTCGTTTTTGTCTGTTTGGACATAGTGCTAACCTTGACGCAGGATAGGTGCACGGTTTGCGCCGAACGTACCGTAGGCTCATAAATCGTTTGGGACACACCAGATGGTACTCCTAGGTGATCAGGCACAAGTGGATGCTCGTTTGGGTTTGTTTGGAGATAGTGCTAATCTTGACGCAAGATAGGTGCACGGTTTCAGCCGAACGTACAGTAGGCTCAGAAATTGTTTTGGACGCACCCGATGGATCTTTTATGTGACATTGGTCATGTGGAATCCCTCTACAATCCATTTGGAGACAGTGGTAGTGTCAGTGCAAGATAGGTGCACGGTTTGCGTCAAACATACCATAGGCTCAAAAATAATTTGGACGCACCGGATGGATCTCCTCGGTGACATTGGTCATGTGGAATCTCGTTTCAATCCACTTCGAGAGAGTGTTTTTGTCTGTGCAGGATAGGTGCATGGTTTGCGCGAAATGTAGCTCAAAAATCATTTTAGATGCACCCGATGGTACTGCTAGGTGACGAGGCTCAAGTGGATACTTGTTTCGGTCTATTTGGAGATAGTGCTAATCTTGACGCAAGATAGGTGCATGGTTTGCGCCGAATGTACCACAGGCTCGAAATTGCTTTGGACGCACCCGATAGAACACCTACGTGACGTGGGTCATGTGGAATCTTATTTTGGTCCGTTTAGAGATGGTGTTAGTATCGGTGCAAGATAGGTGCATGGTTTTTGAGAAACGTACCATAGGCTCAGAAATTGTTTTGGACGCACCAGATGGTACTCCTAGGTGACGAGGCTCTGGTGGATGCTCACTTTGGTCTGTTTGAAGAAATTGCTAATCCTCACGCAAGATTGGTGCACGGTTTGTGCCAAATGTAGCATAGGGTCAGAAATCATTTTGGACGCTCATGATGGATCTCCTCTGTGACATTGGTCATGTGGAATCTCATTTCATTCCATTTGGAGACAGTGTTAGTGTTAGTGCTAGATAGGTGCACGGTTTGCGCCAAACGTACCATATGCACAGAAATCGTTTTGGACGCACCCGATGGTACTCCTAGGTGACGAGGCTCAAGTGGATGCTCGCTTTGGTCTGTTTGAAGAAATTGCTAATCCTCACGCAAGATCGGTGCACGGTTTGCGCCAAACGTAGCATAGGGTCAGAAATCATTTTGGACGCTCACGATGGATCTCCTATGTGACATTGGTCATATGGAATCTCATTTCATTCCATTTGGAGACAGTGTTAGTGTTAGTGCTAGATAGGTGCACGGTTTGCCCCAAACGTACCACAGGCACAGAAATCGTTTTGGACGCACCCGATCGTACTCCTAGGTGACGAGGCTCAAGTGGATGCTCGCTTTGGTCTGTTCGAAGGAATTGCTAATCCTCACGCAAGATCGGTGCACGGTTTGTGCCAAATGTAGCATAGGGTCAGAAATCAGTTTGGACGCTCACGATGGATCTCCTATGTGACATTGGTCATGTGGAATCTCATTTCATTCCATTTGGAGATAGTGTTAGTGTTAGTGCTAGATAGGTGCACGGTTTGCGCCAAACGCACCATAGGCACGGAAATCGTTTTGGACGCACCCGATGGTACTCCTAGATGACGAGGCACAAGTGGATGCTCGCTTTTGTCTGTTTGAAGAAATTGCTAATCCTCACGCAAGATAGGTGCACGGTTTGCGCCAAACATAGCACAGGGTCAGAAATCATTTTGGACGCTCCCGATGGATCTCCTATGTGACATTGGTCATGTGAAATATTGTTTCAATCCATTTGGAGACAGTGGTAGGGTTAGTCCAATATAGGTGCACGGTTTGCGCCAAACGTACCATAGGCATAGAAATCGTTTTGGACGCACCCGATGGTACTCCTAAGTGATGAGGTTCAAGTGGATGCTCGTTTTGGTTTGTTTTTAGATATTGTTAATCTTGACCAAAGATAGGTGCACGGTTTGCGCCGAACGTACCATAGGCACAGAAATCATTTCGGACGCACCCGATGGTACTCCTAGGTGACGAGGCTCAAGTGGATGCTCGTTTTTGTCTGTTTGTACATAGTGCTAACCTTGACGCAGGATAGGTGCACGGTTTGCGCCGAACGTACCGTAGGCTCATAAATCGTTTCGGACACACCAGATGGTACTCCTAGGTAATCAGGCACAAGTGATGCTCGTTTGGGTTTGTTTGGAGATAGTGCTAATCTTGACGCAAGATAGGTGCACGGTTTCAGCCGAACGTACCGTAGGCTCAGAAATTGTTTTGGACGCACCCGATGGATCTTTTATGTGACATTGGTCATGTGGAATCTCTTTACAATCCATTTGGAGACAGTGGTAGTGTCAGTGCAAGGTAGGTGCACGGTTTGCGTCAAACATACCATAGGCTCAAAAATAATTTGGACGCACCGGATGGATCTCCTCGGTGACATTGGTCATGTGGAATCTCGTTTCAATCCACTTCGAGATAGTGTTTTTGTCTGTGCAGGATAGGTGCATGGTTTGCGCCAAACGTAGTTCAAAAATCATTTTAGATGCACCCGATGGTACTGCTAGGTGACGAGGCTCAAGTGGATACTTGTTTCGGTCTATATGGAGATAGTGCTAATCTTGACGCAAGATAGGTGCATGGTTTGCGCCGAATGTACCACAGGCTCGAAATTGCTTTGGACACACCCGGTAGAACACCTACGTGACGTGGGTCATGTGGAATCTTATTTTGGTCCGTTTAGAGATGGTGTTAGTATCGGTGCAAGATAGGTGCATGGTTTTTGAGAAACGTACCATAGGCTCAGAAATCGTTTTGGACGCACCAGATGGTACTCCTAGGTGACGAGGCTCTAGTGGATGCTCACTTTGGTCTGTTTGAAGAAATTGCTAATCCTCACGTAAGATTGGTGCACGGTTTGTGCCAAATGTAGCATAGGGTCAGAAATCAATTTGGACGCTCACGATGGATCTCCTCTGTGACATTGGTCATGTGGAATCTCATTTCATTCCATTTGGAGACAGTGTTAGTGTTAGTGCTAGATAGGTGCACGGTTTGCGCCAAACGTACCATATGCACAGAAATCGTTTTGGACGCACCCGATGGTACTCCTAGGTGACGAGGCTCAAGTGGATGCTCGCTTTGGTCTGTTTGAAGAAATTGCTAATCCTCACGCAAGATCGGTGCACGGTTTGCGCCAAACGTAGCATAGGGTCAGAAATCATTTTGGACGTTCACGATGGATCTCCTATATGACATTGGTCATGTGGAATCTCATTTCATTCCATTTGGAGACAGTGTTAGTGTTAGTGCTAGATAGGTGCACGGTTTGCGCCAAACGTACCATAGGCACAGAAATCGTTTTGGACGCACCCGATCGTACTCCTAGGTGACGAGGCTCAAGTGGATGCTCGCTTTGGTCTATTCGAAGAAATTGCTAATCCTCACGCAAGATCGGTGCACGGTTTGTGCCAAATGTAGCATAGGGTCAGAAATCATTTTGGACGCTCACGATGGATCTCCTATGTGACATTGGTCATGTGGAATCTCATTTCATTCCATTTGGAGATAGTGTTAGTGTTAGTGCTAGATAGGTGCACGGTTTGCGCCAAACGTACCATAGGCACAGAAATCGTTTTGGACGCACCCGATGGTACTCCTAGATGACGAGTCTCAAGGGGATGCTCGCTTTTGTCTGTTTGAAGAAATTGCTAATCCTCACGCAAGATAGGTGCACGGTTTGCGCCAAACGTAGCACAGGGTCAGAAATCATTTTGGACGCTCCCGATGGATCTCCTATGTGACATTGGTCATGTGAAATATTGTTTCAATCCATTTGGAGACAGTGGTAGGGTTAGTCCTATATAGGTGCACGGTTTGCGCCAAACGTACCATAGGCATAGAAATCGTTTTGGACGCACCCGATGGTACTCCTAAGTGATGAGGTTCAAGTGGATGCTCGTTTTGGTTTGTTTTTAGATAGTGTTAATCTTGACCAAAGATAGGTGCACGGTTTGCGCCGAACATACCATAGGCTCAGAAATCATTTCAGACGCACCCGATGGTACTCGTAGGTGACGAGGCTCAAGTGGATGCTCGTTTTTGTCTGTTTGTACATAGTGCTAACCTTGACGCAGGATAGGTGCACGGTTTGCGCCGAACGTAACGTAGGCTCATAAATCATTTCGGACACACCAGATGGTACTCCTAGGTGATCAGGCACAAGTGGATGCTCGTTTGGGTTTGTTTGGAGATAGTGCTAATCTTGACGCAAGATAGGTGCACGGTTTCAGCCGAACGTACCGTAGGCTCAGAAATTGTTTTGGACGCACCCGATGGATCTTTTATGTGACATTGGTCATCTGGAATCTCTTTACAATCCATTTGGAGACAGTGGTAGTGTCAGTGCAAGGTAGGTGCACGGTTTGCGTCAAACATACCATAGGCTCAAAAATAATTTGGACGCACCGGATGGATCTCCTCGGTGACATTGGTCATGTGGAATCTCGTTTCAATCCACTTCGAGATAGTGTTTTTGTCTGTGCAGGATAGGTGCATGGTTTGCGCCAAACGTAGTTCAAAAATCATTTTAGATGCACCCGATGGTACTGCTAGGTGACGAGGCTCAAGTGGATACTTGTTTCGGTCTATTTGGAGATAGTGCTAATCTTGACGCAAGATAGGTGCATGGTTTGCGCCGAATGTACCACAGGCTCGAAATTGCTTTGGACGCACCCAGTAGAACACCTACGTGACGTGGGTCATGTGGAATCTTATTTTGGTCCGTTTAGAGATGGTGTTAGTATCGGTGCAAGATAGGTGCATGGTTTTTGAGAAACGTACCATAGGCTCAGAAATCGTTTTGGACGCACCAGATGGTACTCCTAGGTGACGAGGCTCTGGTGGATGCTCACTTTGGTCTGTTTGAAGAAATTGCTAATCCTCACGCAAGATTGGTGCACGGTTTGTGCCAAATGTAGCATAGGGTCAGAAATCATTTTGGACGCTCATGATGGATCTCCTCTGTGACATTGGTCATGTGGAATCTCATTTCATTCCATTTGGAGACAGTGTTAGTGTTAGTGCTAGATAGGTGCACGGTTCGCGCCAAACGTACCATATGCACAGAAATCGTTTTGGACGCACCCGATGGTACTCCTAGGTGACGAGGCTCAAGTGGATGCTCGCTTTGGTCTGTTTGAAGAAATTGCTAATCCTCACGCAAGATCGGTGCACGGTTTGAGCCAAACGTAGCATAGGGTCAGAAATCATTTTGGACGCTCACGATGGATCTCCTATGTGACATTGGTCATGTGGAATCTCATTTCATTCCATTTGGAGACAGTGTTAGTGTTAGTGCTAGATAGGTGCACGGTTTGCGCCAAACGTACCACAGGCACAGAAATCGTTTTGGACGCACCCGATCGTACTCCTAGGTGACGAGGCTCAAGTGGATGCTCGCTTTGGTCTGTTCGAAGAAATTGCTAATCCTCACGCAAGATCGGTGCACGGTTTGTGCCAAATGTAGCATAGGGTCAGAAATCATTTTGGACGCTCACGATGGATCTCCTATGTGACATTGGTCATGTGGAATCTCATTTCATTCCATTTGGAGATAGTGTTAGTGTTAGTGCTAGATAGGTGCACGGTTTGCGCCAAACGTACCATAGGCGCAGAAATCGTTTTGGACGCACCCGATGGTACTCCTAGATGACGAGTCTCAAGGGGATGCTCGCTTTTGTCTGTTTGAAGAAATTGCTAATCCTCACGCAAGATAGGTGCACGGTTTGCGCCAAACGTAGCACAGGGTCAGAAATCATTTTGGACGCTCCCGATGGATCTCCTATGTGACATTAGTCATGTGAAATATTGTTTCAATCCATTTGGAGACAGTGGTAGGGTTAGTCCTATATAGGTGCACAGTTTGCGCCAAACGTACCATAGGCATAGAAATCGTTTTGGACGCACCCGATGGTACTCCTAAGTGATGAGGTTCAAGTGGATGCTCGGTTTGGTTTGTTTTTAGATAGTGTTAATCTTGACCAAAGATAGGTGCACGGTTTGCGCCGAACGTACCATAGGCTCAGAAATCATTTCGGACGCACCCGATGGTACTCCTAGGTGACGAGGCTCAAGTGGATGCTCGTTTTTGTCTGTTTGTACATAGTGCTAACCTTGACGCAGGATAGGTGCACGGTTTGCGCCGAACGTACCGTAGGCTCATAAATCATTTCGGACACACCAGATGGTACTCCTAGGTGATCAGGCACAAGTGGATGCTCGTTAGGGTTTGTTTGGAGATAATGCTAATCTTGACGCAAGATAGGTGCACGGTTTCAGCCGAACGTACCGTAGGCTCAGAAATTGTTTTGGACGCACCCGATGGAACTTTTATGTGACATTGGTCATGTGGAATCTCTTTACAATCCATTTAGAGACAGTGGTAGTGTCAGTGCAGGATAGGTGCACGGTTTGCGTCAAACATACCATAGGCTCAAAAATAATTTGGACGCATCGGATGGATCTCCTCGGTGACATTGGTCATGTGGAATCTCGTTTCAATCCACTTCGAGATAGTGTTTTTGTCTGTGCAGGAAAGGTGCATGGTTTGCGCCAAACGTAGCTCAAAAATCATTTTAGATGCACCCGATGGTACTGCTAGGTGACGAGGCTCAAGTGGATACTTGTTTCGGTCTATTTGGAGATAGTGCTAATCTTGACGCAAGATAGGTGCATGGTTTGCGCCGAATGTACCACAGGCTCGAAATTGCTTTGGACACACCCGATAGAACACCTACGTGACGTGGGTCATGTGGAATCTTATTTTGGTCCGTTTAGAGATGGTGTTAGTATCGGTGCAAGATAGGTGCATGGTTTTTGAGAAACGTACCATAGGCTCAGAAATCGTTTTGGACGCTCCAGATGGTACTCCTAGGTGACGAGGCTCTAGTGGATGCTCACTTTGGTCTGTTTGAAGAAATTGCTAATCCTCACGCAAGATTGGTGCACAGTTTGTGCCAAATGTAGCATAGGGTCAGAAATCATTTTGGACGCTCACGATGGATCTCCTCTGTGACATTGGTCATGTGGAATCTCATTTCAGTCCATTTGGAGACAGTGTTAGTGTTAGTGCTAGATAGGTGCACGGTTTGCGCCAAACGTACCATAGGCACGGAAATCGTTTTGGACGCACCCGATGGTACTCCTAGGTGACGAGGCTCAAGTGGATGCTCGCTTTGGTCTGTTTGAAGAAATTGCTAATCCTCACGCAAGATCGGTGCACGGTTTGCGCCAAACGTAGCATAGGGTCAGAAATCATTTTTAACGCTCACGATGGATCTCCTATGTGACATTGGTCATGTGGAATCTCATTTCATTCCATTTGGAGACAGTGTTAGTGTTAGTGCTAGATAGGTGCACGGTTTGCGCCAAACGTACCATAGGCACAGAAATCGTTTTGGACGCACCCGATCGTACTCCTAGGTGACGAGGCTCAAGTGGATGCTCGCTTTGGTCTGTTCGAAGAAATTGCTAATCCTCACGCAAGATCGGTGCACGGTTTGTGCCAAATGTAGCATAGGGTCAGAAATCATTTTGGACGCTCACGATGGATCTCCTATGTGACATTGGTCATGTGGAATCTCATTTCATTCCATTTGGAGACAGTGTTAGTGATAGATAGGTGCACGGTTTGCGCCAAACGTACCATAGGCACAGAAATCGTTTTGGACGCACCCGATGGTACTCCTAGATGACGAGGCTCAAGTGGATGCTCGCTTTTGTCTGTTTGAAGAAATTGCTAATCCTCACGCAAGATAGGTGCACGGTTTGCGCCAAACGTAGCATAGGGTCAGAAATCATTTTGGACGCTCCCGGTGGATCTCCTATGTGACATTGGTCATGTGAAATATTGTTTCAATCCATTTGGAGACAGTGGTAGGGTTAGTCCAATATAGGTGCACGGTTTGCGCCAAACGTACCATAGGCATAGAAATCGTTTTGGACGCACCCGATGGTACTCCTAGGTAATGAGGTTCAAGTGGATGCTCGTTTTGGTTTGTTTTTAGATAGTGTTAATCTTGACCAAAGATAGGTGCACGGTTTGCGCCGAACGTACCATAGGCTCAGAAATCGTTTCGGACGCACCCAATGGTACTCCTAGGTGACAAGGCTCAAGTGGATGCTCGTTTTTGTCTGTTTGGACATAGTGCTAACCTTGACGCAGGATAGGTGCACGGTTTGCGCCGAACGTACCGTAGGCTCATAAATCGTTTCGGACACACCAGATGGTACTCCTAGGTGATCAGGCACAAGTGGATGCTCGTTTGGGTTTGTTTGGAGATAGTGCTAATCTTGACGCAAGATAGGTGCACGGTTTCAGCCGAACGTACCGTAGGCTCAGAAATTGTTTTGGACGCACCCGATGGATCTTTTATGTGACATTGGTCTTGTGGAATCTCTTTACAATCCATTTCGAGACAGTGGTAGTGTTAGTGCAAGATAGGTGCATGGTTTGCATCAAACATACCATAGGCTCAAAAATAATTTGGACGCACCTGATGGATCACCTCGGTGACATTGGTCATGTGGAATCTCGTTTCAATCCACTTCGAGATAGTGTTTTTGTCTGTGCAGGATAGGTGCATGGTTTGTGCCAAACGTAGCTCAAAAATCGTTTTAGATGCACCCGATGGTACTGCTAGGTGACGAGGCTCAAGTGGATACTTGTTTCGGTCTATTTGGAGATAGTGCTAATCTTGACGCAAGATAGGTGCATGGTTTGCGCCGAATGTACCACAGGCTCGAAATTGCTTTGGACACACCCGATAGAACACCTAGGTGACGTGGGTCATGTGGAATCTTATTTTAGTCCGTTTAGAGACGGTGTTAGTATCGGTGCAAGATAGGTGCATGGTTTTTGAGAAACGTACCATAGGCACAGAAATCGTTTTGGACGCACCCGATGGTACTCCTAGGTGACGAGGCTCAAGTGGATGCTCGCTTTGGTCTGTTTGAAGAAATTGCTAATCCTCACGCAAGATCAGTGCACGGTTTGCGCCAAACGTAGCATAGGGTCGGAAATCATTTTGGACGCTCACGATGGATCTCCTATGTGAAATTGGTCATGTGGAATCTGATTTCATTCCATTTGGAGACAGTGTTAGTGTTAGTGCTAGATAGGTGCACGGTTTGCGCCAAACGTAACATAGGCACAGAAATCGTTTTGGACGCACCCGATGGTACTCCTAGGTGACGAGGCTCAATTGGATGCTCGCTTTGGTCTGTTCGAAGAAATTGCTAATCCTCACGCAAGATCGGTGCACGGTTTGTGCCAAATGTAGCATAGGGTCAGAAATCATTTTGGACGCTCACGATGGATCTCCTATGTGACATTGGTCATGTGGAATCTCATTTCATTCCATTTGGAGACAGTGTTAGTGTTAGTGCTAGATAGGTGCACGGTTTGCGCCAAACGTACAATAGGCACAGAAATCATTTTGGACGCACCCGATGGTACTCCTAGGTGACAAGGCTCAAGTGGATGCTCGTTTTGGTTTGTTTTTAGATAGTGCTAATCATGACCAAAGATAGGTGCACGGTTTGCGCCGAACATGCCATAGGCTCAAAAATCGTTTCAGACGCACCCGACGGTGCTCCTAGGTGACAAGGCTCAAGTGGATGCTCGTTTTGGTCTGTTTGGACATAGTGATAATCTTGACGCTAGATAGGTGCACGGTTTGTGCCGAATGTACCATAAGCTCAGAAAATCATTTTGGACGCACCCGATGGTAGTCATTGGTCACGAGCCTCAAGTGTATGCTCTTTTTGGTCTATTTGGACTAGTGATAATCTTGACGCAAGATAGGTGCACGGTTTGCGCCGAATGTACCATATGCTCATAAATCATTTTGGACGCAGCCGATGGTACTCCTAGGTGACGAGGCTCAAGTGTATGCTCGTTTCGATCTGTTTAGAGATAGTGCAAACCTTGAGGCAAGATAGGTGCACGGTTTGCGCTGAACGTACTATAGGCTCATAAATCGTTTTGGACGCGCCCGATGGATCTCCTATGTGACATTGTTCATGTGGAATCTCGTTTCGATCCGTTTGGAGACAGTGGTAGTGCTAGTCCAAGATAGGTGCACGGTTTGTGCCAAACGTACCATAGGCACATAAATCGTTTTGCACGCACCAGATGGTACTCCTAGGTGACGAGGCTCAAGTGGATGCTCGTTTTGGTTTGTTTTCAGATAGTGTTAATCTTGACCAAAGATAGGTGCACGGTTTGCGCCGAATACCATAGGCTTAGAAATTGTTTCGGACGCACCCGATGGTACTCCTAGGTGACGAGGCTCAAGTGGATGCTCGTTTTGGTCTGTTTGGACATAGTGATAATCTTGACGCAAGATAGGTGCATGGTTTGCGCCGAACGTACCACAGGCTTGAAATTGCTTTGGACACACCCGATAGAACACCTAGGTGACGTGGGTCATGTGTAATCTTATTTTGGTCTATTAGAGATGGTGTTAGTATTGGTGCAAGGTAGGTGCATGGTTTGTGAGAACGTACCATAGGCTCAGAAATTGTTTTAGACGCACCCGATGGTACTCCTAGGTGACGAGTCTCAAGTGGATGCTCGCTTTGGCCTGTTTGAAGAAATTGCAAATCCTCACGCAAGATAGGTGCACGGTTTGCACCAAATGTTGCATACGGTCAGAAATCGTTTTGGACGCACCCGATGGATCTTTTATGTGATATTGGTCATGTGGAATCTCGTTTCAATCCATTTGGAGATAGTGGTAGTGTCAGTGCAAGATAGGCGCACGGTTTGCGCCAAACATACCCTAGGCACAGAAATCGATTTGGACGCACCCGATGGTACTCCTAGGCGATGAGGCTCAAGTGGATGCTCGTCTTGGTCTGGTTAGAGATAGTGCTAATCTTGACGCAAGACAGCTGCACAATTTGCGTCAAACATAACATAAGCTCAAAAATCATTTTGGACGCACCCGTTGGATCTCCTCGGTGACATTGGTCATATGGAATCCCGTTTCAATCCATTTCGAGACAGTTTTTGTGTCAATGCAGGATAGGTGCATGGTTTGTGCCAAACGTAGCTCAGAAATCGTTTTAGACGCACCCAATGGTAGTTCTAGGTGACGAGGCTCAAGTGGATACTTGTTTCGGTCTATTTGGAAATAGTGCTAATCTTGACGCAAGATAGGTGCATGGTTTGCGCCGAACGTACCACATGCTCGAAATTGCTTTGGATACACCCAATAGAACACCTAGGTGACGTGGGTCATGTGGAATCTTATTTTGGTCCATTTAGAGACGGTGTTAGTTTCGGTGCAAGATAGGTGCATGGTTTGCGAGAAACATACCATGGGCTCAGAAATCGTTCTGGACGCACCCGATGGTACTCCTAGGTGACGAGGCTCAAGTGGATGCTCGCTTTTGTCTGTTTGAAGAAATTGCTAATCCTCACGCAAGATAGGTGCACGGTTTGCGCCAAACGTAGCACAGGGTCAGAAATCATTTTGGACGCTCCCGATGGATCTCCTATGTGACATTGGTCATGTGAAATATTGTTTCAATCCATTTGGAGACAGTGGTAGGGTTAGTCCAATATAGGTGCACGGTTTGCGCCAAACGTACCATAGGCATAGAAATCGTTTTGGACGCACCTACTCCTAGGTGATGAGGTTCAAGTGGATGCTCGTTTTGGTTTGTTTTTAGATAGTGTTAATCTTGACCAAAGATAGGTACACGGTTTGCGCCGAACGTACCATAGGCCCAGAAATCGTTTCGGACGCACCCGATGGTACTCCTAGGTGACGAGGCTCAAGTGGATGCTCGTTTTCATCTGTTTGGACATAGTGCTAACCTTGACGCAGGATAGGTGCACGGATTGCGCCGAACGTACGTAGGCTCAAAAATTGTTTGGGTACTCCTAGGTGATCAGGCACAAGTGGATGCTCGTTTGGGTTTGTTTGGAGATAGCGCTAATCTTGACGCAAGATAGGTGCACGGTTTCAGCCGAACGTACTGTAGGCTCAGAAATTGTTTTGGACGCACCCGATTTATCTTTTATGTGACATTGGTCATGTGGAATCTCTTTACAATCCATTTGGAGACAGTGGTAGTGTCAGTGCAAGATAGGTGCACGGTTTGCGTCAAACATACCATAGGCTCAAAAATAATTTGGACACACCGGATGGATCTCCTCGGTGACATTGGTCATGTGGAATCTCGTTTCAATCCACTTCGAGACAGTGTTTTTGTCTGTGCAGGATAGGTGCATGGTTTGTGCCAAACGTAGCTCAAAAATCGTTTTAGATGAACCCGATGGTACTGCTAGGTGACGAGGCTCAAGTGGATACTTGTTTCGGTCTATTTGGAGATAGTGCTAATCTTGATGCAAGATAGGTGCATGGTTTGCGTCGAATGTACCACAGGCTCAAAATTGCTTTGGACACACACGATAGAACACCTAGGTGACATGGGTCATGTGGAATCTTATTTTGGTCCGTTTAGAGACGGTGTTAGTATCGGTGCAAGATAGGTGCATGGTTTTTGAGAAACATACCATAGGCTCAGAAATCATTTTGGACGCACCAGATGGTACTCCTAGGTGACGAGGCTCTAGTGGATGCTCACTTTGGTCTGTTTGAAGAAATTGCGAATCCTCACGCAAGATCGGTGCACGGTTTGCGCCAAACGTAGCATAGGGTCAGAAATCATTTTGAATGCTCACGATGGATCTCCTATGTGACATTGGTCATGTGGAATCTCATTTCATTCCATTTGGAGACAGTGTTAGTGTTAGTGCTAGATAGGTGCACGGTTTGCGCCAAACGTACCATAGGCACAGAAATCGTTTTGGACACACCCGATGGTACTCCTAGGTGACGAGGCTCAAGTGGATGCTCGCTTTGGTCTGTTTGAAGAAATTGCTAATCCTCACGCAAGATCGGTGCACGGTTTGCGCCAAACGTAGCATAGGGTCAGAAATCATTTTGGACGCTCACGATGGATCTCCTATGTGACATTGGTCATGTGGAATCTCATTTCATTCCATTTGGAGACAGTGTTAGTGTTAGTGCCAGATAGGTGCATGGTTTGCGCCAAACGTACCATAGGCACAGAAATCGTTTTGGACGCACCCGATGGTACTCCCAGGTGACGAGGCTCAAGTGGATGCTCGTTTTAGTCTATTTTTAGATAGTGTTAATCTTGACCAAAGATAGGTGCACGGTTTGCGCCGAATGTGCCATAGGCTCAGAAATCATTTCAGACGCACCCGACGGTGCTCCTAGGTGACAAGGCTCAAGTGGATGCTCGTTTTGGTCTGTTTGGACATAGTGATAATCTTGACGCTAGATAGGTGCACGGTTTGTGCCGATTGTACCATAAGCTCAGAAATTATTTTGGACGCACCCGATGGTAGTCATTTGTCACAAGGCTCAAGTGTATGCTCATTTTGGTCTATTTGGACATAGTGATAATCTTGACGCAAGATAGGTGCACGGTTTGCGCCGAATGTACCATAGGCTCAGAAACCATTTTGGACGCAGCCGATGGTACTCCTAGGTGACGAGGCTCAAGTGGATGCTCGTTTTCATCTGTTTGGACATACTGCTAACCTTGACGCAGGATAGGTGCACGGATTGCGCCGAACGTACGTAGGCTCAAAAATTGTTTGGGTACTCCTAGGTGATCAGGCACAAGTGGATGCTCGTTTGGGTTTGTTTGGAGATAGCGCTAATCTTGACGCAAGATAGGTGCACGGTTTCAGCCGAACGTACTGTAGGCTCAGAAATTGTTTTGGACGCACCCGATTTATCTTTTATGTGACATTGGTCATGTGGAATCTCTTTACAATCCATTTGGAGACAGTGGTAGTGTCAGTGCAAGATAGGTGCACGGTTTGCGTCAAACATACCATAGGCTCAAAAATAATTTGGACACACCGGATGGATCTCCTCGGTGACATTGGTCATGTGGAATCTCGTTTCAATCCACTTCGAGACAGTGTTTTTGTCTGTGCAGGATAGGTGCATGGTTTGTGCCAAACGTAGCTCAAAAATCGTTTTAGATGAACCCGATGGTACTGCTAGGTGACGAGGCTCAAGTGGATACTTGTTTCGGTCTATTTGGAGATAGTGCTAATCTTGATGCAAGATAGGTGCATGGTTTGCGTCGAATGTACCACAGGCTCAAAATTGCTTTGGACACACACGATAGAACACCTAGGTGACATGGGTCATGTGGAATCTTATTTTGGTCCGTTTAGAGACGGTGTTAGTATCGGTGCAAGATAGGTGCATGGCTTTTGAGAAACATACCATAGGCTCAGAAATCATTTTGGACGCACCAGATGGTACTCCTAGGTGACGAGGCTCTAGTGGATGCTCACTTTGGTCTGTTTGAAGAAATTGTGAATCCTCACGCAAGATCGGTGCACGGTTTGCGCCAAACGTAGCATAGGGTCAGAAATCATTTTGAATGCTCACGATGGATCTCCTATGTGACATTGGTCATGTGGAATCTCATTTCATTCAATTTGGAGACAGTGTTAGTGTTAGTGCTAGATAGGTGCACGGTTTGCGCCAAACGTACCATAGGCACAGAAATCGTTTTGGACACACCCGATGGTACTCCTAGGTGACGAGGCTCAAGTGGATGCTCGCTTTGGTCTGTTTGAAGAAATTGCTAATCCTCACGCAAGATCGGTGCACGGTTTGCGCCAAACGTAGCATAGGGTCAGAAATCATTTTGGACGCTCACGATGGATCTCCTATGTGACATTGGTCATGTGGAATCTCATTTCATTCCATTTGGAGACAGTGTTAGTGTTAGTGCCAGATAGGTGCATGGTTTGCGCCAAACGTACCATAGGCACAGAAATCGTTTTGGACGCACCCGATGGTACTCCCAGGTGACGAGGCTCAAGTGGATGCTCGTTTTAGTCTGTTTTTAGATAGTGTTAATCTTGACCAAAGATAGGTGCACGGTTTGCGCCGAATGTGCCATAGGCTCAGAAATCATTTCAGACGCACCCGACGGTGCTCCTAGGTGACAAGGCTCAAGTGGATGCTCGTTTTGGTCTGTTTGGACATAGTGATAATCTTGACGCTAGATAGGTGCACGGTTTGTGCCGATTGTACCATAAGCTCAGAAATTATTTTGGACGCACCCGATGGTAGTCATTTGTCACAAGGCTCAAGTGTATGCTCATTTTGGTCTATTTGGACATAGTGATAATCTTGACGCAAGATAGGTGCACGGTTTGCGCCGAATGTACCATAGGCTCAGAAACCATTTTGGACGCAGCCGATGGTACTCCTAGGTGACGAGGCTCAAGTGTATGCTCGTTTCGGTCTGTTTAGAGATAGTGCTAACCTTGAGGCAAGATAGGTGCACGGTTTGCGCTGAACGTACTATAGGCTCATAAATCGTTTTGGACGCACCCGATGGATCTCCTATGTGACATTGTTCATGTGGAATCTCGTTTCGATCCGTTTGGAGACAGTGGTAGTGCTAGTCCAAGATAGGGGCACGGTTTGTGCCAAACGTACCATAGGCACATAAATCGTTTTGCACGCACCAGATGGTACTCCTAGGTGACGAGACTCAAGTGGATGCTCGTTTTGGTTTGTTTTCATATAGTGTTAATCTTGACCAAAGATAGGTGCACGGTTTACGCCGAATACCATAGGCTCAGAAATTGTTTCGGACGCACCCGATGGTACTCCTAGGTGACGAGGCTCAAGTGGATGCTCGTTTTGGTCTGTTTGGACATAGTGATAATCTTGACGCAAGATAGGTGCATGGTTTGCGCCGAACGTACCACAGGCTTGAAATTGCTTTGGACACACCCGATAGAACACCTAGGTGACGTGGGTCATGTGGAATCTTATTTTGGTCCATTTAGAGACGGTGTTAGTATTGGTGCAAGATAGGTGCATGGTTTGTGAGAAACATACCACAGGCTCAGAAATTGTTTTAGACGCACCCGATGGTACTCCTAGGTGACGAGGCTCAAGTGGATGCTCGCTTTGGCCTGTTTGAAGAAATTGCAAATCCTCACGCAAGATAAGTGCACGGTTTGGGCCAAACGTAGAATAGGGTGAGAAATCATTTTGGACGCTCCCGTGGATCTCCTATGTGACATTGGTCATGTGGAATCTCGTTTCAATCCACTTGGAGATAGTGGTAGTGTTAGTGCAAGATAGGTGCACGGTTTGCACCAAACGTACCATAGGCACAGAAATCGTTTTGGACGCACCCGATGGTACTCCTAGGTGACGAGGCTCAAGTTGATGCTCGTTTTGGTTTGTTTTTATATAGTGTTAATCTTGACCAAAGATAGGTGCACGGTTTGCGCCAAACGTACCATAGGAACAGAAATCGTTTTGCACGCACCCGATGGTACTCCAAGGTGACGAGGCTCAAGTGGATGCTCGTTTTGGTTTGTTTTTAGATAGTGTTAATCTTGACCAAAGATAGGTGCACGGTTTGCGTCGAACGTACCATAGGCTTAGAAATCGTTTTGGAAGCACCCGATGGAACTCCTAGGTGACGAGGCTCGAGTGGATGCTCGTCTTGGTCTGTTTGGACATAGTGATAATCTTGACACAGAGAGGTGCACGGTTGGCGCCGAATGTACGATAGGCTCAGAAATCATTTTGGACGCACCCGATGGTACTCCTAGATGACGAGGCTCAAGTGTATGCTCATTTTGGTCTATTTAGAGATAGTGCTAACCTTGACGCAAGATAGGTGCATGGTTTGTGCCGAACATACCGTAGGCTCAGAAATCGTTTTGGACACACCCGATGGTACTCCTAGGTGATAAGGCTCAAGTGGATGCTTGTTTGGGTTTGTTTGAAGATAGCGCTAATCTTGACGCACGATAGGTGCACCGTTTGCGCCGACCCTACCGTAGGCTCAGAAATCGTTTTGGACACACCCGATGGATCTTTTATGTGACATTGGTCATGTGAAATCTCGTTTCAATCCATTTGGAGATAGTGGTAGTGTCAGTGCAAGATAGGCGCACGGTTTGCGCCAAACATACCCTAGGCACAGAAATCGATTTGGACGCACCCGATGGTACTCCGAGGTGATGAGGCTCAAGTGGATGCTCGTCTTGGTCTGATTAGAGATAGTGCTAATCTTGACGCAAGACAGCTACACGGTTTGCGTCAAACATACCATGGGCTCAAAAATCATTTTGGACGCACCCGATGGAACTCCTTGGTGACATTGGTCGTGTGGAATCTCGGTTCAATCCATTTCGAGAGTGTTGTGTCAGTGTAGGATAGGTGGATGGTTTGCACCAAACGTAGCTCAGAAATCATTTCAGACGCACCTGATTGTACTTCTAGGTGACGAGGCTCAAGTGGGTACTTGTTTCGGTCTATTTGGAGATAGTGCTAATCTTGATGCAGGATTGGTGCATGGTATTTGCCGAACGAACCACAGGCTCGAAATTGCTTTGGACACACCCAATAGAACAGCTAGGTGACGTGGGTCATGTGGAATCTTATTTTGGTCCGTTTAGAGACGGTGTTAGTTTCGGTGCAACATAGGTGCATGGTTTGCGAGAAATGTACCATAGGCTCAGAAATCGTTTTGGACGCACCCGATGGTACTCCTAGGTGACAAGGCTCAAGTGGATGCTCGCTTTTGTCTGTTTGAAGAAATTGCTAATCCTCACGCAAGATAGGTGCACGGTTTGCGCCAAACGTAGCATAGGGTAAGAAATCATTTTGGATGCTCCCGATGGATCTCCTATGTGACATTGGTCATGTGGAATATCGTTTCAATCCATTTGGAGACAGTGGTAGGGTTAGTCCAATATAGGTGCACGGTTTGCGCCAAACGTACCATAGGCATAGAAATCGTTTTGGATGCACCTGATGGTACTCCTAGGTGATGAGGCTCAAGTGGATGCTCATTTTGGTTTTTTTAGATAGTGTTAATCTTGACCAAAGATAGGTGCACGGTTTGCGCCGAACGTGCCATAGGCTCAGAAATCATTTCAGACGCACCCGACGGTGTTCCTAGGTGACAAGGCTCAAGTGGATGCTCGTTTTGGTCTGTTTGGACATAGTGATAATCTTGACGCTAGATAGGTGCACGGTTTGTGCCGAATGTACCATAAGCTCAGAAATCATTTTGGACGCACCCGATGGTAGTCATTGGTCACGAGGCTCATGTGTATGCTCATTTTGGTCTATTTGGACATAGCGCTAATCTTGACGCACGATAGGTTTACCGTTTGCGCCGACCCTACCGTAGGCTCAGAAATCGTTTTGGACGCACCCGATGGATCTTTTATGTGACATTGGTCATGTGAAATCTCGTTTCAATCCATTTGGAGATAGTGGTAGTGTCAGTGCAAGATAGGCGCACGGTTTGCGCCAAACATACCCTAGGCACAGAAATCGATTTGGACGCACCCGATGGTACTCCGAGGTGATGAGGCTCAAGTGGATGCTCGTCTTGGTCTAATTAGAGATAGTGCTAATCTTGACGCAAGACAGCTACACGGTTTGCGTCAAACATACCATAGGCTCAAAAATCATTTTGGACGCACCCGATGGAACTCCTTGGTGACATTGGTCGTGTGGAATCTCGGTTCAATCCATTTCGAGAGTGTTGTGTCAGTGTAGGATAGGTGGATGGTTTGCACCAAACGTAGCTCAGAAATCATTTCAGATGCACCTGATTGTACTTCTAGGTGACGAGGCTCAAGTGGGTACTTGTTTCGGTCTATTTGGAGATAGTGCTAATCTTGATGCAAGATTGGTGCATGGTATGCGCCGAACGAACCACAGGCTCGAAATTGCTTTGGACACACCCAATAGAACAGCTAGGTGACGTGGGTCATGTGGAATCTTATTTTGGTCCGTTTAGAGACGGTGTTAGTTTCGGTGCAACATAGGTGCATGATTTGCGAGAAATGTACCATAGGCTCAGAAATCGTTTTGGACGCACCCGATGGTACTCCTAGGTGACAAGGCTCAAGTGGATGCTCGCTTTTGTCTGTTTGAAGAAATTGCTAATCCTCGCGCAAGATAGGTGCACGGTTTGCGCCAAACGTAGCATAGGGTCAGAAATCATTTTGGATGCTCCCGATGGATCTCCTATGTGACATTGGTCATGTGGAATATCGTTTTAATCCATTTGGGGACAGTGGTAGGGTTAGTCCAATATAGGTGCACGGTTTGCGCCAAACGTACCATAGGCATAGAAATCGTTTTGGATGCACCCGATGGTACTCCTAGGTGATGAGGCTCAAGTGGATGCTCATTTTGGTTTTTTTAGATAGTGTTAATCTTGACCAAAGATAGGTGCACGGTTTGCGCCGAACGTGCCATAGGCTCAGAAATCGTTTCAGACGCACCCGACGGTGCTCCTAGGTGACAAGGCTCAAGTGGATGCTCATTTTGGTCTGTTTGGACATAGTGATAATCTTGACGCTAGATAGGTGCACGGTTTGTGCCGAGTGTACCATAAGCTCAGAAATCATTTTGGACGCACCCGATGGTAGTCATTGGTCACGAGGCTCAAGTGTATGCTCATTTGGGTCTATTTGGACATAGTGATAATCTTGATGCAAGATAGGTGCACGGTTTGCGCCGAATGTACCATAGGCTCAGAAATCATTTTGGACGCAGCCGATGGTACTCCTAGGTGACGAGGCTCAAGTGTATGCTCGTTTCGGTCTGTTTAGAGATAGTGCTAACCTTGAGGCAAGATAGGTGCATGGTTTGTGAGAAACATACCATAGGCTCATAAATCGTTTTGGACGCACCCGATGGATCTCCTATGTGACATTGTTCATGTGGAATCTCGTTTCGATCCGTTTGGAGACACTGGTAGTGCTAGTCCAAGATAGGTGCACGGTTTGTGCCAAACGTACCATAGGCACATAAATCGTTTTGCACGCACCAGATGGTACTCCTAGGTGATGAGACTCAAGTGGATGCTCGTTTGGGTTTGTTTTCAGATAGTGTTAATCTTGACCAAAGATAGGTGCACGGTTTGCGCCGAATACCATAGGCTCAGAAATTGTTTCGGACGCACCCGATGGTACTCCTAGGTGACGAGGCTCAAGTGGATGCTCGTTTTGGTCTGTTTGGACATAGTGAAAATCTTGACGCAAGATAGGTGCGTGGTTTGCACCGAACGTACCACAGGCTTGAAATTGCTTTGGACACACCCGATAGAACACCTAGGTGACATGGGTCATGTGGAATCTTATTTTGGTCCATTTAGAGACGGTGTTAGTATTGGTGCAATATAGGTGCATGGTTTGTGAGAAACGTACCATAGGCTCAGAAATTGTTTTAGACGCACCCGATGGTACTCCTAGGTGATGAGGCTCAAGTGGATGCTCGCTTTGGCCTGTTTGAAGAAATTGCAAATCCTCACGCAAGATAGGTGCACGGTTTGGGCCAAACGTAGAATAGGCTGAGAAATCATTTTGGACGCTCCCGTGGATCTCCTATGTGACATTGGTCATGTGGAATCTCGTTTCAATCCATTTGGAGATAGTGGTAGTGTTAGTGCAAGATAGGTGCACGGTTTGCACCAAACGTACCATAGGCACAGAAATCATTTTGGACGCACCCGATGGTACTCCTAGGTGACGAGGCTCAAGTTGATGCTCGTTTTGGTTTGTTTTTATATAGTGTTCATCTTGACCAAAGATAGGTGCACGGTTTGCGCCAAACGTACCATAGGAACAGAAAATCGTTTTGCACGCACCCGATGGTACTCCAAGGTGACGAGGCTCAAGTGAATGCTCGTTTTGGTTTGTTTTCAGATAGTGTTAATCTTGACCAAAGATAGGTGCACGGTATGCGCCGAACGTACCATAGGCTTAGAAATCGTTTTGGACGCACCCGATGGAACTCCTAGGTGATGAGGCTCAAGTGGATGCTCGTCTTGGTCTGTTTGGACATAGTGATAATCTTGACACAGAGAGGTGCACGGTTGGCGCCGAATGTACGATAGGCTCCGAAATCATTTTGGACGCACCCGATGGTACTCCTAGATGACGAGGCTCAAGTGTATGCTCATTTTGGTCTATTTAGACATAGTGCTAACCTTGACGCAAGATAGGTGCATGGTTTGTGCCGAACGTACCGTAGGCTCAGAAATCATTTTGGACACACCCGATGGTACTCCTAGGTGATAAGGCTCAAGTGGATGCTTGTTTGGGTTTGTTTGGAGATAGCGCTAATCTTGACGCATGATAAGTGCACCGTTTGCGCCGAACCTACCGTAGGCTCAGAAATCGTTTTGGACACACCCGATGGATCTTTTATGTGACATTGGTCATGTGGAATCTCGTTTCAATCCATTTGGAGATAGTGGTAGTGTCAGTGCAAGATAGGCGCACGGTTTGCGCTAAACATACCCTAGGCACAGAAATCGATTTGGACGCACCCGATGGTACTCCTAGGTGATGAGGCTCAAGTGGATGCTCGTCTTGGTCTGATTGGAGATAGTGCTAATCTTGACGCAAGACAGCTGCACGGTTTGCGTCAAACATACCATAGGCTCTAAAATTGTTTGCACAGTTTGCGCCGAACGTACCACAGGCTCGAAATTGCTTTGGACACACCCAATAGAACACCTAGTTTAGAAACGTACCATTGGCTCTAAAATTGTTTTGGACGCACCCGATGGTACTCCTAGCAGATGAAGCTCAAGTGGATGCTGGCTTTGGTCTGTTTGAAGAAACTGCTAATCCTCACGCAAGATAGGTGCACGGTTTGTGCCAAACACAGCATAGGGTCAGAAATCGTTTTGGATGCTCCCGATGGATCTCCTATGTGACATTGGTCATGTGGAATCAAGTTTCAATCCATTTGGAGACAGTGGTAGTGTTAGTGCAAGATAGGTGCACGGTTTGCACCAAACGTACTATAGGCACAGAAATCGTTTTGCACGCACACGATGGTACTTCTAGGTGACCAGGCTCAAGTGGATGTTCGCTTTGGTTTGTTTTCATATAGTGTTAATCTTGATCAACGATAGTTGCACAGTTTGCCCCGAACATACCATAGGCTCAGAAATCATTTCGGACGCACCTTATGGTACTCCTATGATACATCCGGTCCAGGTGGAATTGGCCGAGGCCCAATAAATTAAGGTTGCCCGGACCCCAACAGTTCTTATGCACATCCACTCGGAGAAAGGCCCAATGACCCTAAAAGACTAGTCCAATAGGAAAATGGTGACTCTCTCTTTTAAGGTGGCTTCCTTCTCCCAAGTTAAGCAAGGTGGGATTATTCAGAGGCTCACACGGTCGCCGCCCGACTACAACTAGGCCACTTGGCCTTTTTTTGTTGCGTCTTTGCCAGCGGGTAATAGTGGAGGATGTCCTCATCATTCCCACCCCCTTAAACAAGGGCCCAGCTCTGATACCAAATGATACATCCGGCCCAGATGGGGTTGGCCGAGGCCCAATAAATTAAGGTTGCCCGGACCCCAACAGTTCTTATGCACACCCACTCGGAGAAAGGCCCAATGTCCCTAAAAGACTAGTCCAATAGGGGAAGGGTGGCTCTCTCTTTTAAGGTGGCTTCCTCCTCCCAAGCTAAGTAAGGTGGGATTATTCAGAGGCTCACACGGTCGCCGCCCGACTACAACTAGGCAACTTGGCCTTTTTTTGTTGCGTCTTTGCCAGCGGGTAATAGTGGAGGATGTCCTCATCATCCTAGGTGAGGAGGCTCAAGTGGATGCTCATTTTGGTTTATTTTCAGATAGTGTTAATCATGAACAAAGATAGGTGCACAGTTTGCACCGAACGTACCATAGGCTCATAAATCGTTTCGGACGCACCCGATGGTACTCCTAGGTGACGAGGCTCAAGTGGACGCTCGTTTGGGTTTGTTTGGGGATAGTGCTAATCTTGACGCAAGATAGGTGCATGGTTTGCGCCAAACGTACTGTAGGCTCAGAAATCGTTTTGGACGCACCCGATGGATATCCTGTGTGACATTGGTCATGTGGAATCTCGTTTCAATCCATTTGGAGACAGTGGTACTATCGGTGCAAGATAGGTGCATGGTTTGCGCCAAATGTACCATAGGCATAGAAATCGTTTTGGACGCACCCGATGGTACTCCTAGGTGACGGGCTCAAGTGGATGCTCGCTTTGGTCTATTTGGTGATAGTGCAAATCTTGACGCAAGATAGGTGCATGGTTTGCGCCGAACGTACCATATGCTCAGAAATCGTTTTGGACGCACCCGATGGATCTCCTAGGTGACATTGGTCTTGTGGAATCTCATTTCGATCCATTTGGAGGCAGTGGTAGTGTCAGTGCATGATAGGTGCACGATTTGCGCCAAACATACCATAGGCATAGAAATCGTTTTGGATGCACCCGATGGTACTCCTAGGTGATGAGAATCAAGTGGATGCTCGTTTTGGTATGTTTGAAGATAGTGCTAATCCTGTTGCAAGATAGCAGCACGATTTGCGTCGAACATACCTTAGGCTCAAAAATCGTTTTGGACACAACCGATGGTACTCCTCGGTGACGGGGCTCAGGTGGATGCTCGTTTTGGTCTATTTGGAGGTAGTGTTAATCTTGTCGCAAGATAGGTGCACGGTTTGCGCCGAACGTACCATAGGCTAAGAAATCATTTTGGACGCACCCGATGGATCTCCTAGGTGACATTGGTCTTGTGGAATCTCATTTCAATCCATTTGGAGACAGTGGTAGTGTCAGTGCATGATAGGTGCACGGTTTGCGCCAAACGTACCATAGGCATGAAATCATTTTGTACGCACCTGATGGTACTCCTAGGTGATGAGGATCAAGTGGATCCTCGTTTTGGTATATTTGGAGATAGTGCTAATCCTGTTGCAAGATAGCAGCACGATTTGCGTCGAACGTACCATAGGCTCGAAAATCATTTTTGACACAACCGATGGTATTCCTAAGTGACGAGGCTCAAGTGGATGCTCATTTTGGTCTGTTTGTAGATAGTGTTAATCTTGTCGCAAGATAGGTGTAAGGCTTGCGCCGAATGTACCATAGACTCAGAAATTATTTTGGACGCACCCGTTGGATCTCCTTAGTGACATTGTTCATTTGGAATTTTGTTTCAATCCATTTCGAGACAGTGTTAGTGTCAATGCAAGATAGGTCCACGTTTTATGCCAAACATCGCTCAGAAATCGTTTTGGACGCACCCGATGGTACTCCTAGGTGACAAGGCTCAAGTGGATGCTCGTTTTGGTATGTTTGGAGATAGTGCTAACCTTGTCGCAAGATAGGTGCACGGTTTGCGTCGAACGTACAATAGGTTCATAAATCATTTCGGACGCACCTGATGGATCTCCTAGGTGACATTGGTCATGTGGAATCTCGTTCCATTCCATTTGGAGACAGTGGCACTGTTAGTGCAAGATAGGTGCACGGTTTGTGCCGAATGTACTATGGGCTCAGAAATCATTTTAGACACACCCGATGGTACATCTAGGTGATGAGGCTCGAGTGGATACTTGTTTCGGTCTATTTGGAGATAGTGCTAATCTTGACGCAAGATATGTGTGTGGTTTGTGCCGAACGTACCACAGGCTCGAAATTGCTTTGGACACACCCAATAGAACACCTAGGTGACATGGGTCATGTGGAATCTTATTTCGGTCCGTTTAGAGACCGTGTTAGTATCGGTGCAAGATAGGTGCATGGTTTGTGAGAAACATACCATAGGCTCAAAAATTGTTTTGGACGCACCCGATGGTACTCCTAGGTGATGAGGCTGAAGTGGATGCTCGCTTTGGTCTGTTTGAAGAAATTGCTAATCCTCATGCAAGATAGGTGCACGGTTTGCGCCAAACATAGCATAGGGTCAGAAATCATTTTGAAAGCACCCGATGGATCTCCTATGTAACATTGGTCAAGTGGAATCTCATTTCAATCCATTTGGAGACAATGGTAGTTTTAGTGCAAGATAGGTGCACGGTTAGTGCCAAACGTACCATAGGCACAAAACACGTTTTGGACGCAACCGATGGTACTCCTGGGTGACGAGGCTCAAGTGGATGCTTGGTTTGGTTTGTTTTCAGATAGTGTTAATCTTGACCAAAGATAGGTGCACAGTTTACGCCGAACGTACCATAGGCTCAGAAATCGTTTCGGACGCACCCGAAGGTACTCCTATGTGACGAGGCTCAAGTGGATGCTCGTTTTGGTCTGTTTGGACATAGTGATAATCTTGACGCAAGATAGGTGCTCAGTTTGCGCCGAATGTACCATCAGCTCAAAAATCATTTTGGACGCACCCGATGGTGCACCTAGGTGACGAGGCTTAAGTGTATACTCGTTTTGGTCTATTTAGAGATAGTGCTAACCTTGAAGAAAGATAGGTGCACGGTTTGTGCCGAATGTACCGCAGACTCAGAAATCGTTTCAGACGCACCCGATAGTACTCCTAGGTGATGAGGCTCAAGTGGATGCTCGTTTGGGTTTGTTTGGAGATAGTGCTAATATTGATGCAAGATAGGGCACGGTTTGCGACAAACATACTGTAGTCTCATAAATCATTTTGGACGCACCCGATGGATCTCCTATGTGACATTGGTCACGTGGAATCTCGTTTCAATCTATTTGGAGACAGTGGTAGTGTCAGTGCAAGGTAGGTGCACGGTTTGCGCCAAACGTACCATAGGCACAGAAATCGATTTGGACACACCCGATGGTACTCCTAGGTGATGAGGCTGAAGTGGATGCTCGTCTTGGTCTGGTTGGAGATAGTGCTAATCTTGATGCAAGACAGCTGCACGGTTCGTGTCAAACATACCATAGGCTCAAAAATCATTTTGGACGCACCCGATGGAACTCCTCGGTGACATTGGTCACGTGGAATCTTGTTTCAATCCATTTCGAAGGTGTTTACGTCAGTGCAGGATAGGTGGATGGTTTGCACCAAACGTAGCTCAGAAATCATTTTATACGCACCTGATTGTACTTCTAGGTGACGAGGCTCAAGTGGGTACTTGTTTCGGTCTATTTGGAGATAGTGCTAATCTTGACGCAGGATTGGTGCATGGTTTGTGCAGAACGAACCACAGGCTCGAAATTGCTTTGGACACACCCGATAGAACAACTAGGCGACGTGGGTCATGTGGAATCTTATTTTGGTCCGTTTAGAGATAGTGTTAGTATCGGTGCAAGATAGGTGCATGGTTTGCGAGAAACGTACCATAGGCTCAGAAATCGTTTTGGACGCACCCGATGGTACTCCTAGGTGACGAGGCTCAAGTGGATGCTCGCTTTTGTCTGTTTGAAGAAATTGCTAATCTTCACGCAAGATAGGTGCACGGTTTGCACCAAGCGTAGCATAGGGTTAGAAATCATTTTGGATGCTCCCGGTGGATCTCCTATGTGACTGGTCATGTGGAATCTCGTTTCAATCCATTTGGAGACACTGGTAGTGTTAGTCCAAGATAGGTGCTCGGTTTGCGCCAAACGTACCATAGGCACAGAAATCGTTTTGAACGCACCCGATGGTACTCCAAGGTGACGAGGCTCAAGTGGATGCTCGTTTTGGTTTTTTTAGATAGTGTTAACCTTGACCAAAGGTAGGTGCACGGTTTGCGACGAACGTACCATAGGCATAGAAATCATTTCGGACGCACCCGATGCTACTCCTAGGTGACGAGGCTCAAGTGGATGCTCGTTTTGGTCTGTTTGGACATAGTGATAATCTTGACACAGATAGGTGCACGGTTGGCGCCGAATGTACCATAGGCTCAGAAATCATTTTGGACACACCCGATAGTACACCTAGGTGACGAGGCTCAAGTGTATGCTCATTTTGGTCTGTTTAGAGATAGTGCTAACCTTGACGCAAGATAGGTGCACGGTTTGTACCGAACATACCGTCGGCTCAGAAATTGGTTTGGACGGACTCGATGGTACTCCTAGGTGATAAGGCTCAAGTGGATGCTTGTTTGGGTTTGTTTGGAGATAGTGCTAATCTTGACGCAAGATAGGTGCACCGTTTGCGCCGAATGTACCATAGGCTCAGAAATCATTTTGGACGCAGCCGATGGTACTCCTAGGTGACGAGGCTCAAGTGGATGCTCGCTTTGGTCTGTTTGAAGAAATTGCTAATCCTCACGCAAGATAGGTGCACAGTTTGCGCCAAACGTAGAATAGGGTGAGAAATCATTTTGGATGCTCCCGTGGATCTCCTATGTAACATTGGTCATATGGAATCTCGTTTCAATCCATTTGGAGATAGTGGTAGTGTTAGTACAAGATAGGTGCACGGTTTGCACCAAACGTACCATAGGCACAGAAATCGTTTTGGACGCACCCGATGGTACTCCTAGGTGACGAGGCTCAAGTTGATGCTCGTTTTGGTTTGTTTTTATATAGTGTTAATCTTGACCAAAGATAGGTGCACGGTTTCCGCCAAACGTACCATAGGCACAGAAATCGTTTTGCACGACCCGATGGTACTCCTAGGTGACAAGGCTCAAGTCGATGCTCATTTTGGTTTTGTTTTCTGATAGTGTTAATCTAGACCAAAGATAGGTGCACGGTTTGCGCCGAACATACCATAGGCTCAGAAATTGTTTTAGACGCACCTGATGATACTCCTAGGTGACGAGGCTCAAGTGGATGCTCATTTTGGTCTATTTGGACATAGTGATAATCTTGACGCAAGATAGGTGCACGGTTTGCGCCGAATGTACCATAGGCTCAGAAATCATTTTGGACGCACCTGATGGTACTCCTAGGTGACGAGGCTCAAGTGTATGCTCGTTTTGGTCTATTTAGAGATAGTGCTAACCTTGAGGCAAGATAGGTGCACGGTTTGCGCTGAACTTACTTTAGGCTCATAAATCATTTTGGACGCACCCGATGGATTTCCTATGTGACATTGGTCATGTGGAATCTCGTTTCAATCCATTTGGAGAAAGTGGTAGCGCTAGTGCAAGATAGGTGCACGGTTTGCGCCAAACGTACCATAGGCACATAAATCGTTTTCCACGCACCCGATTGTACTCTAGGTGACGAGGCTCAAGTGGATGCTCGTTTTGGTTTGTTTTCAGATAGTGTTAATCTTGACCAAAGATAGGTGCACAGTTTGCGCCAAAAGTACCATAGGCACATAAATCGTTTTGCACGCGCCCGATGGTACTCCTAGGTGACGAGGCTCAAGTGGATGCTCGTTTGGGTTTGTTTGGAGATAGTGCTAATCTTGACGAAAGATTGGTGCACGGTTTGCGCCGAACGTACCATAGGCACAGAAATCGATTTGGACGCACCCGATGGTACTCCTAGGTGATGAGGCTCAAGTGGATGCTCGTCTTGATCTGGTTGGAGATAGTGCTAATCTTGATGCAAGACAGTTGCATGGTTTGCGTCAAACATATCATAGGCTCAAAAATCATTTTGGATGCACCCGATGGATCTCCTCGGTGACATTGGTTATGTGGAATCTCATTTCAATCCATTTCGAGATAGTGTTTGTGTCATAGTAGGATAGGTGCAAGGTTTGTGCCAAACGTAGCTCAGAAATCATTTTAGACACACCCAATGGTAGTTCTGGGTGACGAGGCTTAGGTAGATACTTGTTTCGGTCTATTTAGAGATAGTGCTAATCTTGACACAAGATAGGTGCATGGTTTGCGCCGAACGAACCATAGGCTCGAAATTGCTTTGGACACGATAGAACACCTAGGTGACGTGGGTCATGTGGAATCTTATTTTGATCTGTTTAGAGATGGTGTTAGTATCGGTGCAAGATAGGTGCATGATTTGCGAGAAACGTACCATAGGCTCAGAAAATTGTTTTGGACGCACCCGATGGTACTCCTAGGTGATGAGGCTCGAGTGGATGCTCGCTTTGGTCTGTTTGAAGAAATTGCTAATCCTCACGCAAGATAGTTGCACGGTTTGCGCCAAACGCAGCATAGGGTCTGAAATCATTTTGGACGCTCCCGATGGATCTCCTATGTGACACTAGTCATGTGGAATCTCGTTTCAATTCATTTGGAGACAGTGGTAGTGTTAGTGCAAGATAGGTGCACAGTTTGCGCCAAACGTACCATAGGCACAGAAATCGTTCTGCATGCACCCGATGGTACTCCTAGGTGACGAGGCTCAAGTCGATGCTCGTTTTGGTTTGTTTTTAGATAGTGTTAATCTTGACCAAAGATAGGTGCACGGTTTGCGCCGAACATACCATAGGCTCAGAAATTGTTTCAGACGCACCCGATGGTACTCCTAGGTGACGAGGCTCAAGTGGATGCTCATTTTGGTCTATTTGGATGTAGTGATAATCTTGATACAAGATAGGTGCACGGTTTGTGCTGAATGTACCATAGGCTCAGAAATCATTTTGGACGCACCCGATGGAACTCCTAGGTGACGAGACTCAAGTGTATGCTCGTTTTGGTCTGTTTAGAGATAGTGCTAACCTTGATGCAAGACAGGAGCACAGTTTGTGCCGAACATACTATAGGCTCATAAATCATTTTGGACGCACCAGATGGATCTCCTATGTGACATTGGTCGTGTGGAATCTCGTTTCAATCCATTTGGAGACAGTGGTAGTGTTAGTGCAAGATAGGTGCACGGTTTGCGTCAAACGTACCATAGGCACATAAATCGTTTTGCATGCACCCGATGGTACTCTTAGGTGACGAGGCTCAAGTGAATGCTCGTTTTGGTTTGTTTTCAGATAGTGTTAATCTTGACCAAAGATAGGTGCACGGTTTGCGCCGAATACCGTAGGCTCGGAAATCGTTTCGGACGCACCCGTTGTTTGGAGATAGTGCTAATCTTGACGCAAGATTGGTGCACGTTTTGCGCCGAACATACTGTAGGCTCATGAATCGTTTTGGATGCACCCGATGGATCTCTTATGTGACATTGGTCATGTGGAATCTCGTTTCAATCCATTTGGAGATAGTGGTAGTGTTAGCATTGGATAGGTGTACTGTTTGCACCAAACGTGCCATAGGCACAGAAATCAATTTGGACGCACCCGATGGTACTCCTAGGTGATGAGGCTCAAGTGGATGCTCATCTTGATCTGGTTGGAGATAGTGCTAATCTTGACGCAAGTCAGTTGCATGGTTTGCGTTAGACATACCATAGGCTTAAAAATCATTTTGGACGTACCCAATGGATCTCCTCGGTGACATTAGTTGTGTGGAATCTCGTTTGATTCCATTTCGACGTGGGTCATGTGAAATCTTATTTTGGTCCATTTAGAGATGGTGTTAGTATTGGTGCAAGATAGGTGCATGGTTTGCGAGAAACGTACCATAGGCTCAGATATTGTTTTGGACGCCATGATGGTACTCCTAGGTGACGAGGCTCAAGTGGATGCTCGCTTTGGTCCGTTTGAAGAAATTGCTACTCCTCACTCAAGATAGGTGCACGGTTTGCGCCAAACGTAGGATAGGGTCAGAAATCATTTTGGACGCTCCCGTGGATCTCCTATGTGACATTGGTCATGTGGAATCTCATTTCAATCCATTTGGAGATAGTGGAAGTGTTAGTGCAAGATAGGTGCACGGTTTGCACCAAACGTACCATATGCACAGAAATCGTTTTGAACGCACCCGATGGTACTCCTAGGTGACGAGGCTCAAGTTGATGCTCGTTTTGGTTTGTTTTTATATAGTGTTAATCTTGACCAAAGATGGGTGCACGGTTTGCGCCGAACGTACCATAGGCACAAAAATCGTTTTGCACGCACCCAATGGTACTCCTAGGTGACAAGGCTCAAGTCGATGCTCATTTTGGTTTTGTATTCTGATAGTGTTAATCTGGACCAAAGATAGGTGCACGGTTTGCACCGAACATACCATACGCTTAGAAATTGTTTCAGACGCACCTGATGATACTCCTAGGTGACGAGGCTCAAGTGGATGCTCATTTTGGTCTATTTGGACATAGTGATAATCTTGACGCAAGATAGGTGCACGGTTTGCGCCGAATGTACCATAGGCTCCGAAATCATTTTGGACGCACCTGATGGTACTCCTAGGTGACGAGGCTCAAGTGTATGTTCGTTTTGGTCTATTTAGAGATAGTGCTAACCTTGAGGCAAGATAGGTGCACGGTTTGCGCTGAACTTACTGTAGGCTCATAAATCGTTTTGGACACACCCGATGGATTTCTTATGTGACATTGGTCATGTGGAATCTCATTTCAATCCATTTGGAGAAAGTGGTAGCGCTAGTGCAAGATTGGTGCACGGTTTGCGCCAAACGTACCATAGGCACATAAATCGTTTTGCACGCACCTGATGGTACTCTAGGTGACGAGGCTCAAGTGGATGCTTGTTTTGGTTTGTTTTCAGATAGTGTTAATCTTGACCAAAGATAGGTGCACAGTTTGCGCCAAAAGTACCATAGGCACATAAATCATTTTGCACGCGCCCGATGGTACTCCTAGGTGACGAGGCTCAAGTGGATGCTCGTTTGGGTTTGTTTGGAGATAGTGCTAATCTTGACATAAGATTGGTGCACGGTTTGCGCCGAACGTACCATAGGCACAGAAATCGATTTGGACACATCCGATGGTACTCCTAGGTGATGAGGCTCAAGTGGATGCTCGTCTTGATCTGGTTGGAGATAGTGCTAATCTTGATGCAAGACAGTTGCATGGTTTGCGTCAAACATACCATAGGCTCAAAAATCATTTTGGACGCTCCCGATGGATCTCCTCGGTGACATTGGTTATGTGAAATCTCATTTCAATCCATTTCGAGACAGTGTTTGTGTCATTGCAGGAAAGGTGCATGGTTTGTGCCAAACGTAGCTCAGAAATCATTTTAGACGCACCCAATGGTAGTTCTGGGTGACGAGGCTCAGGTGGATACTTGTTTCGGTCTATTTAGAGATAGTGCTAATCTTGACACAAGATAGGTGCATGGTTTGCAACGAACGAACCATAGGCACGAAATTGCTTTGGACACACCCGATAGAACACCTAGGTGACGTGGGTCATGTGGAATCTTATTTTGGTCTGTTTAGAGACGGTGTTAGTATCGGTGCATGATAGGTGCATGGTTTGTGAGAAACGTACCATAGGCTTAGAAAATTGTTTTGGACGGACCCGATGGTACTCCTAGGTGATGAGGCTCGAGTGGATGCTCGCTTTGGTCTGTTTGAAGAAATTGCTAATCCTCACGCAAGATAGGTGCACGGTTTGCGCCAAACGCAGCATAGGGTCTGAAATCATTTTGGACGCTCCCGATGGATCTCCTATGTGACACGGGTCATGTGGAATCTCATTTCAATTCATTTGGAGACAGTGGTAGTGTTAGTGCAAGATAGGTGCACAGTTTGCGCCAAACGTACCATAGGCACAGAAATCATTCTGCACGCACCCGATGGTACTCCTAGGTGATGAGGCTCAAGTTGATGCTCGTTTTGGTTTGTTTTTATATAGTGTTAATCTTGACCAAAGATAGGTGCACGGTTTGCGCCGAACGTACCATAGGCACATAAATCGTTTTGCACGCACCCGATGGTACTCCTAGGTGACAAGGCTCAAGTCGATGCTCATTTTGGTTTTGTTTTCTGATAGTGTTAATCTGGACCAAAGATAGGTGCACGGTTTGATCCGAACATACCATAGGCTCAGAAATTGTTTTAGACGCACCTGATGATACTCCTAGGTGACGAGGCTCAAGTGGATGCTCATTTTTGTCTATTTGGACATAGTGATAATCTTGACGCAAGATAGGTGCACGGTTTGCGCCGAATGTACCATAGGCTCAGAAATTATTTTGGACGCACCTGATGGTACTCCTAGGTGACGAGGCTCAAGTGTATGCTCGTTTTGGTCTATTTAGAGATAGTGCTAACCTTGAGGCAAGATAGGTGCACGGTTTGCGCTGAACTTACTGTAGGCTCATAAATCGTTTTGGACGCACCCGATGGATTTCTTATGACATTGGTCATGTGGAATCTCATTTCAATCCATTTGGAGAAAGTGGTAGCGCTTGTGCAAGATTGGTGCACGGTTTGCGCCAAACGTACCATAGGCACATAAATCGTTTTGCACGCACCTGATGGTACTCTAGGTGACGAGGCTCAAGTGGATGCTCGTTTTGGTTTGTTTTCAGATAGTGTTAATCTTGACCAAAGATAGGTGCACAGTTTGCGCCAAAAGTACCATAGGCACATAAATCGTTTCGCACGCGCCCGATGGTACTCCTAGGTGACGAGGCTCAAGCGGATGCTCGTTTGGGTTTGTTTGGAGATAGTGCTAATCTTGACGTAAGATTGGTGCACGGTTTGCGCCGAACGTACCATAGGCACAGAAATCGATTTGGACACACCCGATGGTACTCCTAGGTGATGAGGCTCAAGTGGATGCTCGTCTTGATCTGGTTGGAGATAGTGGTAATCTTGATGCAAGACAGTTGCATGGTTTGCGTCAAACATACCATAGGCTCAAAAATCATTTTGGACGCTCCCGATGGATCTCCTCGGTGACATTGGTTATGTGGAATCTCATTTCAATCCATTTCGAGACAGTGTTTGTGTCATTGCAGGATAGGTGTATGGTTTGTGCCAAACGTAGCTCAGAAATCATTTTAGACGCACCCAATGGTAGTTCTAGGTGACTAGGCTCAAGTGGATACTTGTTTCGGTCTATTTAGAGATAGTGCTAATCTTGACACAAGATAGGTGCATGGTTTGCACCGAACGAACCATAGGCTCGAAATTGCTTTGGACACACCCGATAGAACACCTAGGTGACGTGGGTCATGTGGAATCTTATTTTGGTCTGTTTAGAGACGGTGTTAGTATCAGTGCAAGATAGGTGCATGGTTTGCGAGAAACGTACCATAGGCTCACAAAATTGTTTTGGACGGACCCGATGGTACTCCTAGGTGATGAGGCTCGAGTGGATGCTCGCTTTGGTCTGTTTGAAGAAATTGCTAATCCTCACGCAAGATAGGTGCACGGTTTGCGCCAAACGCAGCATAGGGTCTGAAATCATTTTGGACGCTCCCGATGGATCTCCTATGTGACACTGGACATGTGGAATCTCGTTTCAATTCATTTGGAGACAGTGGTAGTGTTAGTGCAAGATAGGTGCACAGTTTGCGCCAAACGTACCATAGGCACAGAAATCGTTCTTCACGCACCCGATGGTACTCCTAGGTGACGAGGCTCAAGTTGATGCTTGTTTTGGTTTGTTTTTATATAGTGTTAATCTTGACCAAAGATAGGTGCACGGTTTGCGCCGAACGTACCATAGGCACATAAATCGTTTTGCACGCACCCGATGGTACTCCTAGGTGACAAGGCTCAAGTCGATGCTCATTTTGGTTTTGTTTTCTGATAGTGTTAATCTGGACCAAAGATAGGTGCACGGTTTGCGCCGAACATACCATAAGCTCAGAAATTGTTTTAGACGCACCTGATGATAGTCCTAGGTGACGAGGCTCAAGTGGATGCTCATTTTCATCTATTTGGACATAGTGATAATCTTGACGCAAGATAGGTGCACGGTTTGCGCCGAATGTACCATAGGCTCAGAAATCATTTTGGACGCACCTGATAGTACTCCTAGGTGACGAGGCTCAAGTGTATGCTCGTTTTGGCCTATTTAGAGATAGTGCTAACCTTGAGGCAAGATAGGTGCACGATTTGCGCTGAACTTACTGTAGGCTCATAAATTGTTTTGGACGCACCCGATGGATTTCTTATGTGACATTGGTCATGAGGAATCTCGTTTCAATCCATTTGGAGAAAGTGGTAGCGCTAGTGCAAGATAGGTGCACGGTTTGCGCCAAACGTACCATAGGCACATAAATCGTTTTGCACGCACCCGATGGTACTCTAGGTGACGAGGCTCAAGTGGATGCTCGTTTTGGTTTGTTTTCAGATAGTGTTAATCTTGACCAAAGATAGGTGCACAGTTTGCGCCAAAAGTACCATAGGTACATAAATCGTTTTGCACGCGCCCGATGGTACTCCTAGGTGACGAGGCTCAAGTGGATGCTCGTTTGGGTTTGTTTGGAGATAGTGCTAATCTTGACGTAAGATTGGTGCACGGTTTGCGCTGAACGTACCATAGGCACAGAAATCGATTTGCACGCACCCGATGGTACTCCTAGGTGATGAGGCTCAAGTGGATGCTCGTCTTGATCTGGTTGGAGATAGTGCTAATCTTGATGCAAGACAGTTGCATGGTTTGCATCAAACATATCATAGGCTCAAAAATCATTTTGGACGCACCCGATGGATCTCCTTGGTGACATTGGTTATGTGGAATCTCATTTCAATCCATTTCGAGACAGTGTTTGTGTCATTGCAGGATAGGTGCATGGTTTGTGCGAAACGTAGCTCAGAAATCATTTTAGACGCACCCAATGGTAGTTCTGGGTGACGAGGCTCAGGTGGATACTTGTTTCGGTCTATTTAGAGATAGTGCTAATCTTGACACAAGATAGGTGCATGGTTTGCGCCGAACGAACCATAGGCTCGAAATTGCTTTGGACACACCCGATAGAACACCTAGGTGACGTGGGTCATGTGGAATCTTATTTTGGTCTGTTTAGAGACGGTGTTAGTATCGGTGCAAGATAGGTGCATGGTTTGCGAGAAACATACCATAGGCTCAGAAAATTGTTTTGGACGCACCCGATGGTACTCCTAGGTGATGAGGCTCGAGTGGATGCTCGCTTTGGTCTGTTTGAAGAAATTGCTAATCCTCACGCAAGATAGGTGCATGGTTTGCGCCAAACGCAGCATAGGGTCTGAAATCATTTTGGACGCTCCCGATGGATCTCCTATGTGACACTGGTCATGTGGAATCTCGTTTCAATTCATTTGGAGACAGTGGTAGTGTTAGTGCAAGATAGGTGCACAGTTTGCGCCAAACGTACCATAGGCACAGAAAATCGTTCTGCACGCACCCGATGGTACTCCTAGGTGACGAGGCTCAAGTGGATGCTCATTTTGGTCTGTTTGGACGTAGTGATAATCTTGACACAAGATAGGTGCACGGTTTGTGCTGAATGTACCATAGGCTCAGAAATCATTTTGGACGCACCCGATGGAACTCCTAGGTGACGAGGCTCAAGTGTATGCTCGTTTTGGTCTGTTCAGAGATAGTGCTAATCTTGATGCAAGACAGGAGCATAGTTTGTGCCGAACATACTGTAGGCTCATAAATCGTTTTGGACGCACCAGATGGATCTCCTATGTGACATTGGTCGTGTGGAATCTCGTTTTAATCCATTTGGAGACAGTGGTAGTGTTAGTGCAAGATAGGTGCACGGTTTGCGTCAAACGTACCATAGGCACATAAATCGTTTTGCATGCACCCGATGGTACTCTTAGGTGATGAGGCTAAGTGAATGCTCGTTTTGGTTTGTTTTCAGATAGTGTTAATCTTGACCAAAGATAGGTGCACGGTTTGCGCCGAATACCGTAGGCTCGGAAATCGTTTAAGACGCACCCGTTGGTACTCCTAGGTGATGAGGCTCAAGTGGATGCTCGTTTGGGTTTGTTTGGAGATAGTGCTAATCTTGACACAAGATTGGTGCACGTTTTGCGCCGAACATACTGTAGGCTCATGAATCGTTTTGGATGCACCTGATGGATCTCTTATGTGACATTGGTCATGTGGAATCTCGTTTCAATCCATTTGGAGATAGTGGTAGTGTTAGTGTTGGATAGGTGTACGGTTTGCACCAAACGTGCCATAGGCATAGAAATCAATTTGGACGCACCCGATGGTACTCCTAGGTGATGAGGCTCAAGTGGATGCTCATCTTGATCTGGTTGGAGACAGTGCTAAGCTTGACGCAAGACAGTTGCATGGTTTGCGTTAGACATACCATAAGCTTAAAAATCATTTCGGACATACCCAATGGATCTCCTCGGTGACATTAGTTGTGTGGAATCTCGTTTGATTCCATTTCGACGTGGGTCATGTGGAATCTTATTTTGGTCCATTTAGAGATGGTGTTAGTATTGGAGCAAGATAGCTGCATGGTTTGCGAGAAACGTACCATAGGCTCAGATATTGTTTTGGACGCCATGATGGTACTCCTAGGTGATGAGGCTCAAGTGGATGCTCGCTTTGGTCCGTTTGAAGAAATTGCTACTCCTCACGCAAGATAGGTGCACGGTTTGCGCCAAACGTAGGATAGGGTCAGAAATCATTTTGGACGCTCCTGTGGATCTCCTATGTGACATTGGTCATGTGGAATCTCATTTCAATCCATTTGGAGATAGTGGTAGTGTTAGTGCAAGATAGGTGCACGGTTTGCACCAAACGTACCATATGCACAGAAATCGTTTTGAACGCACCCGATGGTACTCCTAGGTGACGAGGCTCAAGTTGATGGTCGTTTTGGTTTGTTTTTATATAGTGTTAATCTTGACCAAAGATAGGTGCATGACTTGCGCCGAACGTATCATAGGCTCAGAAATCGTTTCGGACGCAACCGATGGTACTCCAAGGTGACGAGGCTCAAGTGGATGCTCGTTTTGGTCTATCTGGACATAGTGATAATCTTGACGCAAGATAGGTGCACGGTTTGCGCAGAATGTACCATCGGCCTAGAAATCGTTTTCGACGCACCCGATGGTACTCCTAGGTGATGAGGCTCAAGTATATGCTCGTTTTGGTCTGTGTAGACATAGTGCTAACCTAGACGCAAGATAGGTGCACGGTTTGCGCCGAACGTATCGTAGGATTAGAAATCATTTCGGATGCACCCGATGGTACTCCTAGGTGATGAGGCTCAAGTGGATGCTCATTTGGGTTTGTTTAGAGATAGTGCTAATCTTGACGCAAGATAGGTGCACGGTTTGCGCCGAATGTACCGTAGTCTCAGAAATCGTTTTGGACGCAGCCGATGGATCTTTTATTTGACATTGGTCATGTGGAATCTCGTTTCAATCCATTTGGAGACAGTGGTAGTGTCAGTGCAAGATAGGTGCACAGTTTGCGCCAAACGTACCATAGGCACAAAAATCAATTCGGACGCACCCCATGGTACTCCTAGGTGATGAGGCTCAAGTGAATGCTCGTCTTGCTCTGGTTGGAGATAGTGCTAACCTTGATGCAAGACAGCTGCACGGTTTGTGTCAAACATACCATAGGCTCAAAAATCATTTTGCACTCACCCGATGGATCTCCTCGGTGACATTGGTCATGTGGAATCTCATTTCAATCCATTTCGAGATAGTGTTTGTGTTAGTGCAGGATAGGTGCATGGTTTGCACCAAACGTAGGTAAGAAATCATTTTAGATGCACCTGATGGTGCTTCTAGGTGACGAGGCTCAAGTGGATACTTGTTTCGATCTATTTGGAGAAAGTGCTAATCTTGACGCAAGATAGGTGCATCATTTGCGCCGAACGTACCACAGGCTCAAAATTGCTTTGGACACACCCGATAGAACACCTAGGTGACGTGGGTCATGTGGAATCTTATTTTGGTCCATTTAGAGATGGTGTTAGTATTGCGGCAAGATAGGTGCATGGTTTGCGAGAAACGTACCATAGGCTCAGAAATCATTTTGGACGCCCTGATGGTACTCCTAGGTGACGAGGCTCAAGTGGATGCTCGCTTTGGTCTCTTTGAAGAAATTGCTAAGCCTCACGCAAGATAGGTGCACGGTTGCGCCAAATGTAGGATAGGGTCAGAAATCATTTTGGATGCTCTCGTGGATCAACTATGTGACATTGGTCATGTGGAATCTCGTTTCAATCCATTTGGAGATAGTGGTAGTGTTAGTGCAAGATAGGTGCACGGTTTGCACCAAACGTACCATAGGCACAGAAATCGTTTTGGACGCACCCGATGGTACTCCTAGGTGACGAGGCTCAAGTTGATGTTCATTTTGGTTTGTTTTTATATAGTGTTAATCTTGACCAAAGATAGGTGCACGGTTTGCGCCGAACGTATCATAGGCTCAGAAATCATTTCGGACGAACCCGATGGTACTCCTAGGTGACGAGGCTCAAGTGGATGCTCGTTTTCGTCTGTTTGGACATAGTGATAATCTTGACGCAAGATAGGTGAACGGTTTGCGCCGAATGTACCATCGGCCTAGAAATCATTTTCGACGCACCTGATGGTACTCCTAGTGACGAGGCTCAAGTGTATGCTCGTTTTGGTCTGTTTAGAGATAGTGCTAACCTTGACGCAAGATAGGTGCACGGTTTGCGCCGAATGTATCATAGGCTTAGAAATCGTTTCGGACACACCCGATGGTACTCCTAGGTGATGAGGCTCAAGTGGATGCTCATTTGGGTTTGTTTGGAGATAGTGCTAATCTTGACGCAAGATAGGTGCACGGTTTGCGCCGAACGTACCGTAGGCTCAGAAATAGTTTTGGACGCAGCCGATGGATCTTTTATTTGACCTTGGTCATGTGGAATCTCGTTTCAATCCATTTGGAGACAGTGGTAGGGTTAGTGCAAGATAGGTGCACAGTTTGCACCAAACGTACCATAGGCACAGAAATCGATTTGGACGCACCCCATGGTACTCCTAGGTGATGAGGCTCAAGTGAATGCTCGTCTTGCTCTGGTTGGAGATAGTGCTAATCTTGACGCAAGACAGCTGCACGGTTTGTGTCAAACATACCATAGGCTCAAAAATCAGTTTGGACTCACCCGATGGATCTCCTCGGTGACATTGGTCATGTGGAATCTCGTTTCAATCCATTTTGAGACAGTGTTTGTGTTAGTGCAGGTTAGGTGCATGGTTTGCGCCAAACGTAGCTCAGAAATCATTTTAGACGCACCCGATGGTGCTTCTAGGTGACGAGGCTCAAGTGGATACTTGTTTCGATCTATTTGGAGAAAGTGCTAATCTTGATGCAAGATAGGTGCATGATTTGTGCCAAACGTACCACAGGCTCGAAATTGCTTTGGACACACTCGATAGAACACCTAGGTGACGTGGGTCATGTGGAATCTTATTTTGGTCCATTTAGAGATGGTGTTAGTATTGGTGTAAGATAGGTGCATGGTTTGCGAGAAACGTACCATAGGCTCAGAAATCGTTTTGGACGCCCTGATGGTACCCTAGGTGACGACGCTCAAGTGGATGCTCGCTTTGGTCTGTTTGAAGAAATTGCTAATCCTCACGCAAGATAGGTACACGGTTTGCGCCAAACGTAGGATAGGGTCAGAAATCATTTTGGACGCTCCCATGGACCTACTATGTGACATTGGTCACGTGAAATCTCGTTTCAATCCATTTGGAGATAGTGGTAGTGTTAGTGCAAGATTGGTGCACGGTTTGCACCAAACGTACCATAGGCACAGAAATCGTTTTGGACGCACTCGATGGTACTCCTAGGTGACGAGGCTCAAGTTGATGCTCGTTTTGGTTTGTTTTTATATAGTGTTAATCTTGACCAAAGATAGTTGCACGGTTTGCGCCGAACGTATCATAGCCTCAGAAATTGTTTCGGACGCACCCGATGGTACTCCTAGGTGACGAGGCTCAAGTGGATGCTCGTTTTGGTCTGTTTGGACATAGTGATAATCTTGACGCAAGATAGGTGCACGGTTTGCGCCGAATGTACCATCGGCCTAGAAATCGTTTTCAACGTACCCGATGGTACTCCTAGGCGACGAGGCTCAAGTGTATGCTCGTTTTGGTCTGTTTAGAGGTAGTGCTAACCTTGACGCAAGATAGGTGCATGGTTTGCGCCGAACGTATCGTAGGCTTAGAAATCGTTTTGGATGCACCCGATGGTACTCCTAGGTGATGAGGCTCAAGTGGATGCTCATTTGGGTTTGTTTGGAGATAGTGCTAATCTTGACGCAAGATTGGTGCACGGTTTGCACCGAACGTACCGTAGGCTCAGAAATCGTTTTGGACGCAGCCGATGGATCTTTTATTAGATATTGGTCATGTGGAATCTCGTTTCAATCCATTTGGAGACAGTTGTAGTGTCAGTGCAAGATAGGTGCACGGTTTGCGCCAAACATACCATAGGCACAGAAATCGATTTGGATGCACCCCATGGTACTCCTAGGTGATGAGGCTCAAGTGAATGCTCGTCTTGCTCTGGTTGGAGATAGTGCTAATCTTGACGCAAGACAGCTACACGGTTTGTGTCAAACATACCATAGGCTCAAAAATCATTTTGGACTCACCCGATGGATCTCCTCGGTGACATTAGTCATGTGGAATCTCGTTTAAATCCATTTCAAGACAGTGTTTGTGTTAGTGCAGTATAGGTGCATGGTTTGGCCAAACATAGCTCAGAAATCATTTTAGACGCACCCGATGGTGCTTCTAGGTGACGAGGCTCAAGTGGATACTTGTTTCAATCTGTTTGGAGAAAGTGCTAATCTTGACACAAGATAGGTGCATGATTTGCGCCGAACATACCACAGGCTCGAAATTGCTTTCGATACACCCGATAGAACACCTAGGTGATGTGGGTCATGTGGAATCTTATTTTGGTCCATTTAGAGATGGTGTTAGTGTCGGTGCAAGATAGGTGCATGGTTTGCGAGAAACGTACCGTAGGCTCAGAAATCGTTTTGGACGCCCTGATGGTACTCCTCGGTGACGAGGCTCAAGTGGATGCTCGCTTTGGTCTGTTTGAAGGAATTGCTAAACCTCACGCAAGATAGGTGCACGCCAAACGTAGAATAGGGTCAGAAATCATTTTGGACGCTCCCGATGGATCTCCTATGTGACATTGGTCATGTGGAATCTCGTTTCAATCTATTTGGAGACAGTGGTAGCGTTAGTGCAAGATAGGTGCCCGGTTTGCGCGAAACGTACCATAGGCACAGAAATCATTTTGGACGCACCCGATGGTACACCTTGGTGACGAGGCTCAAGTAGATGCTTGTTTTGGTTTGTTTTCAGATAGTGTTAATCTTGACCAAAGATAGGTGCACGGTTTGTGTCGAACGTACCATAGGCACAGAAATCGTTTTCAAATGCACCCGATGGTACTCCTAGGTGACGAGGCTCAAGTGGATGCTTGTTTTGGTCTGTTTAGAGATAGTGCTAACCATTACGCAAGATAGGTGCACGGTTTGCGCCGAATGTTCCATAGGCTCAAAAATCGTTTCGGACACACCCGATGGTACTCCTAGGTGATGAGGCTCAAGTGGATGCTCGTTTGGGTTTGTTTGGAGATAGTGCTAATCTTGACGCAAGATCGGTGCACAGTTTGCGCGGAACGTACCGCAGGCTCAGAAATTGTTTTGGACGCACCTAATGGATCTTTTATGTGACATTGGCCGTGTGGAATCTCGCTTCAATCCATTTGGTGGCAGTGGTAGTGTTAGTGCAAGATAGGTGCACGGTTTGCGCCAAACATAGGATAGGATCAAAAATCATTTAGGACGCTCCCGTGGATCTCCTATGTGACATTGGTCATGTGGAATCTCGTTTCAATCCATTTGGAGATAGTGGTAGTGTTAGTGCAAGATAGGTGCACGGTTTGCACCAAACGTACAATAGGCACAAAAATCGTTTTGGACACACCCGATGGTACTCGTAGGTGACGAGGCTCAAGTTGATGCTCATTTTGGTTTGTTTTTATATAGTGTTATTCTTGACCAAAGATAGGTGCACGGTTTGTGCCAAACGTATCATAGGCTCAGAAATTGTTTCGAACGCACCCGATGGTACTCCTAGGTGACGAGGCTCAAGTGGATGCTCGTTTTGGTCTGTTGGACATAGTGTTAATCTTGACGCAAGATAGGTGCACGGTTTGTGCCGAATGTACCATCATCCTAGAAATCGTTTTCGACGCACCCGATCGTACTCCTTGGTGACGAGGCTCAAGTGTATGCTCGTTTTGGTCTGTTTAGAGATAGTGCTAACCTTGACGCACGATAGGTGCATGGTTTGCGCCGAACGTATCGTAGGCTTAGATATCGTTTCGGACGCACCCGATGGTACTCCTAGGTGATGAGGCTCAAGTGAATGCTCGTTTGGGTTTGTTTGGAGATAGTACTAATCTTGACGTAAGGTAGGTGCACGGTTTGCGCGGAACGTACCGTAGGCTCAGAAATCGTTTTGGACGCAGCCGATGAATCTTTTATGTGACATTGGTCATGTGAAATCTTGTTTGAATCCATTTACAGACAGTGGTAGTGTCAGTGCAAGATAGGTGCACGGTTTGCGCCAAACGTACCATAGGCACAAAAATCGATTTGGACGCACCCGATGGTACTCCTAGGTGATGAGGCTCAAGTGGATGCTCGTCTTGGTCTGGTTGGAGATAGTGCTAATCTTGATGCAAGATAGCTGCACGGTTTGCATCAAACATACCATAGGCTCAAAAATCATTTTGGACGCGCCCGATGGTTCTCCTCGGTGACATTGGTCATGTGGAATCTCGTTTCAATCAGTTTTGAGACAATGTTTGTGTTAGTGCAGGATAGGTGCATGGTTTGTGCCAAACGTAGCACAGAAATAATTTTAGATGCGCCCGATGGTGCTTCTAGGTGACGAGGCTCAAGTGGATACTTGTTTTGATCTATTTGGAGATAGTGCTAATCTTAACGCAGGATATGTGCATGATTTGCGCTGAACGTACCACAGGCTCGAAATTGCTTTGGACACACCCGATAGAACACTGAGGTGACGTGGGTCATGTGGAATCTTATTTTGATCCATTCAGAGATGGTGTTAGTATCGGTGCAAGATAGGTGCGTGGTTTGCGAGAAATGTACCATAGGCTCAGAAATCGTTTTGGTCACCCTAATGGTACTCCTAGGTGACGAGGCTCAAGTGGATGCTCGCTTTGGTCTGTTTGAAGAAATTGCTAACCCTCACGCAAGATAGGTGCACGGTTTGCGCCAAACATAGGATAGGATTAGAAATCATTTTGGACGCTCCCGTGGATCTCCTATGTGACATTGGTCATGTGGAATCTCGTTTCAATCCATTTGGAGATAGTGGTAGTGTTAGTGCAAGATAGGTGCACGGTTTGTACCAAACGTACCATAGGCACAGAAATCATTTTAGACGCACCCGATGGTACTCCTAGGTGACGAGGCTCAAGTTGATGCTCATTTTGCTTTGTTTTTTTATAGTGTTAGTCTTGACCAAAGATAGGTGCACGGTTTGTGCCGAACGTATCATAGGCTCAGAAATAATTTCGAACGCACCCGATGGTACTCCTAGGTGACGAGGCTCAAGTGGATGCTCGTTTTGGTCTGTTTGGACTTAGTGTTAATCTTGACGCAAGATAGGTGCACGGTTTGCGCCGAATGTACCATCATCCTAGAAATCATTTTCGACGCACCGGATTGTACTCCTTGGTGATGAGGCTCAAGTGTATGCTCATTTTGGTCTGTTTAGAGATAGTGCTAACCTTGACGCAAGATAGGTGCATGGTTTGCGCCGAACGTATCGTAGGCATAGACATCGTTTCGGACGCACCCGATGGTACTCCTAGGTGGTGAGGCTCAAGTGGATGCTCGTTTGGGTTTGTTTGGAGATAGTACTAATCTTGACGCAAGGTAGGTGCAGGGTTTGCGCTGAACGTACCGTAGGCTCAGAAATCATTTTGGACACGGCCGATGAATCTTTTATGTGACATTGGTCATGTGAAATCTCGTTTCAATCTATTTGGAGACAGTGGTAGTGTCAGTGCAAGATAGGTGCACGGTTTGCGCCAAACGTACCATAGGCACAGAAATCGATTTGGACGCACCCGATGGTACTCCTAGGTGATGAGGCTCAAGTGGATGCTCGTCTTGGTCTGGTTGGAGATAGTGCTAATCATGACGCAAGATAGGTGCACGGTTTGCGCCGAACGTACCGTAGGCTCAGAAATCGTTTCGGACGCACCCGATTGTACTCCTAGGTGATGAGGCTTAAGTGGATGCTCGTTTGGGTTTGTTTGAAGATAGCGCTAATCTTGACGCAAGATAGGTGCATAATTTGCGCCGAACGTACCGTAGGCTCAGAAATCATTTTGTACACACCTGATGGATCTTTTATGTGACATTGGTTGTGTGGAATCTCATTTCAATCCATTTGGAGGCAGTGGTAGTGTCAGTGCAAGATAGGAGCATGGTTTTCACCAAACGTAGCATAGGCATAGAAATCGATTTGGACGCACCCGATGGTACTCCTAGGTGATGATGCTCAAGTGGAAGCTCATCTTGGTCTGGTTGGAGATATTGCGAATGTTGACGCAAGATAGCTGCACGGTTTGCGTCAAACATACCATAGGCTCAAAAATCATTTTGGACGCACCCGATGGATCTCCTCGGTGACATTGGTCATGTGAAATCTCGTTTCAATCCATTTCGAGACAGTGTTTGTGTTAGTGCAAAATAGGTGCATGGTTTGCCCCAAACGTAGCTCAAAAATCATTTTAGACGCACCCGATGGTGCTTCTAGGTGACGAGGCTCAAGTGGATACTTGTTTCGATCTATTTGGAGATAGTGCTAATCTTGACGTAGGATAGTTGCATGATTTGCACCGAACGTACCACAGGCTAAAAATTGCTTTGGACACACCCGATAGAACACCTAGGTGACGTGGGTCATGTGGAATCTTATTTTGGTCCATTTAGAGATGGTGTTAGTATCAGTGAAAGATAGATGCATGGTTTGCAAGAAACGTACCATAGGCTCAGAAAATCGTTCTGGACGCTCTGATTGTACTCCTCGGTGACGAGGCTCAAGTGGATGCTCGCTTTGGTCTGTTTGAAGAAATTGCTAATACTCACGCAAGATAGGTGCACGGTTTGCGCCAAACGTAGGATAGGGTCAGAAATCATTTTGGACGCTCCCGTGGACCTCCTATGTGTCATTAGTCATCTGGAATCTCGTTTCAATCCATTTGGAGATAGTGGTAGTGTTAGTGCAAGATAGGTGCACGGTTTGCACCAAATGTACCATAGGCACAGAAATCGTTTTGGACGCACCCGATGGTAATCCTAGGTGACGAGGCTCAAGTGGATGCTTGTTTTGGTCTGTTTGGACATAGTGATAATCTTGACGCAAGATAGGTGCACGGTTTGCGCCGAATGTACCATCAGCCTAGAAATCATTTTTGACGCACCCGATGGTACTCCTAGGTGATAAGGCACAAGGGTATGCTCGTTTTGGTCTGTTTAGAGATAGTGCTAACCTTGACACAAGATAGGTGCACGGTTTGCGCCGAACGTATCGTAGGCTTAGATATCGTTTCGGACGCACCCGATGGTACTCCTAGGTGATGAGGCTCAAGTGGATGCTCGTTTGGGTTTGTTTGGAGATAGTACTAATCTTGACGCAAGGTAGGTGCACGGTTTGCGCGGAACGTACCGTAGGCTCAGAAATCATTTTGGACGCAGCCGATGAATCTTTTATGTGACATTGGTCATGTGAAATCTTGTTTCAATCCATTTACAGACAGTGGTAGTGTCAGTGCAAGATAGGTGCACGGTTTGCGCCAAACGTACCATAGGCACAGAAATCGATTTGGACGCACCCGATGGTACTCCTATGTGATGAGGCTCAAGTGGATGCTCGTCTTGGTCTGGTTGGAGATAGTGCTAATCTTGATGCAAGATAGCTGCACGGTTTGCGTCAAACATACCATAGGCTCAAAAATCATTTTGGACGCGCCCGATGGATCTCCTCAGTGACATTGGTCATGTGGAATCTCGTTTCAATCAGTTTCGAGACAATGTTTGTGTTAGTGCAGGATAGGTGCATGGTTTGTGCCAAACGTAGCACAGAAATGATTTTAGATGCGCCCGATGGTGCTTCTAGGTGACTAGGCTCAAGTGGATACTTGTTTCGATCTATTTGGAGATAGTGCTAATCTTAACGCAGGATAGGTGCATGATTTGCGCCGAACGTACCACAGGCTCGAAATTGCTTTGGACACACCCGGTAGAACACCTAGGTGACGTGTGTCATGTGGAATCTTATTTTGATCCATTCAGAGATGGTGTTAGTATCGGTGCAAGATAGGTGCATGGTTTGCGAGAAATGTACCATAGGCTCAGAAATCATTTTGGTCACCCTGATGGTACTCCTAGGTGACGAGGCTCAAGTGGATGCTCGTTTTGGTCTGTTTGGACATAGTGATAATCTTGACGCAAGATAAGTGCACGGTTTGCACCGAATGTACCATAGGCCTAGAAATCGTTTTTGACGCACCCAATGGTACTCCTACGTGATAAGGCACATGTGTATGCTCGTTTAGGTCTGTTTAGAGATAGTGCTAACCTTGACGCAGGATTGGTGCACGGTTTGCGCCAAACGTACCGTAGGCTCAGAAATCATTTCCAACGCACCCGATGGTACTCCTAGGTGATGTGGCTCAAGTGGATGCTCGTTTGGGTTTGTTTGGAGATAGTGCTAATCTTGACGCAAGATAGGTGCACAGTTTGCGCCGAACGTACCGTAGGCTTAGAAATCGTTTTGGACGCACCAGATGGATCTTTTATGTGACATTTGTCGTGTGGAATCTCGTTTCAATCCATTTGGAGGTAGTGGTAGTGTCAGTGCAAGATAGGTGCACGGTTTGCGCTAAACGTACCATAGGCACAAAAATCGATTTGGACGCACCCGATGGTACTCCTAGGTGATGAGGCTCAAGTGAATGCTCGTCTTGGTCTGGTTAGAGATAGTGCTAATCTTGACGCAAGACAGCTGCACGGTTTGCGTCAAACATACCATAGGCTAAAAAATCATTTTGGACGCACCCGATGGATCTCCTCGGTGACATTGGTCACGTGGAATTTCGTTTCAATCCATTTTGAGATAGTGTTTGTGTTAGTGCAGGATAGGTGCATGGTTTGCACCAAACGTAGCTCAGAAATCATTTTAGACGCACCCGATGGTGCTTCTAGGTGACGAGGCTCAAGTGGATACCTATTTCGGTCTATTTGGAGATAGTGCTAATCTTGACGCAAGATAGGTGCAGGGTTTGTGCCGAACGTACCATAGGCTCGAAATTGCTTTAGACACACCCGATAGAACACCTAGGTGACGTGGGTCATGTGGAATCTTATTTTGGTCCATTTAGAGACGGTGTTAGTATCGGTGTAAGATAGTAGCATGGTTTGCGAGAAAAGTACCATGTGCTCAGAAATTGTTTTGGATGCACCCGATGGTACTCCTAGGTGACGAGGCTCAAGTGTATGCTCGTTTTGGTCTATTTAGAGATAGTGCTAACCATGACGCAAGATAGGTGCACGGTTTGCACCGAACGTACCATAGGCTCAAAAATCATTTCGGACGGACCCGATGGTACTCCTAGGTGATGAGGCTCAAGTGGATGCTCGTTTGAGTTTGTTTGGAGATAGTGCTAATCTTGACGCAAGATAGGTGCATGGTTTGTGCCGAACGTACCACAGGCTCGAAATTGCATTAGACACACCCGATAGAACACCTAGGTGATGTGGGTCATGTGGAATCTTATTTTGGTCCGTTTAGAGACTGTGTTTGTATCGGTGCAAGATAGGAACATGGTTTGCGAGAAACATACCATATGCTCAGAAATCGTTTTGGACGCACCCAATGGTACTCCTAGGTGACGAGGCTCAAGTGGATGCTTGCTTTGGTCTGTTTGAAGAAATTGCTAATCCTCACGCAAGATAGGTGCACGGTTTGCGCCAAACGTAGGATAGGGTCAGAAATTATTTTGGACGCTCCCGATGGATCTCCTATGTGACATTGGTCATGTGGAATCTCGTTTCAATCCATTTGGAGACAGTGGTAGTGTTAGTGCAAGATAGGTGCACGGTTTGTGCTAAACATACCATGGGCACATAAATCGTTTTGGACGCACCCGATGGTACTCCTAGATGACGAGGCTCAAGTAGATGCTCATTTTGGTTTGTTTTTAGATAGTGTTAATCTTGACCAAAGATAGGTGCATGGTTTGCGCCGTACGTACAATAGGCTTAGAAATCATTTTCGAACGCACCCGATGGTACTCCTAGGTGACAAGGCTCAAGTGGATGCTCGTTTTGGTCTGTTTGGAAATAGTGATAATCTTGACGCAAGATAGGTGCACGGTTTGCACCGAATGTACCATAGGCTCAGAAATCATTTTCGGACGCACCCGATGGTACTCCTAGGTGACAAGGCTCAAGTGGATGCTCGTTTTGGTCTGTTTAGAGATAGTGCTAACCATGATGCAAGATAGGTGCACGGTTTGCGCCGAACGTACCATAGGCTCAAAAATCATTTTGGACGGACCCGATGGTACTCCTAGGTGATGAGGCTCAAGTGGATGCTCGTTTGAGTTTGTTTGGAGATAGTGCTAATCTTGACGCAAGATAGGTGCATGGTTTGTGCCGAACGTACCACATGCTCAAAATTGCTTTAGACACACCTGATAGAACACCTAGGTGACGTGGGTCATGTGGAATCTTATTTTGGTCCGTTTAGAGACGGTGTTAGTATCGGTGCAAGATAGTAGCATGGTTTGCGAGAAACATACCATATGCTCAGAAATCTTTTTGGACGCAACCAATGGTACTCCTAGGTGACGAGGCTCAAGTGGATGCTCGCTTTGGTATGTTTGAAGAAATTCCTAATCGTCACGCAAGATAGGTGCATGGTTTGCGCCAAATGTAAGATAGGGTCAGAAATTATTTTGGACGCTCCCGATGGATCTCCTATGTGACATTGGTCATGTGGAATCTCGTTTCAATCCATTTGGAGACAGTGGTAGTGTTAGTGCAAGATAGGTGCAGGGTTTGCGCCAAACGTACCATAGGCACAAAAATCGTTTTGGACGCACCCGATGGTACTCCTAGATGACGAGGCTCAAGTAGATGCTCATTTTGGTTTGTTTTCAGATAGTGTTAATCTTGACCACAGATAGGTGCATAGTTTGCGCCGAACGTACAATAGGCTCAGAAATCGTTTTCGAACGCACCCGATGGTACTCCTAGGTGACGAGGCTCAAGTGGATGCTCGTTTTTGTCTTTTTGGAAATAGTGATAATCTTGACGCAAGATAGGTGCACGGTTTGCATCGAATGTACCATAGGCTCAGAAATCATTTTCGGACGCACCCGATGGTACTCCTAGGTGACAAGGCTCAAGTGGATGCTCGTTTTGGTCTGTTTAGAGATAGTGCTAACCATGACACAAGATTGGTGCACGGTTTGCGCCGAACGTACCATAGGCTCAAAAATCATTTAGGACGGACCCGATGGTACTCCTAGGTGACGAGGCTCAAGTGGATGCTCGTTTGAGTTTGTTTGGAGATAGTGCTAATCTTGACACAAGATAGGTGTACAGTTTGCGCCAAACGTACCGTAGGCTCAAAAATCACTTTGGATGCAACTGATGGATCTTTTATGTGACATTGGTCAAGTGGAATCTCGTTTCAATCCATTTGGAGGTAGTGGTAGTGTCAGTGCAAGATAGGAGCATGGTTTGCGCCAAACGTACCATGGGCATAGAAATCGATTTGGACGCACCCGATGGTACTCCTAGGTGATGAGGCTCAAGTGGATGCTCGTCTTGGTCTGGTTGGAGATAGTGGTAATCTTGACGCAGGATAGCTGCACGGTTTGCGTCAAACATACCATAGGCTCAAAAATCATTTTGGACGCACCCGATGATACTCCTAGGTGACGAGGCTCAAGTGTATGCTCATTTTGGTCTGTTTAGAGATAGTGCTAACCTTGAGGCAAGATAGGTGCACGGTTTGTGCTGAACGTACTGTAGGCTCATAAATCGATTTGGACGCATTCGATGGATGTCCTATGTGACATTGGTCATGTGGAATCTCGTTTCAATCCATTTGGAGACAGTGGTAGTGCTAGTGCAAGATAGGTGTACGGTTTGCGCCAAACGTACCATAGGCACATAAATCGTTTTGCACGCACCCGATGGTACTCCTAGGTGATGAGGCTCAAGTGGATGCTCGTTTCGGTCTGTTTGGACATAGTGATAATCTTGACGCAAGATAGGTGCACGGTTTGCGCCGAATGTACCATCGGCCTAGAAATCATTTTTGACGCACCCGATGGTACTCCTAGCTGATAAGGCTCAAGTGTATGCTTGTTTCGGTCTGTTTAGAGATCGTGCTAACCTTGACACAAGATGGGTGCACGGTTTGCGCCGAACGTATCGTAGGCTTCGAAATCGTTTTGGACGCACCCGATGGTACTCCTAGGTGATGAGGCTCAAGTGGATGCTCGTTTGGGTTTGTTTGGAGATAGAGCTAATCTTGACACAAGATAGGTGCACGGTTTGCACCAAACGTATCGTAGGCTCAGAAATCATTTTGGGCGCAGCCGATGGATCTTTTATGTGACATTGGTCATGTGGAATCTCGTTTCAATCGATTTGGAGACAGTGGTAGTGTTAGTGCAAGATAGGTGCACGGTTTGCGCCAAACGTACCATAGGCACAGAAAATCGATTTGGACGCACCCGATGGTACTCCTAGGAGATGAGGCTCAAGCGAATGCTCGTCTTCGTCTGGTTAGAGATAGTGCTAATCTTGAAACAAGATACCTGCACGGTTTGCGTCAAACATACCATAGGCTCAAAAATCATTTTGGATGCACCCGATGGATCTCCTCGGTGACATTGGTCATGTGGAATCTCGTTTCAATCCATTTCGAGACAGTGTTTGTGTCAGTGCAGGATAGGTGCATGGTTTGCGCCTAACGTAGCTCAGAAATCATTTTAGATGCACCCAATGGTACTTCTAGGTGACGAGTCTCAAGTGGGAACTTGTTTCGGTCTATGTGGAGATAGTGCTAATCTTGACACAAGATAGGTGCATGGTTTGTGCCGAACGTACCACAGGCTCGAATTTGCTTTGGACACACCCGATAGAACACTTAGGTGACGTCGGTCATGTGGAATCTTATTTTGGTCCGTTTAGTGACGGTGTTAGTATCGATGCAAGATATGTGCATGGTTTGTGAGAAACGTACCATAGGCACAGAATTATTTTGGTTGCACCTGATGGTACTCCTAGGTGATGGGGCTCAAGTGGATGCTCATTTTGGTCTATTTGGAGACAAAGCTAATCTTGACGAAAGATAGGTGCACGGTTTGCGCCGAACGTACCATAGGCTCAGAAATCATTTTGGATGCACCCGATGGATCTTCTCAGTGACATTGGTCATTTGGAATCTCGTTTCAATCCATTTGGAGACAGTGTTGGAGTTAGTGCAAGATAGGTGCACGGTTTGCGCCAAACATCGCGTAGAAATCGTTTAGGACGCACCCGATGGTACTCCTAGGTGACAAGGCTCAAGTGGATGCTCGTTTTGGTTTGTTTTTGGATAGTGTTAATCTTGACCAAAGATAGGAGCACGGTTTGCGTCGACGTATCACAAGCTCAGAAATCGTTTCGGACGCACCCGATGGTCCTCCTAGTTGACGAGGCTCAAGTGGACGCTCGTTTTGGTCTGTTTGGACATAGTGATAATCTTGACGCAAGATAAGTGCACGGTTTGCGCCGAATGTACCATTGGCCTAGAAATTGTTTTCGACGCACCCGATGGTACTCCTAGGTTTTAAGGCACAAGTGTATGCTCGTTTAGGTCTGTTTAGAGATAGTGCTAACCTTGACGCAGGATTGGTGCACGGTTTGCGCCAAACGTACAGTAGGCTTAGAAATCCTTTCCGACGCACCCGATGGTACTCCTAGGTGATGTGGCTCAAGTGGATGCTCGTTTGGGTTTGTTTGGAGATAGTGCTAATCTTGACGCAAGATAGGTGCACAGTTTGCGCCGAACGTACCGTAGGCTTAGAAATCGTTTTGGACACACCTGATGGATCTTTTATGTGACATTGGTCCTGTGGAATCTCATTTCAATCCATTTGGAGGTAGTGGTAGTGTCAGTGCAAGATAGGTGCACGGTTTGCGCTAAACGTACCATAGGCACAAAAATTGATTTGGACGTACCCGATGGTACTCCTAGGTGATGAGGCTCAAGTGAATGCTCGTCTTGAACTGGTTAGAGATAGTGCTAATCTTGACGCAAGACAGCTGCACCGTTTGCGTCAAACATACCATAGGCGCAAAAATCATTTTGGACGCACCCGATGGATCTCCTCGGTGACATTGGTCATGTGGAATCTCGTTTCAATCCATTTCGAGATAATGTTTGTGTTAGTGCAGGATAGGTGCATGGTTTGCGCAAAACGTAGCTCAGAAATCATTTTAGATGCAGCCGATGGTGCTTCTAGGTGACGAGGCTCAAGTGGATACCTGTTTCGGTCTATTTGGAGATAGTGCTAATCTTGACGCAAGATGGGTGCATGGTTTGTGCCGAACGTACCACAGGCTCGAAATTGCTTTAGACACACCCGATAGAACACCTAGATGACGTGGGTCATGTGGAATCTTATTTTGGTTCGTTTAGAGATGGTGTTACTATCAGTGCAAGATAGGTGCATGGTTTGCGAGAAACATACCATATGCTCAGAAATTGTTTTGGACGCACCCAATGGTACTCCTAGGTGACGAGGCTCAAGTGGATGCTCGCTTTGGTCTGTTTGAAGAAATTGCTAATCCTCACTCAAGATAGGTGCACGGTTTGCGCCAAACGTAGGATAGGGTCAAAAATTATTTTGGACGCTCCCGATGCATCTCCTATGTGACATTGGTCATGTGGAATCTCGTTTCAATCCATTTGGAGACAGTGGTAGTGTTAGTGCAAGATAGGTGCACGGTTTGCGCCAAACGTACCATAGGCACAGAAATCGTTTTGGACGCACCCGATGGTACTCCTAGATGACGAGGCTCAAGTAGATGCTCATTTGGGTTTGTTTTCAAATAGTGTTAATCTTGACCACAGATAGGTGCACGGTTTGCGCCGAACGTACAATAGGTTCAGAAATCGATTTGGACACACACGATGGTACTCCTAGGTGACGAGGCTCAAGTGGATGCTCGTTTTGGTCTGTTTGGAAATTGTGATAATCTTGACATAAGATAGGTGCACGGTTTGCACCGAATGTACCATAGGCTCATAAATCATTTTCGGACGCACCCGATGGTCTCCTAGGTGACAAGGCTCAAGTGGATGCTCGTCTTGGTCTGTTTAGAGATAGTGCTAACCTTGAGGCAGGATAGTTGCACGGTTTGCGCCGAACGTACCGTAGGCTCAGAAATCGTTTCGGACGCACCTGATGGTACTCCTAGGTGATGTGGGTCAAGTGGATGCTCGTTTGGGTTTGTTTGGAGATAGTGCTAATCTTGACGCAAGATAGGTGCACAGTTTGCGCCGAACGTATCGTAGGCTCAGAAATCGTTTTAGACGCACCTGATGGATCTTTTATGTGACATTGGCCGTGTGGAATCTCGTTTCAATCCATTTGGAGGTAGTGGTAGTGTGAGTGCAAGTTTGGTGCACGGTTTGTGCCAAACGTACCATAGGCACAAAAAAATGGATTTGGACGCACCCGATGGTACTCCTAGGTGATGAGGCTCAAGTGAATGCTCGTCTTTGTCTGGTTAGGGATAGTGCTAATCTTGACGCGAGACAGCTGCCCGGTTTGCGACAAACACACCATAGGCTGAAAAAACATTTTGGACGCACCCGATGGATCTCCTCGGTGACATTGGTCATGTGGAATCTCGTTTCAATTCATTTCGAGATAGTGTTTGTGCTAGTGCAGGATAGGTGCATGGTTTGTGCCAAACGTAGCTTAGAAATCATTTTAGATGCACCCGATGGTGCTTCTAGGTGACGAGGCTCAAGTGGATACCTGTTTCGGTCTATTTGGAGATAGTGCTAATCTTAACGCAAGATAGGTGCATGGTTTGTGCCGAACGTACCACAGGCTCGAAATTGCTTTAGACACACCCGATAGAACACCTAGATGACGTGGGTCATGTGGAATCAATGGTACTCCTAGGTGACAAGGCTCAAGTGGATGCTCGCTTTGGTCTGTTTGAAGAAATTGCTAATCCTCACGCAAGATTGGTGCACGATTTGCGAAAAACGTAGGATAGGGTCAGAAATTATTTTGGATGCTCTCGATGGATCTCCTATGTGACACTGGTCATGTGGAATCTCGTTTTAATCCATCTGGAGACCGTGGTAGTGTTAGTGCAAGATAGGTGCATCGTTTGCGCCAAACGTACCATAGGCACAGAAATTGTTTTGGACGCACCCGATGGTACTCCTAGGTCACGAGGCTCAAGTAGATGCTTGTTTTGGTTTGTTTTAAGATAGTGTTAATCTTGACCAAAGATAGGTGCACGGTTTGCGCCGAACGTACAATAGGCTCAGAAATCATTTTTGAACGCACCCGATGGTACTCCTAGTTGACGAGGCTCAAGTGGATGCTCGTTTTGGTCTGTTTGGAAATAGTGATAATCTTGACGCAAGATAGGTGCACGGTTTGCGCCGAGTGTACCATACGCTCAGAAATCGTTTTCGGAAGCACCCGATGGTACTCCTTGGTGACAAGGCTCAAGTGGATGCTTGTTTTAGTCTGTTTAGAGATAGTGCTAACCATGACGCAAGATAGGTGCACGGTTAGCGCCGAACGTACCGTAGGCTCAAAAATTGTTTCTGACCAACCCCATGGTACTCCTAGGTGATGAGGCTCAAGTGGATGCTCGTTTGAGTTTGTTTGGAGATGGTGCTAATCTTGACGCAAGATAGGTGCATAGTTTGCACCGAACGTACCGTAGGCTCAGAAATCGCTTTGGACGCACCTGATGGATCTTTTATGTGACATTGGTCGTGTGGAATCTCGTTTCAATCCATTTGGCGGCAGTGGTAGTGTCAGTGCAAGATAGGAGCACGGTTTGCGCCAAACGTACCATGGGCATAGAAATCGATTTGGACGCACCCGATGGTACTCATAGGTGAAGAGGCTCAAGTGGATGCTCGTCTTGGTCTGGTTGGAGATAGTGTTAATCTTGACGCACGATAGCTGCACGGTTTGCGCCGAATGTACCATAGGCTCAGAAATCATTTTGGACGCACCTGATGGTATCCTATGTGACGAGGCTCAAGTGTATACTCGTTTTGGTCTGTTTAGAGATAGTGCTAACCTTGAGGCAAGATAGGTGCACGGTTTGCGCTGAACGTACTATAGGCTCATAAATCGATTTGGACGCACCCGATGGATCTCCTATGTGACATTGGTCATGTGGAATCTCGTTTCCATCCATTTGGAGACAGTGGTAGTGCTAGTGCAAGATAGGTGCACGGTTTGTGCCAAACGTACCATAGGCTCATAAATCGTTTTGCACGCACCCGATGGTACTCCTAGGTGACAAGGCTCAAGTGGATGCTCGTTTTGGTTTGTTTTCAGATAGTGTTAATCTTGACCAAAGATAGGTGCACGGTTTGCGCTGAATACCATTGGCTCAGAAATCGTTTCGGACGCACCCGATGGTACTCCTAGGTGACGAGGCTCAAGTGGATGCTCGTCTTGCTCTGGTTGGAGATAGTGCTAATCTTGATGCAAGACTGCTGCACGGTTTGTGTGAACATACCATAGGCTCAAAAATCATTTTGGTCGCACCCGATGGATCTCCTCGGTGACATTGGTCATGTGGAATCTCGTTTCAATCCATTTCGAGACAGTGTTTGTGTCAATGCAGGATAGGTGCATGGTTTGAGCCAAACGTAGCTCAGAAATCATTTTAGAAGCACCGAATGGTACTTCTAGGTGATGAGGCTCAAGTGGATGCTCGTTTTGGTCTGTTTGGACATAGTGATAATCTTGACACAGGATAGGTGCACGGTTTGCACCGAATGTACCATAGACTCAGAAATTGTTTCTGACACACCTCATGGTACTCCTAGGTGATGAGGCTCAAGTGGATGCTCGTTTGAGTTTATTTGGAGATGTTGCTAATCTTGACGCAAGATAGGTGCACAGTTTGCACCGAACGTACCGTAGGCTCAGAAATCGCTTTGGACGCACTTGATGGATCTTTTATGTGACATTGGTCGTGTGGAATCTCGTTTCAATCCATTTGGAGGCAGTGGTAGTGTCAGTGCAAGATAGGAGCACGGTTTGCGCCAAACGTACCATGGGCATAGAAATCGATTTGGACGCACCCGATGGTACTCATAGGTGAAGAGGCTCAAGTGGAAGCTCGTCTTGGTCTGGTTGGAGATAGTGTTAATCTTGACGCAAGATAGCTGCATGGTTTGCGCCGAATGTACCATAGGCTCAGAAATCATTTTGGACGCACCTGATGGTACTCCTATGTGACGAGCCTCAAGTGTATGCACGTTTTGGTCTGTTTAGAGATAGTGCTAACCTTGAGGCAAGATAGGTGCACGGTTTGCACTGAACGTACTATAGGCTCATAAATCGATTTGGACGCACCCGATGGTTCTCCTATGTGACATTGGTCATGTGGAATCTCGTTTCAATCCATTTGGAGACAGTGGTAGTGCTAGTGCAAGATAGGTGCACGGTTTGCGCCAAACGTACCATAGGCTCATAAATCGTTTTGCACGCACCCGATGGTACTCCTAGGTGACAAGGCTCAAGTGGATGCTCGTTTTGGTTTGTTTTCAGATAGTGTTAATCTTGACCAAAGATAGGTGCACGGTTTGCGCTGAATACCATGGGCTCAGAAATCATTTCGGACGCACGCGATGGTACTCCTAGGTGACAAGGCTCAAGTGGATGCTCGTCTTGCTCTGGTTGGAGATAGTGCTAATCTTGACGCAAGACTACTGCACGGTTTGTGTCAACATACCATAGGCTCAAAAATCATTTTGGTCACACCCGATGGATCTCCTCGGTGACATTGGTCATGTGGAATCTCGTTTCAATCCATTTCGAGACAGTGTTTGTGTTAATGCAGGATAGGTGCATGGTTTGAGCCAAACGTAGCTCAGAAATCATTTTAGACGCACCGAATGGTACTTCTAGGTGATGAGGCTCAAGTGGATGCTCGTTTTGGTCTGTTTGGACATAGTGATAATCTTGACATAGGATAGGTGCACGGTTTGCGCCGAATGTACCATAGACTCAGAAATCATTTTCGGACGCACCCGATGGTACTCCTAGGTGACGAGGCTCAAGTGGATGCTCGTTTTGTTCTGTTTAGAGATAGTGCTAACCATGACGCAAGATAGGTGCACGGTTTGCGCCGAACGTACCGTAGGCTCAGAAATCGTTTCGGACGCACCCGATGGTACTCCTAGGTGATGAGGCTCAAGTGGATGCTTGTTTGAGTTTGTTTGTAGATAGTACTAATCTTGACGCAAGATTGGTGCACGGTTTGCGCCGAACGTACCGTAGGCTCAGAAATCGCGTTGGACGCACCTGATGGATCTTTTATGTGACACTAGGTAAATGCCCGTGCGTTGCAACGGGAATAAAATAATGTTACAATAATTTTAATTTAAACATGTGGTGTATTGTTGCTAAAAAATAATTCTTTGAACATGATGAGATTGTCATTCCACTCAAAAAAAAGGTAAATGTACGCATGGGAACAAAATAATATTATGACACTTAATTTAAACATGTGTTGTATTGTTGCCAAAAAATAATTCTTTGACCGTGATGAGATTGTCATTCCACTGTTGCTACCATCGGTTGTCTTCCATAAAGGAGTTGGTCTAGCAAGCATGCTCACGGGAAGCTATGGCGCAAAGACCATCGACCTCAACGCGGGCCGAGCGCGGTCAGTTGAGGTCATCTGACGGACTGGGCACACACAGAGGAGGCCATCGCAGCAGCGTGTAGGGCCATGTGTTAGGATTCAACAACAGCAAAACATGGAACGTTGTCTCATATTATATCTCATATTATAGCCTTAACTTGACTGGTTTCCCATACTTCTATGTAAAGAAAAAACTTTAATAACAATAATAATTCCTCATTCCTTAGTGTTATTTTTTTGGCCATGTTATCATTATTGTCATAATGTAAAGTCACAAAAACTTGGTAGAGTGCATGTGCGTTGCAATGGTTGAACACCTGTATATGTATAGGTGATATTCAATTGACGCCACCAAGAATACATTCAACCAAAAATAAGACTCCATTCAGCTTTAGTTGTTCTTTTGCTAAGCATCATACATGTATAATGTGCATATCCATTTAAATAACTAACTATAAGAGAAAGATAAAGAAAAGGTGTTTATTCAATATCTACAGTCCTTTTATTCTCAGACAAGCCAATATCCAAGAACACACAATTGTTTATTTGTCAAGGTGCTTTGTATCACCTTTCCCCTCTTCTTTCATAAATGCTTGGGAAGAAAATATCAAACCCAAATAGTCTACAACTATTTTCCCCTCTTCTCAGAGTCCACAACAGCAGTCCTGTTACCCCAAGATCTTGACCTTGTTCAGGACATCTCCACCTCAACAATCAACATTAAACTACAGATAGTCTACTTTTCTTTTTCCTGAAGTTCAGAGGAAACAAATTATTTCCACAGATTGCAAATATTATACATTAGGAGGACTTCAATTTTTTCTCTTCATGTTATTTTTCAAAGAAAAACATTCTAGTAGACGCAAGTCATATTATGCAAACATGAAGTCATAAACCATTTTCTATTAGCATATCATGGTTATCACCCCAACGCCCAACATATCACCCCCACACTGGATTGTTTATTCCAATCTATAAATTGCACTGATGATGAGGCACCATTCAGATTTCAGAGGCCTTTGCATTGCTCTCTGGGTAAACCACTATTACACTTCCAGACCTCCATATGATCCATCCACCTGAGCGCCGCTGATCAATGCACACAACCTATAAAGGAAAATACAACAAAATTTCAAGTACAGTAATATAATGTGACCACTGGTGGAGAGAATTTAAATTAGCTATTTTTAACGCTCTTCTAAATCAGCAACAAAGATAGTCAAATGACCCAAGGACCATCTATATAGTACAGACCTTGAAAATACTTGCATGTAGTGTGCACCTGGCAAGAAAATATTAATTTCAGAATATATCCAGCCATCTTAATTTTCCAGTGAATTTTCAATTTTCTATGCTCAAAGCAATGCACGACCATTACCTAGTCCTGTTGAAAATTGGGTTTTTCAATTTCTGAGCAGTGACCGTGCTGGCCTCACAGCCAACTTGTCTTGCCAAAGGATGGCAATGCATAGTTGAACAATGGCTACTACAGAGTCTTTTTTCTAAAAAAACATTGGCTGCTGCTCCAGTCTCAGGCTTGCCTTCCAGACACATTCCCAAGGAGCACAAAATATGTGGAGGAGGAAGCTTATTCAAGATATCGCTTAACTACTACTACAGGAGTAATTTATTTTTGTTAGAAGGAAAATACAACAGGAGCGATCATACTCTACTCAGACTTACCAAATGACAGATCTATCATGCCAATCCTCTTGATATCCAGGAGTTGGGAATGTATTGGCAAATCTTCAGTAAAATTCTAGAGAAAATCATGACTGTTAACAAAATTGGGTAAATCGGTACTTCAATATTTAGAAAACCCACTTTATGTTACAGAAGAACAAAATTTCATTAAAATATGAGAACTTACAGGAGTGACATATTAAACTTACAGGAGCCTGATTTGGAGGCGGGATCTCGGGACACAGGGTCCACAGCATATGTGGGAGAGTGTGGAAACCGCCAGGCGAGCGTGGGAGCCAGCGCACAAGCAGAAGTGCCAGGTGGGGCCTGGAGCAAGCGACACCAAGTCGGCCGAGTGGACGGAATAGTTTTACGTGTTTTAGTTGTAGAGATTATATCTAGACCTCTCTATTGCCACAATAACAAGATCCAGGCCTTCAGAGATGCTGAACATCAATAAACCAACATAGACATGGCATATTGAAATCCATATGTAGGTCCCCAATTGGGAAAATAAGAAATGTGTGATATCAGAAAAATAGTAAATTAGTTTCTCACTTGCCTGTAAATATTTGGAGCAAACCCACCATGATCTGCTTGGTCCCCAATTGGCAGAGCTCTTTGATATAGTTATTGACGATATGCTTGGTGTGAAAAAAGTAGAAACATCCCATGGTATGGCCTAGAATATGTTTTCTTTTCTCCAAGTCCAGCACCACCGTCCACTGCCAGCCTCCATCCTCTCAAAAGTGCCATGTTTGTAGCCTCCCCTGCCATAAATTTAAAAATTGAAATTAGCACAATACAAGAATGGAAGTACTATCATAAAAACTGAATCTGCAGTATCATGATTTTTTTTGAAAGACATGACAAACAATCATGAAGGAACCTAAGCCAGCAAACAAAGGAAATTAGCTAAACATGCAATCATTTAACCAGGGCACCTCATAGATCTATGGGAAGCTAACCTAAATTGCTCTCCAAAATTTTCATATACGCGCTCACCACAAATCAACAAATAAAAGAGACCAACTCACCATATTAGAGAGGTCTGCCAAAGCTGATGTATTCAATGGAGCTCCTATTCTTCTTAATCACTGGACCAGGGCACCTGTGTCTCATTCACCAAGATAATCTTCACCTCCTTTGCCTCCTATTTGACATCTATAGATCCTGCATTAACCAGAATTAAAACAACCAATAAGTTGCCGAAGAAGAAAGCAAGGTATCAATTGCAAAGCAGCTATAAAAAATTGATAACATTATGTGAAAGTAGCTCCTATTAATAACTCAGTGGCATCGCTGTGCTCACCGAGGGATTCCAATAGAAGGTAATCCTATGTACAGACCGTTATAACATTATTTTTTGGCCATGTTACAAAAAACAGAGAACATTGTCTTGAACACCTTATCATCTCCAGACTGAACTCAAGAGCAAAATATGCATGAAGAAATTAGCAAAGGTACCCACAAACACCTTATCATCTCTAGACTGAACTCAAGAGCAAAATATGCATGAAGAAATTAGCAAAGGTACCCACAAACATCTTATCATCTCCAGACTGAACTCAAGAGCAAAATATGCTTGAAGAAATTATCAAAGGTAAAATAATGAACCACTAATGAAGAGAAATTTGCCCTACATGAGAAAGTTGTTATAGGTAATATCTATGATGTAAGGCCAGCAGGACAATATTTCAGAGTATTCACCTAGAACAATGTTCTTCAAGTACTCAATTGCAAACTTATTGCTCCCTCTGCTCCCAGACATCTTTCCAATGCAGAGAGGCACTTAAAAAGCAAACAATAGCATATTATAGCATTATATATGCACTAAACATTCAAAGTATATTAGAACGAGCCTATAATATGTAGGGCACCTGTAAAAAACATCAAGACTCAATATAAACAGTTGGCTTGTATGTTATCAAGTATAAGGTACATTTCCTACAAAGCCAAAAAATCTTGTAGAAAGGGCAAACAGCCATACAAATATAGGGAACACAATGATGTACAAGAAAAAAATCAACACTTGTCTTCCATCTCCCTAGCAGCTGGCGTCCCCAACCTGCAGTTTTGCATGAATACATTGCAGAGAAATTAGTCACAGTTGCGGAAAAAAAATAATAGCATGATTCGTCGGCGTAGAGGCGGCGACGCGTTCTGCGCACGTCAGCGGCGGCGTGCACCGTTCGTGGGAGGGCGGGGAGACCTGGTGGTGTTCGGCAGGCGACCGGCGTGGGTAGATCGACCGGCGCGGCACCACGACGCGAGCAGGGGGCTCCTGGCGGAACTTCACCGGGCGCGGGGCGGGGTACGGCAGCGGGGCAGGTCGTGGAGGCAGTGGCGCGTCCGGCGGCGTCGAGGTGGCGGCACAGCGGGGCAGGGCGTAGCGGGGCCGGTCGTGGAGGCAGTAGCACGTCCAGCGGCGTCGAGGTGGCGGCGCAGCGGGGCCGGGCGTGGAGGCAGTGACGCATCCGGCGGTGTCAAGGTGGCGGCGCAGCGGGGCAGGGCGCAGCGGTTGGGCGGCGTAGAGGTGGCGGCGTGTTCCGTTCGTGGGAGGGCGGGGAGGTCCGATGGAACTCTAGGTGACGAGGCTCAAGTGGATGCTCATTTTGCTTTGTTTTCAGATAGTGTTAATCTTGACCAAAGATAGGTGCACAGTTTACGCCAAACGTATCATAGGCACATAAATCGTTTTGCACGGGCCCGATGGTACTCCTAGGTGACGAGGCTCAAGTGGATGCTCGTTTTGGTCTGTTTGGACATAGTGATAATCTTGACGCAAGATATGTGCACGGTTTGCGCCGAATGTACCATAGGCTCAGAAATCATTTTGGACGCACCCGATGGTACTCCTAGGTGACGAGGATCAAGTGTATGCTCGTTTTGGTCTGTTTAGAGATAGTGCTAACCTTAATGCAAGATAGGTGCACGGTTTAAGCCGAACATACCGTAGGCTCAGAAATCGTTTCGGACGCACCCGATGGTACTCCTAGGTGATGAGGCTCAAGTGGATGCTTGTTTGGGTTTGTTTGGAGACAGTGCTAATCTTGACATAAGATTGGTGCACGGTTTGCGCTGAACGTACCATAGACACAAAAATCGATTTGGACGCACCCGATGGTACTCCTAGGTGATGAGGCTCAAGTGGATGCTCGTCTTGATCTGGTTGGAGATAGTGCTAATCTTGATGCAAGATAGTTGCATGGTTTGCGTCAAACATACCATAGGCTCAAAAATCATTTTGGACGCACCCGATGGACCTCCTCAGTGACATTGGTTATGTGCAATCTTGTTTCAATCCATTTTGAGACAGTGTTTGTGTCAGTGCAGGATAGGTGCGTGGTTTGTGCCAAACGTAGCTCAGAAATCATTTTAGACGCACCCAATGGTAGTTCTAGGTGACTAGGCTCAAGTGGATACTTGTTTCGGTCTATTTAGAGATAGTGCTAATCTTGACACAAGATAGGTGTATGGTTTGCGCCGAATGAACCATAGGCTCGAAATTGCTTTGAACACACCCGATAGAACACCTAGGTGACGTGGGTCATGTGGAATCTTATTTTGGTCTATTTAGAGACGGTGTTAGTATCGGTGCAAGATAGGTGCATGGTTTGCGAGAAACGTACCATAGGCTCAGAAAATTGTTTTGGACGCACCTGATGGTACTCCTAGGTGATGAGGCTCGAGTGGATGCTCGCTTTGGTCTGTTTGAAGAAATTGCTAATCCTCACGCAAGATAGGTGCACGGTTTGCGCCAAACGCAGCATAGGGTCAGAAATCATTTTGGACGCTCCCGACGGATCTCCTATGTGACACTGGTCATGTGGAATCTCGTTTCAATTCATTTGGAGACAATGGTAGTGTTAGTGCAAGATAGGTGCATAGTTTGCGCCAAACGTACCATAGGCATAGAAATCGTTCTGCACGCACCCGATGGTACTCCTAGGTGACGAGGCTCAAGTCGATGCTCGTTTTGGTTTGTGTTTCAGATAGTGTTAATCTTGACCAAAGATAGGTGCACGGTTTGCGCCGAACATACCATAGGCTCAGAAATTGTTTCAAACGCACCCGATGGTACTCCTAGGTGACGAGGCTCAAGTGGATGCTCATTTTGGTCTGTTTGGACGTAGTGATAATCTTGACGCAAGATAGGTGCACGGTTTGTGCTGAATGTACCATAGGCTCATAAATCATTTTGGACGCACCCGATGGAACTCCTAGGCGACGAGGCTCAAGTGTATGCTCGTTTTGGTCTGTTTAGAGATAGTGCTAACCTTGATGCAAGACAGGAGCACAGTTTGTGCCGAACATACTATAGGCTCATAAATCGTTTTGGATGCACCAGACAGTGGTAGTGTTAGAGCAAGATAGGTGCACGGTTTGCGTCAAACGTACCATAGGCACATAAATCGTTTTGCATGCACCCGATGGTACTCTTAGGTGACGAGGCTCAAGTGAATGCTCATTTTGGTTTGTTTTCAGATAGTGTTAATCTTGACCAAAGATAGGTGCACGGTTTGCACCGAATACCGTAGGCTCGGAAATCGTTTTGGACGCACCTGATGGTACTCCAAGGTGATGAGGCTCAAGTGGATGCTCGTTTGGGTTTGTTTGGAGATAGTGCTAATCTTGACGCAAGATTGGTGCACGGTTTGCACCGAACATACTGTAGGCTCACAAATCGTTTTGGATGCACCCGATGGATCTCTTATGTGACATTGGTCATGTGGAATCTCGTTTCTATCCATTTGGAGACAGTGGTAGTGTCAGTGTTAGATAGGTGTACGGTTTGCGCCAAACGTGCCATAGGCACAGAAATCAATTTGGACGCACCCGATGGTACTCCTAGGTGATGAGGCTCAAGTGGATGCTCATCTTGATCTGGTTGGAGATAGTGCTAATCTTGACGCAAGATAGTTGCATGGTTTGCGTTAAACATACCATAGGCTCAAAAATCAATTTAGATGCACCCAATGGATCTCCTCGGTGACATTGGTTGTGTGGAATCTCGTTTGATTCCATTTCGACGTGGGTCATGTGGAATCTTATTTTGGTCCATTTAGAGATGGTGCTAGTATTGGTGCAAGATTGGTGCATGGTTTGCGAGAAACGTACAATAGGCTTAGATATTGTTTTGGACGCCCTAATGGTACTCCTAGGTGATGAGGCTCAAGTGGATGGTCGCTTTGGTCCATTTTGAAGAAATTGCTAATCCTCACGCAAGATAGGTGCACGGTTTGCGCCAAACGTAGGATAGGGTCATAAATCATTTTGGATGCTCCCGTGGATCTCCTATGTGACATTGGTCATGTGGAATCTCATTTCAATCCATTTGGAGGTAGTGGTAGTGTTAGTGCAAGATAGGTGCACGGTTTGCACCAAACGTACCATATGCACAGAAATCGTTTCGGACGCACCCAATGGTACTCCTAGGTGACGAGGCTCAAGTGGATGCTCGTTTTGGTCTGTTTGGACATAGTGATAATCTTGACGCAAGATAGGTGCACGGTTTGTGCCAAATGTACCTCGGCCTAGAAATCGTTTTTGAGGCACCCGATGGTACTCCTAGGTGACGAGGCTCAAGTGTATGCTCGTTTTGGTCTGTTTAGAGATAGTGCTAACCTTGACGCAAGATAGGTGCACGGTTTGTGCCAAACGTATCGTAGGCTTAGAAATCATTTCGAACGCACCCGATGGTACTCCTAGGTGATGAGGCTCAAGTGGATGCTCATTTGGGTTTGTTTGGAGATAGTGCTTATCTTGACGCAAGATAGGTGCACGGTTTGCGCCGAACGTACCGTAGGCTCAGAAATCGTTTTGGACGCAGCCGATGGATCTTTTATTTGACATTGGTCATGTGGAATCTCGTTTCAATCCATTTGGAGACAGTGGTAGTGTCAGTGCTAGATAGGTGTACGGTTTGCGCCAAACGTGCGATAGGCACAGAAATCAATTTGGACGCACCCGATGGTACTCCTAGGTGATGAGGCTCAAGTGGATGCTCATCTTGATCTGGTTGGAGATAGTGCTAATCTTGACGCAAGACAGTTGCATGGTTTGCGTTAAACATACCATAGGCTCAAAAATCATTTTGGACACACCCAATGGATCTCCTCGGTGACATTGGTTGTGTGGAATCTCGTTTGATTCCATTTTGACGTGGGTCATGTGGAATCTTATTTTGGTCCATTTAGAGATGGTGCTAGTATTGGTGCAAGATAGGTGCATGGTTTGCGAGAAACGTACAATAGGCTTAGATATTGTTTTGGACGCCCTGATGGTACTCCTAGGTGACGAGGCTCAAGTGGATGCTCGCTTTGGTCCGTTTTGAAGAAATTGCTAATCCTCACACAAGATAGGTGCGCGGTTTGCGCCAAACGTAGGATAGGGTCAGAAATCATTTTGGACGCTCCTGTGGTGGGTGCCCAATCATCTTGATATCCAGGAGTTGGTAATGTATTGGCAAACCTTCAGTAAAATTCTAGAGAAAATCATGACTATTAACAAAATTGGGTAAATCGGTACTTCAATATCTAGAAAACCCACTTTATGTTACAGAAGAACAAAATTTCATTAAAATATGAGAACTTACAGGAGTGACATATTTAACTTACAGGAGCCTGATTTGGAGGCGGGATCTCGGGACACAGGGTCCACAACATGCGTGGGAGAGTGTGGAAACCGCCAGGCGAGCGTGGGAGCCAGCGCACAAGCAGAAGTGCCAGGCGGGGTCTAGAGCGAGCGACACCAAGTCGGCCGAGTGGACGGAATAGTTTTACGTGTTTTAGTTGTAGAGATTATATCCAGACCTCTCTATTGCCGCAATAACAAGATCCAGGCCTTCAGAGATGCTGAACATCAATAAACCAACATAGACATGGCATATTGAAATCCATATGTAGGTCCCCAATTGGGAAAATAAGAAATGTGTGATATCAGAAAAATAGTAAATTAGTTTCTCACTTGCCTGTAAATATTTGGAGCAAACCCACCATGATCTGCTTGGTCCCCAATTGGCAGAGCTCTCTGATATAGTTATTGACGATATGCTTGGTGTGAAAAAAAGTAGAAACATCCCACGGTATGGCCTAGAATATGTTTTCTTTTCTCCAAGTCCAGCACCACCGTCCACTGCCAGCCTCCATCCTCTCAAAAGTGCCATGTTTGTAGCCTCCCATGCCATCAATTTAAAAATTGAAATTAGCACAATACAAGAATGGAAGTACTGTCATAAAATTGAATCTGCAGTATCATGTTTTTTTTGAAAGACATGACAAACAATCATGAAGGAACCTAAGCCAGCAAACAAAGGAAATTAGCTAAACATGCAATCATTTAACCAGGGCACCTCATAGATCTATGGGAAGCTAACCTAAATTGCTCTCCAAAATTTTCATATACGCGCTCATCACAAATCAACAAATAAAAGAGACCAACTCACCATATTAGAGAGGTCTGCCAAAGCTGATGTATTCAATGGAGCTCCTATTCTTCTTAATCACTGGACCAGGGCACCTATGTCTCATTCACCAAGATAATCTTCACCTCCTTTGCCTCCTATTTGACATCTGTAGATCCTGCATTAACCAGAATTAAAACAACCAATAAGTTGCCGAAGAAGAAAGCAAGGTATCAATTGCAAAGCAGCTATAAAAAATTGATAACATTATGAAAGTAGCTCCTATTGATAACTCAGTGGCATCACTGTGCTCACCGAGGGATTCCAATAGAAGGAAATCCTATGTACAAACCGTTATAACATTATTTTTTGGCCATGTTACAAAAAACAGAGAACATTGTCTTGAACACCTTATCATCTCTAGACTGAACTCAAGAGCAAAATATGCATGAAGAAATTAGCAAAGGTACCCACAAACACCTTGTCATCTCCAGACTGAACTCAAGAGCAAAATATGCATGAAGAAATTAGCAAAGGTACCCACAAACACCTTATCATCTCCAGACTGAACTCAAGAGCAAAATATGCTTGAAGAAATTATCAAACGTAAAATAATGAACCACTAATGAAGAGAAATTTGCCCTAGATGAGAAAGTTGTTATAGGTAATATCTACGATGTAAGGCCAGCAGGACAATATTTCAGAGTATTCACCCAGAACAATGTTCTTCAAGTACTCAATTGCAAACTTATTGCTCCCTCTACTCGCATACATCTTTCCAATGCAGAGAGGCACTTAAAAAGCAAACAATAGCAGATTATAGCATTATATATGTACTAAACATTCAAAGTATATTAGAACGAGCCTATAATATGTAGGGCACCTGTAAAAAACATCAAGACTCATTATAAACAGTTGGCTTGTATGTTATCGAGTATAAGGTACATTTCCTACAAAGCCAAAAAATCTTGTAGAAAGGGCAAACAACCATACAAATATAGGGAACACAATGATGTACAAGACAAATATCAACACTTGTCTTCCATCTCCCTAGCAGCTGGCGTCCCCAACCTGCAGTTTTGCATGAATACATTGCAGAGAAATTAGTCACAGTTGCGGAAAAAAATAATAGCATGATTCATCGGTGTAGAGGCGACGACGCGTTCTGCGCACGTCAGCGGCGACGTGCGCCATTCGTGGGAGGGCGGGGAGACCTGGTGGTGTTCGGCAGGCGACCGGCGTGGGTAGATCGACCGGCGTGGCACCATGACGCGAGTAGGGGGCTCCTGGCAGAACTTCATCGGGCACGGCTTCTTGTGGAACTTCACCGGGCGCGGGGCGGGGTCGTGGAGGCAGTGGCGTGTCCGGCGGCGTCGAGGTGGCGGCGCAGCAGGGCAGGGCTCAGCGGGGCCGGTCGTGGAGGCAGTGGCACGTCCGGCAACGTCGAGGTGGCGGCGCAGCGGGGCCGGGTGTGGAGGCAGTGGCACGTCCGGTGGTGTCGAGGTGGCGGCGCAGCGGGGCAGGGCGTAGCGGTTGGGCGGCGTAGAGGCGGTGGCGTGTTCCGTTCGTGGGAGGGCGGGGAGGCCTGGTGGTGTTTCACCGGGCATGGGGTTTCCTTTTTTACCGGAGACGGATGAAGATGGAGTCGAGACTGTGAGGAGACGGAGATGGAGCGGAGATTGTGTGGAGTTGGAGCTTCCTTTTTTACCAGAGAGGAGAGGGAGATGGAGCGGAGATTTTGCAGAGACAGAGCGAGCGAAGGAGCACACGGTGTTTTTCGTTCAGCGGGTGGACGATTCTCTTCCGTATTTTTTAGTTGTAGAGATTGGTCGTGTGGAATCCCGTTTCAATCCATTTGGAGACAGTGGTAGTGTCAGTGCAAGATAGGAGCACGGTTTGCGCCAAACGTACCATGGGCATAGAAATCGATTTGGACGCACCCGATGGTACTCCTAGGTGATGAGGCTCAAGTCGATGCTCATTTGGGTTTGTTTAGAGATAGTGCTAATCTTGACGCAAGATAGCTGCACGGTTTGCGTCAAACATACCATAGGCTCAAAAATCATTTTGGACGCACCCGATGGATCTCCTCGGTGACATTGGTCATGTGCAATCTCGTTTCAATCCATTTCGAGACAGTGTTTGTGTCAGTGCAGGATAGGTGCATGGTTTGCGCCAAATGTAGCTCAGAAATCATTTTAGATGCACCCAATGGTACTTCTAGGTGACGAGGCTCAAGTGGATACTTGTTTCGGTCTATTTGGAGACAGTGCTAATCTTGTTGCAAGATAGGTGCATGGTTTGCGCGGAACGTATCATAGGCTCAAAATTGCTTTGGACACACCCGATAGAACGCCTAGGTGACGTGGGTCTTCTCGAATCTTATTTTGGTCCATTTAGAGACAGTTGTAGTATCGATGCAAGATATGTGCATGGTTTGTGAGAAACGTACCATAGGCTCAGAAATTGTTTAGGATGCACCCGATGGTACTCCTATGTGACGAGGCTCAAGTGGATGCTCGTTTTGGTCTGTTTGGAGATAGTCCTAATGTTGACGAAAGATAGGTGCACGGTTTGCGCTGAACGTACCATAGGCTCAGAAATCATTTTGGATGCACCCGATGGATCTTCTCAGTGACATTGGTTATTTGGAATCTCGTTTCAATCCATTTGGAGACAGTGTTAGTGTTAGTGCAAGATAGGTGCACGGTTTGTGCCAAACATCGCTTAGAAATCATTTTAGACGCACCCGACGGTAATCCTAGTTGACGAGGCTCAAGTAGATGCACGTTTTGGTCTGTTTAGAGATAGTGCTAACCATGACGCAAGATAGGTGCCCGGTTTGCGCCGAATGTACCATAGGCTCAGAAATCGTTTCGGACGCACCCGATGGTACTCCTTGGTGATGAGGCTCAAGTGGATGCTCGTTTGAGTTTGTTTGGACACAGTGCTAATCTTGACGCAAGATAGGTGCACAGTTTGCGCCGAACGTACCATAGGCTCAGAAATCGCTTTGGACGCACCTAATGGATCTTTTATGTGACATTGGTCTGTGGAATCTTGTTTCAATCCATTTGGAGGCAGTGGTAGTGTCAGTGCAAGATAGGAGCATGGTTTGCGCCAAACGCACCATGGGCATAGATATCGATTTGGACACACCCGATGGTACTCCTAGGTGATGAGGCTCAAGTGGATGCTCATCTTGGTTTGGATGGAGATAGTTCTAATCTTGACGCAAGATAGCTGCACGGTTTGCGTCAAACATACCATAGGCTCAAAAATCATTTTGGACGCACCCGATGGATCTCCTCGGTGACATTGGTCATGTGCAATCTGGTTTCAATCCATTTCAAGACAGTGTTTGTGTCAGTGCAGGATAGGTGCATGGTTTGCGCCAAATGTAGCTCAGAAATCATTTTAGATGCACCCAATGGTACTTCTAGGTGACGAGGCTCAAGTGGATACTTGTTTCGGTCTATTTGGAGACAGTGCTAATCTTGTTGCAAGATAGGTGCATGGTTTGCGCCGAACGTATCATAGGCTCAAAATTGCTTTGGACACACCCGATAGAACGCCTAGGTGACGTGGGTCTTCTCGAATCTTATTTTGGTCCGTTTAGAGACAGTTGTAGTATCGATGCAAGATATGTGCATGGTTTGTGAGAAACGTACCATAGGCTCAGAAATTGTTTAGGATGCACCCGATGGTACTCCTATGTGACGAGGCTCAAGTGGATGCTCGTTTTGGTCTGTTTGGAGATAGTGCTAATCTTGAAGAAAGATAGGTGCACGGTTTGCGCTGAACGTACCATAGGCTCAGAAATCATTTTGGATGCACCCGATGGATCTTCTCAGTGACATTGGTTATTTGGAATCTCGTTTCAATCCATTTGGAGACAGTGTTAGTGTTAGTGCAAGATAGGTGCACGGTTTGTGCCAAACATCGCTTAGAAATCATTTTGGACGCACCCGACGGTAATCCTAGTTGACGAGGCTCAAGTAGATGCACGTTTTGGTCTGTTTAGAGATGGTGCTAACCATGACGCAAGATAGGTGCCCGGTTTGCGCCGAATGTACCATAGGCTCAGAAATCGTTTCAGACGCACCCGATGGTACTCCTTGGTGATGAGGCTCAAGTGGATGCTCGTATGAGTTTGTTTGGACATAGTGCTAATCTTGACGCAAGATAGGTGCACAGTTTGCGCCGAACGTACCATAGGCTCAGAAATCGCTTTGGACGCACCTAATGGATCTTTTATGTGACATTGGTCTGTGGAATCTTGTTTCAATCCATTTGGAGGCAGTGGTAGTGTCAGTGCAAGATAGGAGCATGGTTTGCGCCAAACACACCATGGGCATAGAAATCGATTTGGACACACCCGATGGTACTCCTAGGTGATGAGGCTCAAGTGGATGCTCATCTTGGTTTGGATGGAGATCGTTCTAATCTTGACGCAAGATAGCTGCACGGTTTGCGTCAAACATACCATAGGCTGAAAAATCATTTTGGACGCACCCGATGGATCTCCTCGGTGACATTGGTCATGTGGAATCTCATTTCAATCCATTTCGTGACAGTGTTTGTGTCAGTGCAGGATAGGTGCATGGTTTGCACCAAACGTAGCTCAGAAATCATTTTAGACGCACCCAATGGTACTTTTAGGTGACGAGGCTCAAGTGGATACTTGTTTCGGTCTATTTGGAGAAAGTGCTAATCTTGACGCAAGATAGGTGCATGGTTTGCGCCGAACGTACCACAGGCTCGAAATTGCTTTATACACACCCGATAGAACACCAAGGTGACGTGGGTCATGTGGAATCTTATTTTGGTCCGTTTAGAGACGGTGTTAGTATCGGTGCCAGATAGGTGCATGGTTTGCCCGAAACGTACCATGTGCTCAGAAATCATTTTGGATGCACCCGATGGTACTCCTAGGTGACGAGGCTCAAGTGGATGCTCGCTTTGGTCTGTTTGAAGAAATTGCTAATCCTCACGCAAGATAGGTGCACGGTTTGCGCCAAACGTAGGATAGGGTCAGAAATCATTTTGGACGCTCCGGTGGACCTCCTATGTGTCATTGGTCATGTGAAATCTCGTTTCAATCCATTTGGAGATAGTGGTAGTGTTAGTGCAAGATAGGTGCACGGTTTGCACCAAACGTACCATAGGCACAAAAATCGTTTTGGACGCACCCGAAGGTACTCCTAGGTGACGAGGCTCAAGTTGATGCTAGTTTTGGTTTGTTTTTATATAGTGTTAATCTTGACCAAACATAGGTGCATGGTTTGCGCCGAACGTATCATAGGCTCCGAAATCGTTTTGGACGCACCCGATGGTACTCCTAGGTGACGAGGCTCAAGTGGATGCTCGTTTTGGTCTGTTTGGACATAGTGATAATCTTGACGCAAGATAGGTGCACGGTTTGCGCTGAATGTACCATAGTCCTCGAAATCGTTTTCCACACGACCGATGGTACTCCTAGGTGATGAGGCTCAAGTGGATGCTCGTTTGGGTTTGTTTAGAGATAGTGCTAACCTTGACGCAGGATAGGTGCACTATTTGCGCCGAATGTACAGTAGGCTCAGAAATCGTTTCGGACGCACCCGATGGTACTCCTAGGTGATGAGGCTCAAGTGGAAGCTCATTTGGGTTTGTTTGGAGATAGTGCTAATATTGACGCAAGATAGGTGCATAGTTTGCGCCGCACGTACCGTAGGCTCCGAAAATCATTTTGGACGCACCTGATGGATCTTTTATGTGACATTGGTCGTGTGGAATCGCATTTCAATCCATTTGGAGGCAGTGGTATTAGTGCAACATAGGAGCACGGTTTGCGCCAAACGTACCATACGCATAGAAATCGATTTGGACGCACCCGATGGTACTCCTAGGTGATGAGGCTCAAGTGGATGCTCGTCTTGGTCTGGTTGGAGATAGCGCTAATTTGGACGCAATATAGCTGCACGGTTTGCGTCAAACATACCATAGGCTTAAAAATCATTTTGCACGCACCCGATGGATCTCCTCAGTGACATTGGTCTTGTGGAGTCTCGTTTCAATCCATTTCGAGATAATGTTTGTGTCAGTGTAGGATAGGTGCACGGTTTGCGCCAAACGTAGCTCAAAAATCATTTTAGACGCACCCGATGGTACTTCTAGGTGACGAGGCTCAAGTGGATACTTGTTTCGCTCTATTTGGAGATAGTGCTAATCTTGACGCAAGATAGGTGCATGGTTTGCGCCAAACGTACCACAGGCTCGAAATTGGTTTGGACACACCCGATAGAACACCTAGGTGACGTGGGTCATGTGGAATCTTATTTTGGTTTGTTTAGAGACGGTGTTAGCATCGATGCAAGATATGTGCATGGTTTGGTCAGAAACGTACCATAGGCACAGAAATTGTTTTGGATGGACCCGATGGTACTCATAGGTGACGAGGCTCAAGTGGATGCTCGTTTTGGTCTGTTTAGAGACAGTGCTAATCTTGACGAAAGATAGGTGCACGGTTTGCTCCGAACGTACCGTAGGCCCAAAAATCATTTTGGACGCACCCGATGGATCTTCTTAGTGACATTGGTCATTTAGAATCTCATTTCAATCCATTTGGAGATAGTGTTAGTTTCAGTGCAAAATAGGTGCACGGTTTGCGCCAAACATCGGTTAGAAATCGTTTTGGACGCACCCGATGGTACTCCTAGGTGACGAGGCTCAAGTGGATGCTCGTTTTGGTTTGTTTTTAGAAAGTGTTAATCTTGACCAAAGATAGGAGCACGATTTGCGCCGAACGTATCATAGGCTCAAAAATCGTTTCGGACGCACCCGATGGTACTCCTAGGTGACGAGGCTCAAGTGGATGCTCGTTTTGGTCTGTTTGGACATAGTGATAATCTTGACGCAAGATAGGTGCACGGTTTGCGCTGAATGTACCATAGGCCTAGAAATCATTTTCGACACACCCGATGGTACTCCTAGGTGATGAGTCTCAAGTGGATGCTCGTTTGGGTTTGTTTAGAGATAGTGCTAACATTGACGCAGGATAGGTGCACGGTTTGCGCCGAACGTACAGTTGGCTCAGAAATCGTTTCGGACACACCCGATGGTACTCCTAGGTGATGAGGCTCAAGTGGAAGCTCGTTTGGGTTTGTTTGGAGATAGTGCTAATCTTGACGCAAGATAGGTGCACAGTTTGCGCCGAACGTACCGTAGGCTCAAAAATCATTTTGGACGCGCCTGATGGATCTTTTATGTGACATTGGTCGTGTGCAATCTCGTTTCAATCCATTTGGAGGCAGTGGTAGCGTTAGTGCAAGATAGTTGCACGATTTGCACCAAACGTACCATAGGCATAGAAATCGATTTGGACGCACCCGATGGTACTCCTAGGTGATGAGGCTCAAGTGGATGCTTGTCTTGGTCTGGTTGGAGTTAGTGCTAACCTTGACGCAAGATAGCTGCACGGTTTGCGTCAAACATACCATAGGCTCAAAAATCATTTTGCACGCACCCGATGGATCTCCTCAGTGACATTGGTCTTGTGGAATCTCGTTTCAATCCATTTCGAGACAGTGTTTGTGTCAGTGCAGGATAGGTGCATGGTTTGCGCCAAACGTAGCTCAGAAATCATTTTAGACGCACCCAATGGTACTTCTAGGCGACGAGGCTCAAGTGGATACTTGTTTCGCTCTATTTGGAGATAGTGGGTGACGAGGCTCAATCGTATGCTCATTTTGGTCTGTTTAGAGATAGTGCTAACCTTGACGCAGGATAGGTGCACGGTTTGCGGCGAACGTATCGTAGGCTTAGAAATCGTTTCGGATGCACCCGATGGTACTCCTAGGAGATGAGGCTCAAGTGGATGCTCGTTTGGGTTTGTTTAGAGATAGTGCTAATCTTGACGCAAGATAGGTGCATGGATTGCGCCGAACGTACCACAGGCTCGAAATTGCTTTGGACACACCCGATAGAACACCAAGGTGACGTGGGTCATGTGGAATCTTATTTTGGTCCGTTTAGAGACGGTGTTAGTATCGATGCAAGATAGGTGCATGGTTTGTGAGAAATGTACCATAGGCTCAGAAATCATTTTGGACGCACCCAATGGTACTCCTAGGTGACGAGGCTCAAGTGGATGCTCGTTTTGGTCTGTTTGGAGACAATGCTAATCTTGACGAAAGATAGGTGCACGGTTTGCGCCGAACGTACCATAGGCTCATAAATCATTTTGGATGCACCCGATGGATCTTCTCAGTGACATTGGTCATTTGGAATCTCGTTTCAATCCATTCGGAGACAGTGTTAGTGTCAGTGCAAGATAGGTGCACGGTTTGTGCCAAACATCGCTTAGAAATTGTTTTGGACGCACCCGATGGTACTCCTAGTTGACGAGGCTCAAGTGGATGCTCGTTTTGGTTTGTTTTTAGATAGTGTTAATCTTGACCAAAGATAGGAGCACGGTTTGCGCCGAACGTATCATAGGCTCAGAAATTGTTTCGGACGCACCCGATGGTACTCCTAGGTGACGAGGCTCATGTGGATGCTCGTTTTGGTCTGTTTGGACATAGTGATAATCTTGACGCAAGATAGGCTAGAAATTGTTTTCGACACACCCGATGGTACTCCTAGGTGATGAGGCTCAAGTGGATACTCCTAGGTGATGAGGCTCAAGTGGATGCTCGTTTTGGTCTGTTTGGACATAGTGATAATCTTGACGCAAGACAGGTGCACGGTTTGCGCCGAACATACCATAGGCTCGTAAATCGTTTCGGACGCACCCGATGGTACTCCTAGGAGATGACGCTCAAGTGGATGCTTGTTTGAGTTTGTTTAGAGATAGTGCTAATCTTGACGCAAGATAGGTGCACAGTTTGCGACGAACGTACCGTAGGCTCAGAAATCATTTTGGATGCACCCGATGGATCTTTTATGTGACATTGGTCGTGTGGAATCTCGTTTCAATCCATTTGGGAGGCAGTGGTAGTGTCAGTGCAAGATAGGTGCACGGTTTGCACCAAAAGTACCGTAGGCATAGAAATCGATTTGGACGCACCCAATGGTACTCCAAGGTGATGAGGCTCAAGTGGATGCTCGTCTTGGTCTGGTTGGAGATAGTGCTAATCTTGACGCAAGACAGCTGCACGGTTTGCGTCAAACATACCATAGGCTCAAAAAATCATTTTGGACGCACCCGATGGATCTCCTCGGTGACATTGGTCATGTGGAATCTCGTTTCAATCCATTTCAAGACAGTGTTTGTGTCAGTGCAGGATAGGTGCATGGTTTGCGCCAAACGTAGCTCAGAAATTGTTTTAGACGCACCCGATGGTGCTTCTAGGTGACGAGGCTCAAGTGGATACTTGTTTCGGTCTATTTGGAGATAGTGCTAATCTTGACGCAAGATAGGTGCATGGTTTGGGCCGAACGTACCACAGGCTCGAAATTGCTTTGGACACACCCGATAGAACACCAAGGTGACGTGGGTCATGTGGAATCTTATTTTGGTCCGTTTAGAGACGGTGTTAGTATTGGTGCAAGATAGGTGCATGGTTTGCCAGAAACGTACCATGTGCTCAGAAATCATTTTGGATGCACCCGATGGTACTCCTAGGTGACGAGGCTCAAGTGGATGCTCGCTTTGGTCTATTTGAAGAAATTGCTAATCCTCACACAAGATAGGTGCACAGTTTGCGCCAAACGTAGGATAGGGTCAGAAATCATTTTGGACGCTCCCATGGACTTCCTATGTGTCATTGGTCATGTGAAATCTCGTTTCAATCCATTTGGAGATAGTGGTAGTGTTAGTGCAAGATAGGTGCACGGTTTGCACCAAACATACCATAGGCACAGAAATCATTTTAGACGCACCCGATGGTACTCCTAGGTGACGAGGCTCAAGTTGATGCTAGTTTTGGTTTGTTTTTATATAGTGTTAATCTTGACCAAACATAGGTGCACGGTTTGCGCCGAACGTATCATAGGCTCAGAAATCGTTTTGGACGCACCCGCTGGTACTCCTAGGTGACGAGGCTCAAGTGGATGCTCATTTTGATCTGTTTGGACATAGTGATAATCTTGACGCAAGATAGTTGTACGGTTTGCACCGAATGTACCATCGGCCTAGAAATCGTTTTCGACGCACCCGGTAGTACTCCTAGGTGACAAGGCTCAAGTGTATGTTCGTTTTGGTCTATTTAGAGATAGTGCTAACCTTGACGCAGGATAGGTGCATGGTTTGCGCCGAATGTACCGTAGGCTCAGAAATCGTTTCGGACGCACCCGATGGTACTCCTAAGTGATGAGGCTCAAGTGGATGCTCGTTTGGGTTTATTTGGAGATAGTGCTAATCTTGACGCAAGATAGGTGCACAGTTTGCGCCGAACGTACTGTAGGCTCAGAAATCATTTTGGACGCACCTGGTGGATCTTTTATGTGACATTGGTCATGTGGAATCTCGTTTCAATCCATTTGGAGGCAGTGGTAGTGTTAGTGCAAGATAGGAGCACGGTTTGCGCCAAACGTACCCAGGGCACAGAAATCGATTTGGACACACACGATGGTACTCCTAGGTGATGAGGCTCAAGTGGATGCTCGTTTTGGTCTGTTTGGACATAGTGATAATCTTGACGCAAGACAGGTGCACGGTTTGCGCCAAACGTACCGTAGGCTCATAAATCATTTTGGACGCACCCGATGGTACTCCTAGGAGATGAGGCTCAAGTGGATGCTCGTTTGAGTTTGTTTAGAGATAGTGCTAATCTTGACGCAAGATAGGTGCACAGTTTGCGCCGAACGTACAGTAGGCTCAGAAATCGTTTTGGATGCACCCGATGGATCTTTTATGTGACATTGGTCGTGTGGAATCTCGTTTCAATCCATTTGGAGGCAGTGGTAGTGTCAGTGCAAGATAGGCACACGGTTTGCACCAAACGTACCCTAGGCACAGAAATCGATTTGGACGCACCCGATGTACTCCTAGGTGATGAGGCTCAAGTGGATGCTCGTCTTGGTCTGGTTGGAGATAGTGCTAATCTTGACGCAAGACAGCTGCACGGTTTGCGTCAAACATACCATAGGCTCAAAAATGATTTTGGACGCACCCGATGGATCTCCTCGGTGACATTGGTCATGTGGAATCTCGTTTCAATCCATTTCAAGACAGTGTTTGTGTCAGTGCAGGATAGGTGCATGGTTTGCGCCAAACGTAGCTCAGAAATCGTTTTAGACGCACCCGATGGTGCTTCTAGGTGACGAGGCTCAAGTGGATACTTGTTTCGGTCTATTTGGAGATAGTGCTAAGCTTGACGCAAGATAGGTGCATGGTTTGCGCCGAACGAACCACAGGCTCGAAATTGCTTTCGACACACCCGATAGAACACCAAGGTGGCGTGGGTCATGTGGAATCTTATTTTGGTCCGTTTAGAGACGGTGTTAGTATCGGTGCAAGATAGGTGCACGGTTTGCCAGAAACGTACCATGTGCTCAGAAATCGTTTTGGATGCACCCGATGCTACTCCTAGGTGACGAGGCTCAAGTGGATGCTCGCTTTGGTCTGTTCGAAGAAATTGCTAATCCTCACGCAAGATAGGTGCACGGTTTGTGCCAAACGTAGGATAGGGTCTGAAATTATTTTGGACGCTCCCATGGACTTCCTATGTGTCATTGGTCATGTGAAATCTTGTTTCAATCCATTTGGAGATAGTGGTAGTGTTAGTGCAAGATAGGTGCACGGTTTGCACCAAACGTACCATAGGCACAGAAATCATTTTGGACGCACCCGATGGTACTCCTAGGTGACGAGGCTCAAGTTGATGCTAGTTTTGGTTTGTTTTTATATAGTGTTAATCTTGACCAAACATAGGTGCACAGTTTGCGCCGAACGTATCATAGGCTCAGAAATCGTTTTGGACGCACCCGCTGGTACTCCTAGGTGACGAGGCTCAAGTGGATGCTCATTTTGATCTGTTTGGACATAGTGATAATCTTGACGCAAGATAGTTGTACGATTTGCGCCGAATGTACCATCGGCCTAGAAATCGTTTTTGACGCACCCGATGGTACTCCTAGGTGACAAGGCTCAAGTGTATGCTCATTTTGGTCTATTTGGAGATAGTGCTAACCTTGACGCAGGATAGGTGCACGGTTTGCACCGAACGTACCGTAGGCTCAGAAATCATTTCGGACGCACCCGATGGTACTCCTAGGTGATGAGGCTCAAGTGGATGCTCATTTGGGTTTGTTTGGAGATAGTGCTAATCTTGACGCAAGATAGGTGCACAGCTTGCGCCGAACGTACCGTAGGCTCAGAAATCATTTTGGACGCACCTGATGGATCTTTTGTGTGACATTGATCGTGTGGAATCTCGTTTCAATCCATTTGGAGGCAGTGGTAGTGTCAGTGCAAGATAGGAGCACGGTTTGCGCCAAACGTACCCAAGGCACAGAAATCGATTCAGACACACACGATGGTACTCCTAGGTGATGAGGCTCAAGTGGATGCTTGTCTTGGTCTGGTTGGAGATAGTGCTAATCTTGACACAAGACAGCTACACGGTTTGCGTCAAACATACCATAGGCTCAAAAATCATTTTGGATGCACCCGATGGATCTCCTCGGTGACATTGGTCATGTGGAATCTTGTTTCAATCCATTTCGAGACAGTGTTTGTGTCAGTGCCGGATAGGTGCATGGTTTGCGCCAGACGTAGCTCAGAAATCGTTTTAGACGCACCCGATGGTGCTTCTAGGTGACGAGGCTCAAGTGGCTACTTGTTTCGGTCTATTTGGAGACAGTGCTAATCTTGTTGCAAGATAGGTGCATGGTTTGCGCCAGACGTAGCTCAGAAATCGTTTTAGACGCACCTGATGGTGCTTCTAGGTGACGAGGCTCAAGTGGATACTTGTTTCGGTCTATTTGGAGATAGTGCTAATCTTGACGCAAGATAGGTGCATGATTTGCGCCGAACATACCACAGGCTCGAAATTGCTTTGGACACACCCGATAGAACACCAAGGTGACGTGGGTCATGTGGAATCTTATTTTGGTCCGTTTAGAGACGGTGTTAGTATCGGTGCAAGATAGGTGCATGGTTTGCCCGAAACGTACCATGTGCTTAGAAATCGTTTTGGATGCACCCGATGGTACTCCTAGGTGACGAGGCTCAAGTGGATGCTCACTTTGGTCTGTTTGAAGAAATTGCTAATCCTCACGCAAGATAGGTGCACGGTTTGCGCCAAACGTAGGATAGGGTCAGAAATCATTTTGGATGCTCCCGTGGACCTCCTATGTGTCATTGGTCATGTGAAATCTCGTTTCAATCCATTTGGAGATAGTGGTAGTGTTAGTGCAAGATAGGTGCACGGTTTGCACCAAACGTACCATAGGCACAGAAATCGTTTTGGACGCACCCGATGGTACTCCTAGGTGACGAGGCTCAAGTTGATGCTAGTTTTGGTTTGTTTTTATATAGTGTTAATCTTGACCAAACATAGGTGCACAGTTTGCGCCGAACGTATCATAGGCTCAGAAATCGTTTTGGACGCACCCGCTGGTACTCCTAGGTGACGAGGCTCAAGTGGATGCTCATTTTGATCTGTTTGGACATAGTGATAATCTTGACGCAAGATAGTTGTACGATTTGCGCCGAATGTACCATCGGCCTAGAAATCATTTTTGACGCACCCGATGGTACTCCTAGGTGACAAGGCTCAAGTGTATGCTCATTTTGGTCTATTTGGAGATAGTGCTAACCTTGACGCAGGATAGGTGCACGGTTTGCACCGAACGTACCGTAGGCTCAGAAATCATTTCGGACGCACCCGATGGTACTCCTAGGTGATGAGGCTCAAGTGGATGCTCATTTGGGTTTGTTTGGAGATAGTGCTAATCTTGACGCAAGATAGGTGCACAGCTTGCGCCGAACGTACCGTAGGCTCAGAAATCATTTTGGACGCACCTGATGGATCTTTTGTGTGACATTGATCGTGTGGAATCTCGTTTCAATCCATTTGGAGGCAGTGGTAGTGTCAGTGCAAGATAGGAGCACGGTTTGCGCCAAACGTACCCAAGGCACAGAAATCGATTCAGACACACACGATGGTACTCCTAGGTGATGAGGCTCAAGTGGATGCTTGTCTTGGTCTGGTTGGAGATAGTGCTAATCTTGACACAAGACAGCTACACGGTTTGCGTCAAACATACCATAGGCTCAAAAATCATTTTGGATGCACCCGATGGATCTCCTCGGTGACATTGGTCATGTGGAATCTTGTTTCAATCCATTTCGAGACAGTGTTTGTGTCAGTGCCGGATAGGTGCATGGTTTGCGCCAGACGTAGCTCAGAAATCGTTTTAGACGCACCCGATGGTGCTTCTAGGTGACGAGGCTCAAGTGGATACTTGTTTCGGTCTATTTGGAGACAGTGCTAATCTTGTTGCAAGATAGGTGCATGGTTTGCGCCAGACGTAGCTCAGAAATCGTTTTAGACGCACCTGATGGTGCTTCTAGGTGACGAGGCTCAAGTGGATACTTGTTTCGGTCTATTTGGAGATAGTGCTAATCTTGACGCAAGATAGGTGCATGATTTGCGCCGAACATACCACAGGCTCGAAATTGCTTTGGACACACCCGATAGAACACCAAGGTGACGTGGGTCATGTGGAATCTTATTTTGGTCCGTTTAGAGACGGTGTTAGTATCGGTGCAAGATAGGTGCATGGTTTGCCCGAAACGTACCATGTGCTTAGAAATCGTTTTGGATGCACCTGATGGTACTCCTAGGTGACGAGGCTCAAGTGGATGCTCACTTTGGTCTGTTTGAAGAAATTGCTAATCCTCACGCAAGATAGGTGCACGGTTTGCGCCAAACGTAGGATAGGGTCAGAAATCATTTTGGATGCTCCCGTGGACCTCCTATGTGTCATTGGTCATGTGAAATCTCGTTTCAATCCATTTGGAGATAGTGGTAGTGTTAGTGCAAGATAGGTGCACGGTTTGCACCAAACGTACCATAGGCACAGAAATCGTTTTGGACGCACCCGATGGTACTCCTAGGTGACGAGGCTCAAGTTGATGCTAGTTTTTTTTGTTTTTATATAGTGTTAATCTTGACCAAACATAGGTGCACGGTTTGCGCCGAACGTATCATAGGCTCAGAAATCGTTTTGGACGCACCCGATGGTACTCCTAGGTGACGAGGCTCATGTGGATGCTCGTTTTGGTCTGTTTGGACATAGTGATAATCTTGACGCAAGATAGGCTAGAAATTGTTTTCGACACACCCGATGGTACTCCTAGGTGATGAGGCTCAAGTGGATGCTCGTTTGGGTTTGTTTAGAGATAGTGCTAACCTTGACGCAGGATAGGTGCACGGTTTGCGCCGAACGTACAGTAGGCTCAGAAATCATTTCGGACGCACCCGATGGTACTCCTAGGTGATGAGGCTCAAGTGAAAGCTCGTTTGGGTTTGTTTGGAGATAGTTTTAATCTTGACGCAAGGTAGGTGCACAGTTTGCGCCGAACGTACCGTAGGCTCAGAAATTGTTTTGGACGCACCTGATGGATCTTTTATGTGACATTGGTCGTGTGGAATCTCGTTTCAATCCATTTGGAGGCAGTGGTAGTGTCAGTGCAAGATAGTTGCACGATTTGCGCCAAACGTACCATACGCATAGAAATCGATTTGGACGCACCCGATGGTATTCCTAGGTGATGAGGCTCAAGTGGATGCTTGTCTTGGTCTGGTTGGAGATAGTGCTAATCTTGACGCAAGAGAGCTGCACGGTTTGCGTCAATCATACCATAGGCTCAAAAATCATTTTGCACGCACCTGATGGATCTCCTCAGTGACATTGGTCTTGTGGAATCTCGTTTCAATCCATTTCGAGACAGTGTTTGTGTCAGTGCAGGATAGGTGCATGGTTTGCGCCAAACGTAGCTCAGAAATCATTTTAGACGCACCCAATGGTACTTCTAGGTGACGAGGCTCAAGTGGATACCTGTTTCGCTCTATTTGGAGATAGTGCTAATCTTAATGCAAGATAGGTGCATGGTTTACGCCGAACGTACCACAGGCTCGAAATTGCTTTGGACACACTCGATAGAACACCTAGGTGACGTGGGTCATGTGGAATCTTATTTTGGTCCGTTTAGAGATGGTGTTAGTATTGATGCAAGATATGTGCATGGTTTGTGAGAAACGTACCATAGGCTCAGAAATCATTTTGGACGCACCCGATGGTACTCCTAGGTGACGAGGCTCAAGTGGATGCTCGCTTTGGTCTGTTTTGAAACATTGCTAATCTTGACGAAAGATAGGTGCACGGTTATCGCCGAACGTACCATAGGCTCAGAAATCATTTTGGATGCACCCGATGGATCTTCTCAGTGATATTGGTCATTTGGAATCTCGTTTCAATCCATTTGGAGACAGTGTTAGTGTCAGTGCAAGATAGGTCCACGGTTTGTGCCAAACATCGCTTAGAAATCATTTTGGACGCACCCGATGGTACTCCTAGTTGACGAGGCTCAAGTGGATGCTCGTTTTGGTTTGTTTTTAGATAGTGTTAACCTTGACCAAAGATAGGAGCACGGTTTGCGCTGAACGTATCATAGGCTCAGAAATCGTTTCGGTCGAACCCGATGGTACTCCTAGGTGACGAGGCTCATGTGGATGCTTGTTTTGGTCTGTTCGGACATAGTGATGACCTTGACGCAAGATAGGTGCACGGTTTGCTCTAAATGTACCATAATCCTAGAAATCATTTTTGACACACCCGATGGTACTCCTAGGTGACGAGGCTCAATCGTATGCTCGTTTTGGTTGGTTTAGAGATAGTGCTAACCTTGACGTATCGTAGGCTTAGAAATCGTTTCGGATGCACCCGATGGTACTCCTAGGAGATGAGGCTCAAGTGGATGCTCGTTTGGGTTTGTTTAGAGATAGTGCTAATCTTGAAGCAAGATAGGTGCACGGTTTGGGCTGAACGTACCGTAGGCTCAGAAATCGTTTTGGACGCACCCGATGGATCTTTTATGTGACATTGGTCATGTGGAATCTTGTTTCAATCCATTTGGAGACAGTGGTAGTGTCAATGCAAGATAGGCGCACGGTTTACGCCAAACATACCCTAGGCACAGAAATCGATTTGGACGCACCCGATGGTTCTCCTAGGTGATGAGGCTCAATGGATGCTCGTCTTGGTCTGGTTGGAGATAGTGCTAATCTTGATGCAAGACAGCTGCACGGTTTGCGTCAAACATACCATAGGCTCAAAAATCATTTTGGACACAGCCGATGGATCTCCTCGGTGACATTGGTCATGTGGAATCTTGTTTCAATCCATTTAGAGACAGTGTTTGTGTCAGTGCAGGATAGGTGCATGGTTTGCGCCAAACGTAGCTCAGAAATCGTTTTAGACTTACCCGATGGTGCTTCTAGGTGACGAGGCTCAAGTGGATACTTGTTTCGATCTATTTGGAGATAGTGCTAATCTTGACGGAAGATAGGTGCATGGTTTGCGTCGAATATACCACAGGCTCGAAATTGCTTTGGACACACCTGATGGAACACCTAGGTGACGTGGGTCATGTGGAATCTTATTTTGGTCCGTTTAGAGACGGTGTTAGTATCGGTGCAAGATACGTGCATGGTTTGCGAGAAAAGTACCTTGTGCCCAGAAATTGTTTTGGATGCACCCGATGGTACTCCTAGGTGACGAGGCTCAAGTGTATGCTCGTTTTGGTCTGTTTAGATATAGTGCTAACCTTGAAATACGATAGGTGCACGGTTTGCGCTGAACGTACCGTTGGCTCAAATATCGTTTCGGACGCAACCGATGGTACTCCTAGGTGACGAGGCTCAAGTGGATGCTTGTTTGGGTTTGTTTGGAGATAGTGCTAATCTTGACGCAAGATAGGTGCACAGTTTGCACCGAATGTTCCATAGGCTTAGAAATCATTTTGGACGCATTTGATGGATCTTTTACGTGACACTGGTCGTGTGGAATCTCATTTCAATCCATTTGGAGGCAGTGGTAGTGTCAGTGCAAGATAGGAGCACGGTTTGTGCCAAACGTACCATAGGCATAGAAATCGATTTGGACGCACCCGATGGTACTCCTAGGTGATGAGGCTCAAGTGGATGCTCGTTTAGGTCTGGTTGGAGATAGTGCTAATATTGACGCAAGATAGCTGCACGGTTTGCGTCAATCATACCATAGGCTCAAAAATCATTTTGCACGCACCCGATGGATCTCCTCAGTGACATTAGTTTTGTGGAATCTCGTTTCAATCCATTTCGAGACAGTGTTTGTGTCAGTGCAGGATAGGTGCATGGTTTGCGCCGAACGTAGCTCAGAAATCATTTTAGATGCACCCAATGGTACTTCTAGGTGACGAGGCTCAAGTGGATACCTGTTTCGCTCTATTTGGAGATAGTGCTAATCTTGACGCAAGATAGGTGCATGGTTTGCGCCGAACGTACCACAGGCTTGAAATTGCTTTGGACACACCTAATAGAACACCTAGGTGACGTGGGTCATGTGGAATCTTATTTTGGTCCGTTTAGAGACGGTGTTAGTATCGATGCAAGATATGTGCATGGTTTGTGAGAATTGTACCACAGGCTCAGAAATCGTTTTGGACGCACCCAATGGTACTCCTAGGTGACGAGGCTCAAGTGGATGCTCGTTTTGGTCTGTTTGGAGACAGTGCTAATCTTGGTCATAGGCTCATAAATCATTTTGGATGCACCTGATGGATCTTCTCAGTGACATTGGTCATTTGGAATCTCGTTTCAATCCATTTGGAGACAGTGTTAGTGTCAGTGCAAGATAGGTGCACGGTTTGTGCCAAACATCGCTTAAAAATTGTTTTGGACGCACCCGATGGTACTCCTAGTTGACGAGGCTCAAGTGGATGCTCGTTTTGGTTTGTTTTTGGATAGTGTTAATCTTGACCAAAGATAGGATCACGGTTTGCGCCGAACGTATCATAGGCTCAGAAATTGTTTTGGACGCACCCGATGGTACTCCTAGGTGATGAGGCTAAGGTGGATACTCCTAGGTGATGAGGCTCAAGTGGATGCTCATTTTGGTCTGTTTGGACATAGTGATAATCTTGACGCAAGACAGGTGCACGGTTTGCGCCGAATGTACCATAATCCTAGAAATCATTTTTGACACACCCGATGGAACTCCTAGGTGACGAGGCTCAAGTGTATGCTCGTTTTGGTCTGTTTAGAGATAGTGCTAACCTTGACGTAGGATAGGTGCACGGTTTGCGGCGATCATATCGTAGGCTTAGAAATCGTTTCGGATGAACCCGATGGTACTCCTAGGAGATGAGGCTCAAGTGGATGCTCGTTTGGGTTTGTTTAGAGATAGTGCTAATCTTGAAGCAAGATTGGTGCACGGTTTGCGCCGAACGTACCATAGGCTCAGAAATCATTTTGGATGCACCCGATGGATCTTTTATGTGACATTGGTCATGTGGAATCTTATTTCAATCCATTTGGAGACAGTGGTAGTGTCAGTGCAAGATAGGCGCACGGTTTGCGCCAAACGTACCCTAGGCATAGAAATCGATTTGGACGCACCCGATGATACTCCTAGGTGATGAGGCTCAAGTGGATGCTCGTCTTGGTCTAGTTGGAGATAGTGCTAATCTTGACGCAAGACAGCTGCACGGTTTGCGTCAAACATACCATTGGCTCAAAAATCATTTTGGACGCACCCGATGGATCTCCTCGGTGACATTTAGAGACAGTGTTTTGTGGAATCTCGTTTCAATCCATTTAGAGACAGTGTTTTTGTCAGTGCAGGATAGGTGCATGGTTTGCGCCAAACGTAGCTCAGAAATCATTTTAGACGCACCCGATGGTGCTTCTAGGTGACGAGGCTCAAGTGGATACTTGTTTCGATCTATTTGGAGATAGTGCTGATCTAGATGGAAGATAGGTGCATGGTTTGCGCCGAACGTACCACAGGCTCGAAATTGCTTTGGACACATCGACAGAAAACCTAGGTGATGTGGGTCATGTGGAATCTTATTTTGGTCCGTTTAGAGATGGTGTTAGTATCGATGCAAGATATGTGCATGGCTTGTGAGAAACGTACCATAGGCTCAGAAATCATTTTGGACACACCCGATGGTACTCCTAGGTGACGAGGCTCAAGTGGATGCTCGTTTTGGTCTGTTTGGAGACAGTGCTAATCTTGACGAAAGATAGGTGCACGGTTTGCGCCGAACGTACCATAGGCTCAGAAATCATTTTGGATGCACCCGATGGATCTTCTCAGTGACATTGGTCATTTGGAATCTCGTTTCAATCCATTTGGAGACAGTGTTGGTGTCAGTGCAAGATAGGTGCACGGTTTGCGCCAAACATCGCGTAGAAATCATTTTGGACACACCCGATGGTACTCCTAGGTGATGAGGCTCAAGTGGATGCTCGTTTGGGTTTGTTTGGAGACAGTGCTAATCTTGACGCAAGATAGGAGCACGGTTTGCGCCAAACGTACCATAGGCATAGAAAATCGATTTGGACGACCCGATGGTACTCCTAGGTGATGAGGCTCAAGTGGAAGCTCGTCTTGGTCTGGTTGGAGATAGTGCTAATCTTGACGCAAGATAGCTGCACGGTTTGCGTCAAACATACCATAGGCTCAAAAATCATTTTGCACGCGCCCGATGGATCTCCCCAGTGAAATTGGTCTTATGGAATCCCGTTTCAATCCATTTCGAGACAGTGTTTGTGTCAGTGCAGGATAGGTGCATGGTTTGCGCCAAACGTAGCTCAGAAATCATTTTAGACGCACACAATGGTACTTCTAGGTGACGAGGCTCAAGTGGATACTTGTTTCGCTATATTTGGAGATATTGCTAATCTTGACGCAAGATAGGTGCATGGTTTGCGCCGAATGTACCACAGGCTCGAAATTGCTTTGGACACACCCGATAGAACACCTGGTGACGTGGGTCATGTGGAATCTTACTTTGGTCCGCTAAGAGACGGTGTTAGTATCGATGCAAGATAAGTGCATGGTTTGTGAGAAACGTACCATAGGCTCAGAAATTGTTTTGGACGCACCCGATGATACTCCTAGGTGACGAGGCTCAAGTGGATGCTCGTTTTGGTCTATTTGGAGACAGTGCTAATCTTGATGAAAGATAGGTGCATGGTTTGCGCCGAACGTACCATAGGCTCAGAAATCATTTTGGATGCACCCGATGGATCTTCTCAGTGACATTAGTCATTTGGAATCTCGTTTCAATCTATTTGGAGACAGTGTTAGTTTCAGTGCAAGATAGGTGCACGGTTTGTGCCAAACATCGCTTAGAAATTGTTTTGGACGCTCCTGATGGTACTCCTAGTTGACGAGGCTCAAGTGGATGCTCGTTTTGGTCTGTTTGGAGACAGTGCTAATCTTGACCAAAGATAGGAGCACGGTTTGCGCCGAACGTACCATAGGCTCAGAAATCACTTTGGACGCACCCGATGGATCTTCTCAGTGACATTGGTCATTTGGAATCTCGTTTCAATCCATTTGGAGACAGTGTTGGTGTCAGTGCAAGATAGGTGCACGGTTTGCGCCAAACATCGCGTAGAAATCATTTTGGACACACCCGATGGTACTCCTAGGTGATGAGGCTCAAGTGGATGCTCGTTTGGGTTTGTTTGGAGACAGTGCTAATCTTGACGCAAGATAGGAGCACGGTTTGCGCCAAACGTACCATAGGCATAGAAAATCGATTTGGACGACCCGATGGTACTCCTAGGTGATGAGGCTCAAGTGGAAGCTCGTCTTGGTCTGGTTGGAGATAGTGCTAATCTTGACGCAAGATAGCTGCACGGTTTGCGTCAAACATACCATAGGCTCAAAAATCATTTTGCACGCGCCCGATGGATCTCCCCAGTGAAATTGGTCTTATGGAATCCCGTTTCAATCCATTTCGAGACAGTGTTTGTGTCAGTGCAGGATAGGTGCATGGTTTGCGCCAAACGTAGCTCAGAAATCATTTTAGACGCACACAATGGTACTTCTAGGTGACGAGGCTCAAGTGGATACTTGTTTCGCTATATTTGGAGATATTGCTAATCTTGACGCAAGATAGGTGCATGGTTTGCGCCGAATGTACCACAGGCTCGAAATTGCTTTGGACACACCCGATAGAACACCTGGTGACGTGGGTCATGTGGAATCTTACTTTGGTCCGCTAAGAGACGGTGTTAGTATCGATGCAAGATAAGTGCATGGTTTGTGAGAAACGTACCATAGGCTCAGAAATTGTTTTGGACGCACCCGATGATACTCCTAGGTGACGAGGCTCAAGTGGATGCTCGTTTTGGTCTATTTGGAGACAGTGCTAATCTTGATGAAAGATAGGTGCATGGTTTGCGCCGAACGTACCATAGGCTCAGAAATCATTTTGGATGCACCCGATGGATCTTCTCAGTGACATTAGTCATTTGGAATCTCGTTTCAATCTATTTGGAGACAGTGTTAGTTTCAGTGCAAGATAGGTGCACGGTTTGTGCCAAACATCGCTTAGAAATTGTTTTGGACGCTCCTGATGGTACTCCTAGTTGACGAGGCTCAAGTGGATGCTCGTTTTGGTCTGTTTGGAGACAGTGCTAATCTTGACCAAAGATAGGAGCACGGTTTGCGCCGAACGTACCATAGGCTCAGAAATCACTTTGGACGCACCCGATGGATCTTCTCAGTGACATTGGTCATTTGGAATCTCGTTTCAATCCATTTGGAGACAGTGTTGGTGTCAGTGCAAGATAGGTGCACGGTTTGCGCCAAACATCGCGTAGAATTCATTTTGGACACACCCGATGGTACTCCTAGGTGATGAGGCTCAAGTGGATGCTCGTTTGGGTTTGTTTGGAGACAGTGCTAATCTTGACGCAAGATAGGAGCACGGTTTGCGCCAAACGTACCATAGGCATAGAAAATCGATTTGGACGACCCGATGGTACTCCTAGGTGATGAGGCTCAAGTGGATGCTCGTCTTGGTCTGGTTGGAGATAGTGCTAATCTTGACGCAAGATAGCTGCACGGTTTGCGTCAAACATACCATAGGCTCAAAAATCATTTTGCACGCACCCGATGGATCTCCCCAGTGAAATTGGTCTTATGGAATCCCGTTTCAATCCATTTCGAGACAGTGTTTGTGTCAGTGCAGGATAGGTGCATGGTTTGCGCCAAACGTAGCTCAGAAATCATTTTAGACGCACCCAATGGTACTTCTAGGTGACGAGGCTCAAGTGGATACTTGTTTCGCTATATTTGGAGATATTGCTAATCTTGACGCAAGATAGGTGCATGGTTTGCGCCGAATGTACCACAGGCTCGAAATTGCTTTGGACACACCCGATAGAACACCTGGTGACGTGGGTCATGTGGAATCTTACTTTGGTCCGCTAAGAGACGGTGTTAGTATCGATGCAAGATAAGTGCTTGGTTTGTGAGAAACGTACCATAGGCTCAGAAATTGTTTTGGACGCACCCGATGATACTCCTAGGTGACGAGGCTCAAGTGGATGCTCGTTTTGGTCTATTTGGAGACAGTGCTAATCTTGATGAAAGATAGGTGCATGGTTTGCGCTGAACGTACCATAGGCTCAGAAATCATTTTGGATGCACCCGATGGTTCTTCTCAGTGACATTGGTCATTTGGAATCTCGTTTCAATCTATTTGGAGACAGTGTTAGTTTCAGTGCAAGATAGGTGCACGGTTTGTGCCAAACATCGCTTAGAAATTGTTTTGGACGCTCCTGATGGTACTCCTAGTTGACGAGGCTCAAGTGGATGCTCGTTTTGGTTTGTTTTTAGATAGTGTTAATCTTGACCAAAGATAGGAGCACGGTTTGCGCCGAACGTATCATAGGCTCAGAAATCACTTTGGACGCGCCCGATGGTACTCCTAGGTGACGAGGCTTAAGTGGATACTCCTAGGTGACGAGTCTCAAGTGGATGCTCGTTTTGGTCTGTTTGGACATAGTGATAATCTTGACGCAAGATAGGTGCACGGTTTGCGCCGAATGTACCATAATCCTAGAAATCATTTTTGACACACCCGATGGTACTCCTTGGTGATGAGGCTCAAGTGGATTGTCATCTTGGTCTTGTTGGAGATAGTGCTAATCTTGACGCAAGATAGCTGCACGGTTTGCGTCAAACATACCATTGGCTCAAAATTCATTTTGGACGCACCCAATGGATCTCCTCGGTGACATTGGTCATGTGGAATCTTGTTTCAATCCATTTCGAGACAGTGTTTGTGTCAGTGCAGGATAGGTGCATGGTTAGCGCCAAACGTAGCTCAGAAATCGTTTTAGACGCACCCGATGGTGCTTCTAGGTGACGAGGCTCAAGTGAATACTTGTTTCGATCTATTTAGAGATAGTGCTAATCTTGACGGAAGATAGGTGCATGGTTTGCGCCGAACGTACCACAGGCTCGAAATTGCTTTGGACACACCTGATAGAACACCTAGGTGACGTGGGTCATGTGGAATCTTATTTTGGTCCGTTTAGAGACGGTGTTAGTATCGATGCAAGATAGGTGCATGGTTTGCGAGAAACGTACCATGTGCTCAGAAAATCGTTTTCGATGCACCCGATGGAACTACTAGGTGACGAGGCTCAAGTGTATGCTCGTTTTAGTCTATTTAGAGATAGTGCTAACCTTGACGCACGATAGTTGCACGGTTTGCGCCGAACGTACCGTAGGCTCAGAAATCGTTTTGAACGCACCCGATGGCACTCCTAGGTGATGAGGGTCAAGTGGATGCTCGTGTGGGTTTGTTTGGGGATAGTGCTAATCTTGACGCAAGATAGGTGCACAATTTGCGCCGAACGTACCGTAGGCTCAGAAATCATTTTGGATGCACCCGATGGATCTTTTATGTGACATTGGTCAGGTGAATCTCGTTTCAATCCATTTGGTGGCAGTGGTAGTGTTAGTGCAAGATAGAAGCACGGTTTGCGCCAAACGTACCATAGGCACATAAATCAATTTGGACGCACCCGATGGTACTCCTAGGTGATGAGGCTCAAGTGGATGCTCGTCTTGTTCTAGTTAGAGATAGTTCTAATCTTGACGCAAGACAGCTGCACGTTTGCGTCAAACATACCATAGGCTCAAAAATCATTTTGGACGCACCCGATGGATCTCCTCGGTGACATTGGTCATGTGGAATCTCGTTTCAATCCATTTGGAGAGAGTGTTAGTGTCAGTGCAAGATAGGTGCAGGGTTTGCACCAAACATCGCTTAGAATTCGTTTTGGACGCACCCGATGGTACTCCTAGGTGACGAGGCTCAAGTGGATGCTTGTTTTGGTTTGTTTTTTAGATAGTGTTAATCTTGACCAAAGATAGGAGCACGGTTTGCGCCGAACGTATCATAGGCTCAGAAATCGTTTTGGACGCACCCGATGGTACTCCTATGTGACAAGGCTCATGTGGATACTCGTTTTGGTCTGTTTGGACATAGTGACACTCTTGACGCAAGATATGATGAGGACATCCTCCACTATTACCTGCTGGCAACGACGCAACAAAAAAAGGCCAAGTGGCCTAGTTGTAGTCGGGCGGCAACCCCGTGAGCCTCTGAATAATCCCACCTTGCTTAGCTTGGGAGGAGGAAGCCACCTTAAAAGAGAGAGCCACCCTTCCCCTATCAGACTAGTCTTTTAGGGACATTGGGCCTTTCCCCGAGTGGGTGTGCATAAGAACTGTTGGGGTCCGGGCAACCTTAATTTATTGGGCCTCAGCCAACCCCACCTGGGCCGGATGTATCAAGATAGGTGCACAGTTTGCGCTGAATGTACCATAGGCCTAGAAATCATTTTCGATGCACCCGATGGTACTCCTAGGTGACGAGGCTCAAGTGTATGCTTGTTTTGGTCCGTTTAGAGATAGTGGTAACCTTGACGCAGGATAGGTGCATAGTTTGCGCCGAATGTACCGTAGGCTCAGAAATCATTTTAGACGCACCCGATGGATCTTTTATGTGACAATGGTCATGTGGAATCCCGTTTCAATCCATTTGGAGATAGTGGTAGTGTCAATGCAAGATAGGCGCACGGTTCGTGCCAAATGTAGCCTAGGCACAGAAATCGATTTGGACGCACCCGATGCTACTCCTTGGTGATGTGGCTCAAGTGGATGCTCGTCTTGGTCTGGTTGGAGATAGTGCTAATCTTGACGCAAGACAGTTGCACGTTTTGCGTCAAACATACCATAGGCTCAAAAATCATTTTGGACGCACCTGATGGATCTCCTCGGTGACGTTGGTCATGTGGAATCTCGTTTCAATCCATTTGGAGACAGTGTTTGTGTCAGTGCAGGATAGGTGCATGGTTTGCGCCAAACGTAGCACAGAAATCGTTTTAGATGCACCCGATGGTGCTTCTAGGTGACGAGGCCCAAGTGGATACTTGTTTCGGAATATTTGGAAATAGTGCTAATCTTGACGCAAGATAGGTGCATGGTTTGCGCTGAACGTACCACAGGCTCGAAATTGCTTTGGACACACCTGATACAACACCTAAGTGACGCGGGTCATGTGGAATCTTATTTTGGTCCATTTACAGACGGTGTTAGTATTCGTGCAAGATAGGTGCATGGTTTGTGAGAAACGTACCATATGCTTAGAAATCATTTTGGATGCACCCGATGGTACTCCTAGGTGACGAGGCTCAAGTGGATGCTCGCTTTGGTCTGTTTGAAGAAATTGATAATCCTCGCGCAAGATAGGTGCACGGTTTGCGCTAAACGTAGGATAGGGACAAAAATCATTTTGGATGCTCCCGTGGATCTCCTATGTGACATTGGTCATGTGGAATCTGGTTTCAATCCATTTGGAGACAGTGGTAGTGTTAGTGCAAGATAGGCGCATGGTTTGCGCCAAACGTACCCTAGGCACAAATATCGATTTGGACGCACCCGATGGTACTCCTAGGTGATGAGGCTCAAGTGGATGCTCGTCTTGGTCTGGTTGGAGATAGTGCTAATCTTGACGCAAGACAGCTGCACAGTTTGCGTCAAACATACCATAGGCTAAAAAATCATTTTGGACGCACCCGATGGATCTCCTCAGTGGCATTGGTCTTGTGGAATCTCGTTTCAATCCATTTCGAGACAGTGTTTGTGTCAGTGTAGGATAGGTGCATGGTTTGCACCTAGCGTAGCTTAGAAATCATTTTAGATGCATCCAATGGTACTTCTAGGTGACGAGGCTCAAGTGGATACTTGTTTCGGTCTATTTGGAGATAGTGCTAATCTTGACGCAAGATTGGAGCATGGTTTGCGCCAAACATACCACAGGCTCGAAATTGCTTTGGACACACCCAATAGAACACCTAGGTGACGTGGGTCATGTGGAATCTTATTTTGGTTTGTTTAGAGATGGTGTTAGTATCGATGCAAGATATGTGCATGGTTTGCAAGAAACATATCATAGGCTCAGAAATCGTTTCGGACGCACCTGATGGTACTCCTAGGTGACGAGGCTTAAGTGGATGCTCATTTTGGTCTGTTTGGAGACAATGCTAATCTTGATGAAAGATAGGTGCACGGTTTGTGCCGAATGTACCATAGGCTCAGAAATCATTTTGGATGCACCCGACAGATCTTCTCAGTGACATTGGTCATTTGGAATCTTGTTTCAATCCATTTGGAGAGAGTGTTAGTGTCTGTGCAAGATAGGTGCACGGTTTGCGCCAAACAACGCTTAGATAGTGTTAATGTTGACCAAAGATAAGAGCACAGTTTGCACCAAATCTATCTTAGGCTCAGAAATCATTTCGGACGCACCCGATGGTACTCCTAGGCGACGAGGCTCAAGTGGATGCTCGCTTTGGTCTGTTTGGACATAGTGATAATCTTGACGCAAGATAGGTGCACGGTTTGTGCCGAATGTACCATAGGCCTATAAATCATTTTCGACGCACCCGATGGTACTCCTAGGTGATGAGGCTCAAGTGTATGCTCGTTTTGGTCTGTTTGGTCATAGTGATAACCTTGACGCAGGATAGGTGCACGGTTTGCGCCGAACGCATCGTAGGCTTAGAAATCGTTTCGGATGCACCCGATGGTACTCCTAGGTGATGAGGCTCAAGTGGATGCTCGTTTGGGTTTGTGTAGAGATGGTGCGAATCTTGACGGAAGTTAGGTGCACGGTTTTCGCCGAACGTACCGTAGGCTCAGAAATCCTTTTGGATGCACCAGATGGATCTTTTATGTGACATTGGTCATGTGGAATTTTGTTTCAATCAATTTGGAGACAGTGGCATGTCAGTGCAAGATAGGCGCACGGTTTGCGCCAAACGTACCCTAGGCATAGAAATCGATTTGGACGCACCTGATAGTACTCCTAGGTGACGAGGCTCAAGTGGATGCTCGTCTTGGTCTGGTTGGAGATAGTGCTAATCTTAACGCAAGATAGCTGCACGGTTTGCGTCAAACATACCATAGGCTCAAAAATCATTTTGGACGCACCCAATGGATCTCCTCGGTGACATTGGTCATGTGGAATCTCGTTTCAATCCATTTCGAGATAGTGTTTGTGTCACTGCAGGATAGGTGCATGGTTTGCGCCAAACGTAGCTCAGAAATCGTTTTAGACGCACCCGATGGTGCTTCTAGGTGACGAGGCTCAAGTGGATACTTGTTTCGGTCTATTTGGAGATAGTGCTAATCTAGACACAAGATAGGTGCATGGTTTACGCCGAACGTACCACAGGCTCGAAATTGCTTTGGACACACCCGATAGAACACCTAGGTGACGTGGGTCATGTGAAATCTTATTTTGGTCTGTTTAGAGACGGTGTTAGTATCGTGGCAAGATAGGTGCATGGCTTGCGAGAAACGTACCGTAGGCTCAGAAATCGTTTTGGACGCACCCGATGGTACTCCTAGGTGACGAGGCTCAAGTGGATGCTTGTTTTGGTCTGTTTGGAGACAGTGCTAATCTTGACGAAAGATAGGTGCACGGATTGCGCCGAACGTACCGTAGGCTCAGAAATCATTTTGGATGCACCCGATGGATCTTCTCAGTGACATTGGTCATTTGGAATCTCGTCTCAATCCATTTGGAGAAAGTGTTAGTGTCAGTGCTAGATAGGTGCACAGTTTGCACCAAACATCGCTTAGAAATCGTTTTGGACGCACAAGATGATACTGCTAGGTGACGAGGCTCAAGTGGATGCTTGTTTTGGTCTATTTGGAGATAGTGCTAACTTTGACGCAAGATAGGTGCACGGTTTGCGCCGAACGTACCGTAGGCTTAGAAATCATTTTGGATGCACCCGATGGATCTCCTAGGCGACATTGGTCTTGTGGAATCTCGTTTCAATCCATTTGGAGACAGTGGTACTGTCAGTGCAAGATAGTTGCACTGTTTGCGCCAAACGTACCATAGGCACAGAAATCGTTTTGGAAGCACCCGATGGTACAACTAGGTGATGAGGCTTACGTGGATGCTCGTTTTGGTCATTTTGGAGATAGTGCTAACCTTGATGCGAGATTGGTGCACGGTTTGCGTCGAACGTACCATAGGCTCAGAAATCGTTTCGGACGCACCTGATGGTAGTCCAAGGTGACGAGGCTCAAGTGGATGCTCGTTTTGGTCTGTTTGGACATAGTGATAATCTTGACGCAAGATAGGTGCACGGTTTGTGCCTAATGTACCATAGGCCCATAAATCATTTTCGACGCACCCGATGGTACTCCTAGGTGACGAGGCTCAAGTGTATGCTCGTTTTGGTCTGTTTGGACATATTGATAACCTTGATGCAGCAGGTGCACTGTTTGCGCCGAACGTATCGTAGGCTTAGAAATCGTTTCGGATGCACCCGATGGTACTCCTAGGTGATGAGGCTCAAGTGGATGCTCGTTTGGGTTTGTTTAGAGATAGTGCAAATCTTGACACAAGGTAGGTGCACGGGTTTCGCCGAACGTACCGTAGGCTCAGAAATCATTTTGGACGCACCCGATGGATCTTTTATGTGACATTGGTCATGTGGAATTTCGTTTCAATCAATTTGGAGACAGTGGTAGTGTCAGTGCTAGATAGGCTCACGGTTTGCACCAAACGTACCCTAGGCACAAAAATCGATTTGGACGCACCTGATAGTACTCCTAGGTGACGAGGCTCTAGTGGATGCTCGTCTTGGTCTGGTTGGAGATAGTGCTAATCTTGACGCAAGACAGCTGCACGGTTTGCGTCAAACATACCATAGGCTCAAAAATCATTTTGGACGCACCCGATGGATCTCCTTGGTGACATTGGTCATGTGGAATCTCGTTTCAATCCATTTCGATATAGTGTTTGTGTCGGTGCAGGATAGGTGCATGGTTTGCGCCAAACGTAGCTCAGAAATCGTTTTAGACGCACCTGATGGTGCTTCTAGGTGACGAGGCTCAAGTGGATACTTGTTTCGGTCTATTTGGAGATAGTGGTAATCTTGACGCAAGATAGGTGCATGGTTTACACCGAACATACCATAGGCTTGAAATTGTTTGCACACACCCGACAGAACACCTAGGTGACGTGGTTCATGTGGAATCTTATTTTGGTCCATTTAGAGACGGTGTTAGTATCGATGCAAGAATGGTGCATGGCTTGCGAGAAACGTACCATAGGCTCAGAAATCGTTTTGGACACACCCAATGGTACTGCTAGGTGACGAGGCTCAAGTGGATGCTCGTTTTGGTCTGTTTGGAGATAGTGCCAACTTTGACGCAAGATAGGTGCACGTTTTGCGCCGAACGTACCATAGGCTTAGAAATCATTTTGGATACACCCGATGGATCTCCTAGGCGACATTGGTCTTGTGGAATCTCGTTTCAATCCATTTGGAGACAGTGGTACTGTCAGTGCAAGATAGTTGCACTGTTTGCGCCAAACGTACCATAGGCACAGAAAATCGTTTTGGATGCACCCGATGGTACTCCTAGGTGACGAGGCTGAAGTGAATGCTCGTTTTGGTCTGTTTGGACATAGTGATAATCTTGACGCAAGATAGGTGCACAGTTTGCGCCGAATGCACCATAGGCTCAGAAATCGTTTTGGACGCACCCGATGGTACTCCTAGATGACGAGGCTCAAGTGTATGCTCATTTTGGTCTATTTAGAGACAGTGCTAACCTTTACGCAAGATAGCTGCACGGTTTGCGCCAAACGTACCATAGGCTCAAAAAACGTGTCGGACGCACCCGATGGTACTCCTAGGTAATGAGGCTCAAGTGGATGCTCATTTGGTTTGTTTCGAGATAGTGCTAATCTTGACGCAAGATAGGAGCACAGTTTGCGTCGAACATACCGTAGGCTTAGAAATCGTTTGGACGCACCCGATGGATCTTTTATGTGACATTGGTCACGTGGAATCTCATTTTAATCCATTTGGAGACAGTGGTAGTGTCAGTGCAAGATAGGTGCACGGTTTGCGCCAAACGTACGATAGGCACAGAAATTGATTTGGACGCACCCGATGGTACTCCTAGGTGATGAGGCTCAAGTGCATGCTCGTCTTGGTCTGGTTGGAGGTAGTGGTAATCTTGACGCAAGATAGCTACATTGTTCGCGTCAAACATATCATAGGCTCAAAAATCATTTTGGACGCACCCAATGGATGTCCTCGGTGACATTGGTCATGTGGAATCTCGTTTCAATCCATTTCGAGACAGTGTTTGTGTCAGTGCAGGATAGGTGCATGGCTTGTGCCAAACGTAGCTCAGAAATTGTTTTAGACGCACCTGATGGTGCTTTCTGGTGATGAGGCTCAAGTGTATACTTGTTTCGGTCTATTTGGAGATAGTGCTAATCTTGACGCAAGAGAGGTGTTTGGTTTGCGCCGAACGTACCACAGGCTCGAAATTGTTTTGGACACACCCGATAGAACTCCTAGGTCACGTGGGTCATGTGGAATCTTATTTTGGTCCGTTTAGAGACGGTGTTAGTATCGGTGCAAGATGGGTCCATGGTTTGCGAGACATGTACCATAGGCTCAGAAATCGTTGTGGATGCACCCGATGGTACTCCTAGGTGACGAGGCTCAAGTGGATGCACGCTTTGGTCTGTTTGAAGAAATTGCTAATCCTCACGCAAGATAGGTGCATGGTTTGCACCAAACGTAGGATAGGGTCCGAAATCATTTTGGAAGCTCCCGAAGGATCTCCTATGTGACATTGGTCATGTGGAATCTCGTTTCAATCCATTTGGAGACAGTGGTGGTGTTAGTGCAAGATAGGTGCACGGTTTGCGCCAAACGTACCATTGGTACAGAAATCGTTTTGGACGCACCCGATGGTACTCCTAGGTGACGAGGCTCAAGTGGATGCTTGTTTTGGTTTGTTTTTAGATAGTGTTAATCTTGACCAAAGATAGGTGCACAGTTTGCGCTGTATCATAGGCTCAGAAATAGTTTCGGACGCACCCGATGGTACTCCTAGGTGACGAGGCTCAAGTGGATGCTCGTTTTGGTCTATTTGGACATAGTGATAATCTTGACACAATATAGGTGCACGGTTTGCGCCGAATGTACCATAGCTCAGAAATCATTTTGGACGCACCCGATGGTACTCCTAGGTGACGAGGCTCAAGTGTATGCTCATTTTGGTCTGTTTAGAGATAGTGCTAACCTTGACGCAAGATAGGTGCACGGTTTGAGCCAAACGTACCGTAGGCTCAGAAATCGTGTCGAACACACCCGATGGTACTCCTATGTGATGAGGCTCAAGTGGATGCTCATTTGGGTTTGTTTGGAGATAGTGCTAATCTTGACATAAGATAGGAGCACTGTTTGTGTCGAATGTACCATAGGCTTAGAAATCGTTTTGGACGCACCCGATGGATCTTTTATGTGACATTGGTCACGTGGAATCTTGTTTTAATCCATTTGGAGACAGTGGTAGTGTCAGTGCAAGATAGGTGCACGGTTTGCGCCAAACGTACCATAGGCACAGAAATTGATTTGGACGCACCCGATGGTACTCCTAGGTGATGAGGCTTAAGTGGATGCTCGTCTTGGTCTGGTTGGAGGTAGTGCTAATCTTGACGCAAGATAGCTGCATTGTTTACGTCAAACATACCATAGGCTCAAAAATCATTTTTGACGCACCCGATGGATGTCCTCGGTGACATTGGTCATGTGGAATCTCGTTTTAATCCATTTCGAGACAATGTTTGTGTCAGTGCAGGATAGGTGCATGGCTTGCACCAAACGTAGCTCAGAAATTATTTTAGACGCACCTGATGGCGCTTCCTGGTGACGAGGGTCAAGTGGCTACTTGCTTCGGTCTATTTGGAGATAGTGCTAATCTTGACGCAAGATAGGTGCATGGTCTGCGCCAAACGTACCACAGGCTCGAAATTGCTTTGGACACACCCAAACGTACCATTGGTACAGAAATCATTTTGGACGCACCCGATGGTACTCCTAGGTGACGAGGCTCAAGTGGATGCTTGTTTTGGTTTGTTTTTAGATAGTGTTAATCTTGACCAAAGATAGGTGCACAGTTTTTGCCGAATGAATCATAGGCTCAGAAATAGTTTCGGACGCACCAGATGGTACTCCTAGGTGACGAGGCTCAAGTGGATGCTCGTTTTGGTCTGTTTGGACAAAGTGATAGTCTTGATGCAATATAGGTGCACGGTTTGCGCCGAATGTACCATAGCTCAGAAGTCGTTTTGGATGCACCCGATGGTACTCCTAGGTGATGAGGCTCAAGTGTATGCTCGCTTTGGTCTGTTTAGAGATAGTGCTAACCTTGACGCTAGATAGGTGCACGGTTTGCGCCGAACGTACCGTAGGCTCAGAAATCGTTTCAGATGCACCCGATGGAACTCCTAGGTGATGAGGCTCAAGTGGATGCCCATTTGGGTTTGTTTGGAGATAGTGCTAATCTTGACGCAGGATAGGTGCATGGTTTGCGTCGAACGTACCGTAGGCTCAGAAATCGTTTTGGACGCACCCGATGGATCTTTAACGTGACATTGGTCATGTGGAATCTCGTTTCAATCCATTTGGAGACAGTGGTTGTGTCTGTGTAAGATAGGTGCACGGTTTGCGCCAAACGTACCATAGGCACAGAAATCGATTTCGACGCACCCGATGGTACTCCTATGTGATGAGGCTCAAGTGGATGCTTGTCTTGGTCTGGTTGGAGATAGTGCTAATCTTGACGCAAGACAGCTGCACGGTTTGCGTCAAACATACCATAGGCTCAAAAATCATTATGTACGCACCCGATAGATCTCCTCGGTGACATTGGTCATGTGGAATCTCGTTTCAATCCATTTCGAGACAGTGTCTGTGTCAGTGCAGAATAGCTGCTTGGTTTGTGCCAAACGTAGCTTAGAAATCGTTTTACATGCACCCAATGGTACTTCTAGGTGACGAGGCTCAAGTGGATACTTGTTTCGGTCTATTTGGAGATAGTCTTAATCTTGACGCAAGATAGGTGCATGGTCTGCGCCGAACGTACCACAGTCTCGAAATTGCTTTGGACACACCCGATAGAACACCTAGGTGACGTGGGTCATGTGGAATCTTATTTTGGTCCGTTTAGAGATGGTGTTAGTATTAGTGCAAGATAGGTGCATGGTTTGCGAGAAACGTACCATAGGCTCAGAAATTATTTTGGACGCACCGATGGTACTCCTAGGTGACGAGGCTCAAGTGGATGCTCGCTTTGGTCTGTTTGAAGAAATTGCTAATCCTCACGCAAGATAGGTGCACGGTTTGCGCCAAATGTAGCGTAGGGTCAGAAATCATTTTGGACGCTCGTGATGGATCTCCTATGTGACATTGGTCATTTGGAATCTCGTTTCAATCCATTTGGAGACAGTGGTAGTGTTAGTGTAAGATAGGTGCACGGTTCGCACCAAACGTACCAAAGGCACGTAAATCATTTTGGACACACCCGATGGTACTCCGAGGTGACGAGGCTCAAGTGGATTCTCGTTTTGGTTTGTTTTTAGACAGTGTTAATCTTGACGAAAGATAGGTGCACGGCTTGCGACGAACGTACCATAGGCTTAGAAATCTTTTCGGACGCACCCCATGGTACTCTTAGGTGACGAGGCTCAAGTGGATGCTCGTTTTGGTCTGTTTGGACATAGTGATAATCTTGACGCAAGATAGGTGCACAGTTTGCACCGAATGTACCATAGGCTCAGAAATCGTTTTGGACGCACCCGATGGTACTCCTAGGTCACGAGGCTCAAGTGTATGCTCGTTTTGGTCTGTTTAGAGATGGTGCTAACTTTGACGCAAGATAGGTGCACGGTTTGCACCGAACGTACCGTAGGCTCAGAAATCGTTTAGGACGCACCCGATGGTACTCCTAGGGATGAGGCTCAAGTGGATGCTCGTTTGGGTTTGTTTGGAGATAGTGCTAATCTTGACGCAAGATAGGTGCATGGTTTGCGCCGAACGTACCGTAGGCTCAGAAATCGTTTCAGATGCACCCGATGGAACTCCTAGGTGATGAGGCTCAAGTGGATGCCCATTTGGGTTTGTTTGGAGATAGTGCTAATCTTGACGCAGGATAGGTGCATGGTTTGCGTCGAACGTACCGTAGGCTCAGAAATCGTTTTGGACGCACCCTGATGAGGACATAACACCAACGGATATGACCATTGATTATAAGGTGCGCTCGTTCCTACATTTGCATAGTAATTTTGAGTATAATTCACTTGGTTCCACATGTCCATGTCGTTATTTGAATGTAGGTACAAATGTGTCTCAAAGTACAAATCCATCAAAGTTGAACTTTCGGTTCGTCGGCAGCCCGATAGTGCTTCATTGGGAAGGCCATAACTCATCCATCCGGAGTGCGATCGAGGTCAATGAGCACTTGATAGAAAGATTATTTGATAAGCTTTCAAATAGATCTGGTCCCATCTCAATATCACATTGGCAAGGCCTCCAAATCATCAAGATATTCTGCCGCTATTTCTGTCGGGTGCTACAGCGTCGTCACGGGCTTATTATTCACACTTGGGACCCAGGACCAAGTTGGAGCACGCCCCAAGAAGATAGAGAACACCTAAGAGATGCCCAAAGACGTCCTCCTCCTTGGCCACCACCTTAGGAGGCCAGCAAGAACGTCCAAGCCAAGCCGGAGGCCTAGTCCAATTCGAGTTCGAGTCTGCTTCGGTCTTCTGGACCAGTCTGCAATAAAATGGACACCCAGGACGCGTCCGGACTCCGTTTTCGATGATCCATATATGGATGGAAAGCTTATTTGATAAGGAATCCAACCCAAGTGGTCCCATGTCAAAAGCTATTCGGAATCAACGGGAATCGTCGAAACAAGTCACCATCCAGAATCTGTCAGGGCGCTGTGTCGCCGTCTTTTGGGCCGTTTGGGCCTTGTAACGTGTCGGCGCTTCCCAAGGACGCGAATAGGGGTCCTTGGACACCCCTTAGGCTTTATAATCAGTAGCCGCCGCCTATGTTAGGGTTTGGGTTTTGCTTAGATTATTCTGTTGATAACAGTTTCGCCGCCGTTGTCGGTATGTGAGACCCCAACTTTGTGAGATTAATCATTCATCTGCAATTTGGTTGCATCCCTTTGTGTTCTTGCGTGTGTTCTCGATTCGCAGGCAAGGACTTAGCCTTCTTGGCGAGGTCGACCGTGCAACGCCGGTCGATAACCAGAGGAGTCGTGGTGCTGCGATTGCGGGGTTCAGAGCCGAGTTGTTCGGAAGCCGGATCGAATTGTGTCGTGACTCCACTAAATCGAGAGTTATCAGAACCTTTCGGAAGATCAGGAACCCTAGTTCACATCAATTGGTATCAGAGCTTCAGGTATACCGTTAGGTTCAATTTTACCCTAGTTTAGTTTGATTTCACCTTCGTCCAAGAGTCCACAGAAAAGCCAAAAAAATAGTGTTAGGTTTTTCCCCTATCCCAGAAACCACGTTTAGCCTTTTGCATAATTCTTTTCAGATTCCGTCGTGTTGAGTTTGTGTCCTGATCAAGGCCTTGTTGCTGGTTTAGATTGTGTTCTTTTCTAGTTTGTGTTGATCCCTCCACCCACCGCCATCCCGTATCACCATCAGTTTGCATCTTGCGTCCACATAAAACCCTGATTTGAGCAGTTTTCATAAAACAGTCATAACTTTTGCATCCGAACTCGAAACGGGGCAAATTTTATATCTACGGAGAATGCCAGAAAATTTTAGATCTGTTTCATCCTAGCAAAGCTAGGTTCGTAAAAATTAGATTTGCGAAATTCGATCAAGAAAATCGAGTTTCTAGGCCCACAAGTTTTGATATGCCTTTTGAAGCACAATCCTAATTTTCTATAGGCCACATCTTTTATCCAATTGAGCTCAATTTTTTTGGTGTTTATTGTTGTGTGCTCCTTGCTGAGAAAAAATATCAAAAGAGCAAAAGCAAGGAAAAAAATTTGGACAAAAAAAGAAAAGAAAAAAATAGCAAAAGAGAAGAGAAGAGATCAAAAAGGAGCACATAAGGAACACTCGATAGCTCTATTATTTGTTGTGCCTTTTGCCTTGTCCGTATTTTCATTGCTATCCATCATACTTGTTTCTCCATTTTGTTATCACACATCTGGTATTTGGAACACGTTAGACCAGCAACGAGAGCAAGTATTTGGGACTATAATTCAGCATTACTTTCTGTTTTTGAATTGTGTTCCACTCACATATTTGGCCTGCTTGCCTTAACTCCACATACTTTTTCTGGACAACATAAGTTTTGACCCCTGTAATCGCAGTGCTACGCCTTCTAGGTATCCTTGACCTTGCTGGTAAGAACCTTGTAAGAGCTTGAGAAGGGGTCTCCTTTTGCTGTGATCTTGAGAGGCACTACTCCACCTACTTAGTAGATTATTAGGGATAACTTTCACTGTTTGTTCCTGTTTTGTGTCTACAATGACAGGTTACAACACTCATCGATACGAGACATCAATGATGCATGAGCCACGCACTATTGCTGCTACACCTCCTTCTGCAGGTCGTTCTATTATTTCTTCTCCACCTACTTATGATGGTATTGGTGCTGATGAGTACATTGAGTGGGAAAGTAAAATAGATAATATTTTTGCAAACTGTCATATGTGTGAACGGAGGAAGATTAAGAATGCATCTAGTGTTTTGAGACATTTAGCATCAATTTGGTGGGAGTCTTTAAGTTCTTCAGATAAACCTCATACATGGAACGATATGAAAATTCTTATGAGAGAAACTTTTGTTAATCCATCTCTTGTAATTAATTCATATGATGAGGAACATCAACTAGACCAATCCCCTATTATTCCTCCTGCTGTGACTAACCTTTTGCAGGACAATGCACAAAAGAGCGGGGATGACATGACAGAAAATAAGGTGCTCCCAGTCTCATGTAAAAATTCAACACGTGATACTTCCGCTGACAGTGAGAGCAAAGGTAATGCCAATGATGCTAATAATTCTATACTAAAACCTTCTATTGATTTACCTTTGTCACATGGCGAATGTTCTACTGATCTTTGTGATAAAGAAAAGTTGTGTGATACTGATATGATTATTCATGAGCAGCAACCAGTGAATGAGAATGATTCTTTTGTTTTGGAACAAAATACTTGTGCTAAAAATAAACAATTGCTTCCAATTGCCACTGAACAAGATGAACTAAAATTGTTGACTTCTTTAAATACTTTGGGATATATTGAGTTTGAAACACTGTGTGCTCTGAGTAGTTTGGAGAAGAAATTTTTATGTGCTGAATTACCATGGTTGTCTACATGTATATATCAATTTATTGGCAAATATAATTATAAAGGAGAATATATGGTACACCGAGTTTATATTTGTTCAAATCTGAAATCTTCTTTTTCTGTGCATCAATATGACCAATCAAAGGGCTGCATTAGATATAATCATGTCATGTCAAGATCTCCAAGTTTTGTTATAAAGCAACAGGTTAAATTTCAAAAAGAGAAGCAATATTGGCTACAACCTACAATATGTCCTCCAACTAAGCTCAAACCGAGGACGGTTTGTTGTCAAGAAGGGGAGGATGATGAGGACATAACACCAACGGATATGACCATTGATTATAAGGTGCGCTCGTTCCTACATTTGCATAGTAATTTTGAGTATAATTCACTTGGTTCCACATGTCCATGTCATTATTTGAATGTAGGTACAAATGTGTCTCAAAGTACAAATCCATCAAAGTTGAACTTTCGGTTCGTCGGCAGCCCGATAGTGCTTCATTGGGAAGGCCATAACTCATCCATCCGGAGTGCGATCGAGGTCAATGAGCACTTGATAGAAAGATTATTTGATAAGCTTTCAAATAGATCTGGTCCCATCTCAATATCACATTGGCAAGGCCTCCAAATCATCAAGATATTCTGCCGCTATTTCTGTCGGGTGCTACAGCGTCGTCACGGGCTTATTATTCACACTTGGGACCCAGGACCAAGTTGGAGCACGCCCCAAGAAGATAGAGAACACCTAAGAGATGCCCAAAGACGTCCTCCTCCTTGGCCACCACCTTAGGAGGCCAGCAAGAACGTCCAAGCCAAGCCGGAGGCCTAGTCCAATTCGAGTTCGAGTCTGCTTCGGTCTTCTGGACCAGTCTGCAATAAAACGGACACCCAGGACGCGTCCGGACTCCGTTTTCGATGATCCATATATGGATGGAAATCTTATTTGATAAAGAATCCAACCCAAGTGGTCCCATGTCAAAAGCTATTCGGAATCAACGGGAATCATCGAAACAAGTCACCATCCAGAATCTGTCAGGGCGCTGTGTCGCCGTCTTTTGGGCCGTTTGGGCCTTGTAACGTGTCGGCGCTTCCCAAGGACGCGAATAGGGGTCCTTGGACACCCCTTAGGCTTTATAATCAGTAGCCGCCGCCTATGTTAGGGTTTGGGTTTTGCTTAGATTATTCTGTTGATAACAGTTTCGCCGCCGTTGTCGGTATGTGAGACCCCAACTTTGTGAGATTAATCATTCATCTGCAATTTGGTTGCATCCCTTTGTGTTCTTGCGTGTGTTCTCGATTCGCAGGCAAGGACTTAGCCTTCTTGGCGAGGTCGACCGTGCAACGCCGGTCGATAACCAGAGGAGTCGTGGTGCTGCGATTGCGGGGTTCAGAGCCGAGTTGTTCGGAAGCCGGATCGAATTGTGTCGTGACTCCACTAAATCGAGAGTTATCAGAACCTTTCGGAAGATCAGGAACCCTAGTTCACATCACACCCGATGGATCTTTAACGTGACATTGGTCATGTGGAATCTCGTTTCAATCCATTTGGAGACAGTGGTTGTGTCTGTGTAAGATAGGTGCACGGTTTGCGCCAAACGTACCATAGGCACAGAAATCGATTTCGACGCACCCGATGGTACTCCTATGTGATGAGGCTCAAGTGAATGCTTGTCTTGGTCTGGTTGGAGATAGTGCTAATCTTGACGCAAGACAGCTGCACGGTTTGCGTCAAACATACCATAGGCTCAAAAATCATTATGTACGCACCCGATAGATCTCCTCGGTGACATTGGTCATGTGGAATCTCGTTTCAATCCATTTCGAGACAGTGTCTGTGTCAGTGCAGAATAGGTGGTTGGTTTGTGCCAAACGTAGCTCAGAAATCGTTTTACATGCACCCAATGGTACTTCTAGGTGACGAGGCTCAAGTGGATACTTGTTTCGGTCTATTTGGAGATAGTCTTAATCTTGACGCAAGATAGGTGCATGGTCTGCGCCGAACGTACCACAGTCTCGAAATTGCTTTGGACACACCCGATAGAACACCTAGGTGATGTGGGTCATGTGGAATCTTATTTTGGTCCGTTTAGAGATGGTGTTAGTATTAGTGCAAGATAGGTGCATGGTTTGCGAGAAACGTACCATAGGCTCAGAAATTATTTTGGACGCACCGATGGTACTCCTAGGTGACGAGGCTCAAGTGGATGCTCGCTTTGGTCTGTTTGAAGAAATTGCTAATCCTCACGCAAGATAGGTGCACGGTTTGCGCCAAATGTAGCGTAGGGTCAGAAATCATTTTGGACGCTCGTGATGGATCTCCTATGTGACATTGGTCATTTGGAATCTCGTTTCAATCCATTTGGAGAAAGTGGTAGTGTTAGTGTAACATAGGTGCACGGTTCGCACCAAACGTACCAAAGGCACGTAAATCATTTTGGACACACCCGATGGTACTCCGAGGTGACGAGGCTCAAGTGGATTCTCGTTTTGGTTTGTTTTTAGACAGTGTTAATCTTGACGAAAGATAGGTGCACGGCTTGCGACGAACGTACCATAGGCTTAGAAATCTTTTCGGACGCACCCCATGGTACTCTTAGGTGACGAGGCTCAAGTGGATGCTCGTTTTGGTCTGTTTGGACATAGTGATAATCTTGACGCAAGATAGGTGCACAGTTTGCACCGAATGTACCATAGGCTCAGAAATCGTTTTGGACGCACCCGATGGTACTCCTAGGTCACGAGGCTCAAGTGTATGCTCATTTTGGTCTGTTTAGAGATGGTGCTAACTTTGACGCAAGATAGGTGCACGGTTTGCACCGAACGTACCGTAGGCTCAGAAATCGTTTAGGACGCACCCGATGGTACTCCTAGGGATGAGGCTCAAGTGGATGCTCGTTTGGGTTTGTTTGGAGATAGTGCTAATCTTGACGCAAGATAGGTGCATGGTTTGCGCCGAACGTACCGAAGGCTCAGAAATCATTTTGGACGCAGCCGATGGATCTTTTATGTGACATTGGTCATATGGAATCTCGTTTCAATCCATTTGGAGATAGTGGTAGTGTCAGTGCAAGATAGGTGCATGGTTTGTGCCAAACATACCATAGGCACAGAAATCGATTTGGACGCACCGAATGGTACTCCTAGGTGATGAGGCTCAAGTGGATGCTCGTCTTGGTCTGGTTGGAGATGGTGCTAATCTTGATGCAAGACAGCTGCACGGTTTGCGTCAAACATACCATAGGCTAAGAAATCATTTTGGACGCACCCGATGGATCTCCTCGGTGACATTGGTCATGTGGAATCTCGTTTCAATCCATTTCGAGACAGTGTTTGTGTCAGTCCAGGATAGGTGCTTGGTTTGCGCCAAACATAGCTCAGAAATCGTTTTAGATGCACCAAAATGTACTTCTAGGTGACGAGGCTCAAGTGGATACTTGTTTTGGTCTATTTGGACATAGTGATAATATTGACGCAAGATAGGTGCATTGTTTGCGCCAAATGTACCATAGGCTCAGAAATCATTTTGGATGCACCCAATGGTACTCCTAGGTGACGAGGCTCAAGTGTATGCTAGTTTTGGTCTATTTAGAGATAGTGCTAACCTTGATGCAAGATAGGTGCACGGTTTGTGCCGAACGTACCGTAGGCTCAGAAATCGTTTCGGATGCACCCGATGGTACGCCTAGGTGACGAGGCTCATGTGGATGCTCTCTTTGGTCTGTTTGAAGAAATAGCTAATCCTCACGTAAGATAGGTGCACGGTTTGCGCCAAACATAGCATAGGGTCAGAAATCATTTTGGACGCTCCCGATGGATCACCTATGTGACATTGGTCATGTGGAATCTCGTTTCAATCCATTTGGAGACAGTGGTAGTGTTAGTGCAAGATAGGTGCACAGCTTGTGCCAAATGTACCATAGGCACAGAACTCGATTTGGACGCACCCAATGGTACTCCTAGGTGATAAGGCTCAAGTGGATGCTCGTCTTGGTCAGGTTTGAGATGGTGCTAATCTTGACGCAAGACAGCTGCACGGTTTGCGTCAAACATACCATAGGCTAAAAAATCATTTTGGACGCACCTGATGGATCTCCTCGGCGACTTTGGTCATGTGGAATCTCGTTTCAATCTATTTCGAGACAGTGTTTGTGTCAGTGCAGGATAGGTGCTTGTTTTGCGCCAAACGTAGCTCAGAAATCGTTTTAGACGCACCAAATGGTACTTCTAGGTGACGAGGCTCAAGTAGATACTTGTTTTGGTCTATTTGGAGATAGTGCTAATCTTGATGCAAGATAGGTGCATGGTTTGCGCCGAACGTACCACAGGCTCGAAATTGCTTTGGACACACCCGATAGAACACCTAGGTGGCATGGGTCATGTGGAATCTTATTTTGGTCCGTGTAGAGATGGTGTTAGTATCGGTGCAAGATAGGTGCATGGTTCATGAGAAACGTACCGTAGGCTCAGAAAATCATTTTGGACGCACCCGATGGTACTCCTAGGTGACGAGGGTCAAGGGGATGCTCGCTTTGGTCTGTTTGAAGAAATTGCTAATCCTCACGCAAGATAGGTGCACGGTTTGCGCCAAATGTACCATAGGCACAGAAATCGATTTGGGCACACCCAATGGTACTCCTAGGTGATGAGGCTTAAGTGGATGCTCGTCTTGGTCTGGTTGGAGATGGTGCTAAACTTGACGCAAGACAGCTGCACGGTTTGCGTCAAACATACCATAGGCTAAAAAATCATTTTGGACGCACCTGATGGATCTCCTCGGTGACATGGGTCATGTGGAATCTTGTTTCAATCCATTTCGAGACAGTGTTTGTGTCAATGCAGGATAGGTGCTTGGTTTGCGCCAAACGTAGCTCAGAAATTGTTTTAGACGCACCCAATGGTACTTCTAGGTGACGATGCTCAAGTGGATACCTGTTTTGGTCTATTTGGAGATAGTGCTAATTTTGACGTAAGTTAGGTGCATGGTTTGCGCCAAACGTACCAAAGGCTCGAAATTTCTTTGGACACACCCGATAGAACACCTAGGTGGCGTGGGTCATGCGGAATCTTATTTTGGTCCGTTTAGAGATGGTGTTAGTATCGGTGCAAGATAGGTGCATGGTTCGTGAGAAACATACCATAGGCTCAGAAATCATTTTGGACGCACCCGATGGTACTCCTAGGTGACGAGGGTCAAGTGGATGCTCACTTTGGTCTGTTTGAAGAAATTGCTAATCCTCACACAAGATAGGTGCACGGTTTGCGCCAAACGTAGCATAGGGTCAGAAATCATTTTGGACGCTCCCGATGGATCACCTATGTGACATTGGTCATGTGGAATCTCGTTTCAATCCATTTGGAGAGAGTGGTAGTGTTAGTGGAAGATAGGTGCACGGTTCGCGCCAAACGTACCATAGGCACAGAAATCATTTTGGACGCACCCGATGGTACTCCTATGTGACGAGGCTAAAGTGGATGCTCGTTTTGGTTTGTTTTTAGATATTGTTAATCTTGACCAAAGATAGGTGCACGGTTTGCGCCGAACGTATCATAGGCTCAGAAATCGTTTCGAATGCACCCGATGGTACTCCTAGGTGACAAGCCTCAAGTGGATGCTCGTTTTGGTCTGTTTGGACATAGTGATCATATTGACGCAACATAGGTGCACGGTTTGCGCCGAATGTACCATAGGTTTAGAAAATCATTTTGGACGCACCCGATGGTTCTCCTAGGTGACGAGGCTCAAGTGTATTCTCGTTTTGGTCTGTTTAGAGATAGTGCTAATCTTGACGCAAGATAGGTGCACGGTTTGCGCCGAACATACCGTACGCTTAGAAATCATTTCGGACGCACCCGATGGTACTCTTAGGTGATGAGGCTCAAGTGGATGCTCGTTTGGGTTTGTTTGAAGATAGTGCTAATCTTGACGCAAGATAGGTGCACGGTTTACGCTGAACGTACCGTAGGCACAGAAATCGTTTTGGACACACTCGATGGATCTTTTATGTGACATTGGTCATGTGGAATCTCATTTCAATCCATTTGGAGACAGTGGTAGTGTTAGTGCAAGATAGATGCATGGTTTGCGCCAAACATACCATAGGCACAGAAATCGATTTGGACGCACCCAATGGTACTCCTAGGTGATGAGGCTCAAGTGGATGCTCATCTTGGTCTGGTTGGAGATGGTGCTAATCTTGACGCAAGACAGCTGCACGGTTTGCGTCAAACATACCATGGGCTAAAAAATCATTTTGGACACACCCGATGGATCTCCTCGATGACATTGGTCATGTGGAATCTCGTTTCAATCCATTTTGAGGTAGTGTTTGTGTCAGTGTAGGATAGGTGCTTGGTTTGCGCCAAACGTAGCTTAGAAATCATTTTAGACGCACCCAATGGAACTTCTAGGTGACGAGGCTCACGTGGATACTTGTTTCGGTCTAATTGGAGATAGTGCTAATCTTGACGCAAGATAGGTGCATTGTTTGCGCTGAACGTACCACAGGCTCGAAATTGCTTTGGGCACACCCGATAGAACACCTAGGTGGCGTGGGTCATGTGGAATCTTATTTTGGTCTGTTTAGAGATGGTGTTAGTATCGTGCAAGATAGGTGCATGGTTCGTGAGAAATGTATCATAGGCTCAGAAATCATTTTGGATGCACCTGATGGTACTCCTAGGTGACGAGGGTCAAGTGGATGCTCGCTTTGGTCTATTTGAAGAAATTGCTAATCCTCACGCAAGATAGTTGCACGGTTTGTGCCAAACGTACCATAGGGTCAGAAATCATTTTGTACGCTCCCGATGGATCACCAATGTGACATTGGTCATGTGGAATCTCGTTTCAATCCATTTGGAGACAGTGGTAGTGTTAGTGCAAGATAGGTGCACGGTTCGCGCCAAACGTACCATAGGCACAGAAATCATTATGGACGCTCCCGATGGTACTCCTAGGTGACGAGGCTCAAGTGGATGCTCGTTTTGGTTTGTTTTTAGATAGTGTTAATCTTGACCAAAGATAGGTGCACGGTTTGCGCCGAACGTACCATAGGCTCAGAAATCATTTCAGATGCACTCGATGGTACTCCTAGGTGACAAGCCTCAAGTGGATGCTCGTTTTGGTCTGTTTGGACATAGTGATAATATTGACGCAATATAGGTGCACGGTTTGCGCTGAACGTACCGTAGGCTCAGAAATCGTTTTGGGCGCACTCGATGGATCTTTTATGTGACATTGGCCATGTGGAATCTCGTTTTAGACGCACCCAATGGTACTTCTAGGTGACGAGGCTCAAGTGGATACTTGTTTCGGTCTCTTTGGAGATAGTGCTCATCTTGACGCAAGATAGGTGCATGGTTTGCGCCAAACTTACCACAGGCTCGAAATTGCTTTGGACACACCCGATAGAACACCTAGGTGGCGTGGGTCATGTGGAATCTTATTTTGGTCCGTTTAGAGATGGTGTTAGTATCGGTGCAAGATTGGTGCATGGTTCGTGAGAAACGTACCATAGGCTCAGAAATCGTTTTGGACGCACCCGATGGTTCTCCTTGGTGACGAGGCTCAAGTGTATGCTCGTTTTGGTCTGTTTAGAGATGGTGCTAACCTTGACGCAAGATAGGTGCACGGTTTGCGCCGAACGTACCGTAGGCTCAGAAATCATTTCGGACGCACCCGATGGTACTTTTAGATGATGAGGCTCAAGTGGATGCTTGTTTGGGTTTGTTTGGAGATAGTGCTAATCTTGTTTGGGTTTGCGCTGAACGTACCGTAGGCTCAGAAATCGTTTTGGAGCACTCGATGGATCTTTTATGTGACATTGGTCATGTGGAATCTCGTTTCAATCCATTTGGAGACAGTGGTAGTGTCAGTGCAAGATTGGTGCACGGTTTGCGCCAAACGTACCATAGGCACAGAAATCGATTTGGACGCACCCAATGGTACTCCTAGGTGATGAGGCTCAAGTGGATGCTCGTCTTGGTCTGGTTTGAGATGGTGCTAACCTTGAAGCAAGACAGCTGCACGGTTTGCGTCAAACATACCATAGGCTAAAAAATCATTTTGCACGCACCCGATGGATCTCCTCGGTGACATTGGTCATGTGGAAGCTCGTTTCAATCCATTTCGAGACAGTGTTTGTGTCAATGGAGGATAGGTGCTTGGTTTGCGCCAAACGTAGCTCAGAAATCATTTTAGACGCACCCAATGGTACTTCTAGGTGACGAGGCTCAAGTGGATACTTGTTTTGGTCTATTTGGAGATAGTGCTAATTTTGATGTAAGTTAGGTGCATGGTTTGCGCCAAACGTACCACAGGCTCAAAATTGCTTTGGACACACCCGATAGAATACCTAGGTGGCGTGGGTCATGTGGAATCTTATTTTGGTCCATTTAGAATGGTGTTAGTATCGGTGCAAGATAGGTGCGTGGTTCGTGAGAAACATACCATAGGCTCAGAAATCATTTTGGACGCACCCGATGGTACTCCTAGGTGACGGGTGTCAAGTGGATGCTCGCTTTGGTCTGTTTGAAGAAATTGCTAATCCTCATGCAAGATAGGTGCACGGTTTGCGCCAAACGTAGCATAGGGTCAGAAATCGTTTTGGACGCTCCCGATGGATCACCTATGTGACATTGGTCATGTGGAATCTCGTTTCAATCCATTTGGAGACAGTGGCAGTGTTAGTGCAAGATAGGTGCACGGTTTGCGCCAAACGTACCATAGGCACAGAAATCGATTTAGACGCACTCAATGGTACTCCTAGGTGATGAGGCTCAAGTGGATGCTCGTCTTGGTCTGGTTGGAGATGGCGCTAATGTTGACGCAAGACAGCTGCACGGTTTGCGTCAAACATACCATAGGCTAAAAAATCATTTTGGACGCACCTGATGGATCTCATCGGTGACATGGGTCATGTGGAATCTTGTTTCAATCCATTTCGGGACAGTGTTTGTGTCAATGTAGGATAGGTGCTTGGTTTGCGCCAAACGTAGCTCAGAAATCGTTTTAGATGCACCCAATGGTACTTCTAGGTGACGAGGTTCAAGAGGATACTTGTTTTGGTCTATTTCGAGATAGTGCTAATTTTGACGTAAGTTAGGTGCATGGTTTGCGCCAAACGTACCACAGGCTCGAAATTGCTTTGGACACACCCGATAGAACACCTAGGTGGCGTGGGTCATGTGGAATCTTGTTTTGGTCTGTTTAGAGATGGTGTTAGTATCGGTGCAAGATAGGTGCACCGTTCATGAGAAACATAACATAGGCTTAGAAATCATTTTGGACGCACCCGATGGTACTCCTAGGTGACGAGGCTCAAGTGGATGCTCGTTTGGGTTTGTTTGGAGATAGTGCTAATCTTGACACAAGATAGGTGCACGGTTTGCGCTGAATGTACCGTAGGCACAGAAATCGTTTTGGACGCACTCGATGGATCTTTTATGTGACATTGGTCATGTGGAATCTTGTTTCAATCCATTTGGAGACAGTGGTAGTGTTAGTGCAAGATAGATGCACGGTTTGCGCCAAACGTACCATAGGCACAAAAATCGATTGGGACGCACCCAATGGTACTCCTAGGTGATGAGGCTCAAGTGGATGCTCATCTTGGTCTGGTTGGAGATGGTGCTAATCTTGACGCAAGACAGCTGCACGGTTTGCGTCAAACATACCATAGGCTAAAAAATCATTTTGGACGCACCCGATGGATCTCCTCGGTGACATTGGTCATGTGGAATCTCGTTTCAATCCATTTCGAGACAGTGTTTGTGTCAGTGCAGGATAGGTGCTTGGTTTGCGCCAAACGTAGCTCAGAAATCGTTTTAGACGCACCCAATGGTACTTCTAGGTGACGAGGCTCAAGTGGATACTTGTTTCGGTCTATTTGGAGATAGTGCTAATCTTGACGCAAGATAGCTGCATGGTTTGCGCTGAACATACCACAGGCTCGAAATTGCTTTGGTCACACCCGATAGAACACCTAGGTGGCGTGGGTCATGTGGAATTTTATTTTGGTCCGTTTAGAGATGGTGTTAGTATCGGTGCATGATAGGTGCATGGTTCGTGAGAAACGTATCATAGGCTCAGAAATCGTTTTGGACGCACCCGATGGTACTCCTAGGTGACGAGGGTCAAGTGGATGCTCGCTTTGGTCTGTTTGAAGAAATTGCTAATCCTCACGCAAGATAGGTGCACGGTTTGCGCCAAACGTACCATAGGCACAGAAATCGATTTGGACGCACCCAATGGTACTCCTAGGTGATGAGGCTCAAGTGGATGCTTGTCTTGGTCTGGTTGGAGATGGTGCTAATCTTGACGCAAGACAGCTACACGGTTTGCGTCAAACATACCATAGGCTAAAAATTCATTTTGGATGCACCTGATGGATCTCCTTGGTGACATGGGTCATGTGGAATCTTGTTTCAATCCATTTCGAGACAGTGTTTGTCTCAATGCAGGATAGGTGCTTGGTTTGCGCCAAACGTAGCTCAGAAATTGTTTTAGACGCACCCAATGGTACTTCTAGGTGACGAGGCTCAAGTGGATACTTGTTTTGTTCTATTTGGAGATAGTGCTAATTTTGACGTAAGTTAGGTGCATGGTTTGCTCCAAATGTACCACAGGCTCGAAATTGCTTTGGACACACCCGATAGAACACCTAGGTGGCGTGGGTCATGTGGAATCTTATTTTGGTCCGTTTAGAGATGGTGTTAGTATTGGTGCAAGATAGGTGCATGGTTCGTGAGAAACATACCATAGGCTCAGAAATCATTTTGGACGCACCCGATGGTACTCCTAGGTGACGAGGGTCAAGTGGATGCTCGGTTTGGTTTGTTTGAAGAAATTGCTAATCCTCACGCAAGATAAGTGCACGGTTTGCGCCAAACGTAGCATAGGGTCAGAAATCGTTTTGGACGCTCCCGATGGATCACCAATGTGACATTGGTCTTGTGGAATCTCGTTTCAATCCATTTGGAGAGAGTGGTAATGTTAGTGCAAGATAGGTGCACGGTTCGCGCCAAACGTACCATAGGCACAGAAATCATTTTGGACGCACCCGATGGTACTCCTAGGTGACGAGGCTCAGGTGGATGCTCGTTTTGGTTTGTTTTTGGATAGTGTTAATCTTGACCAAAGATAGGTGCACGGATTGCGCCAAACGTATCATAGGCTCAGAAATCGTTTCGGATGCACTCGATGGTACTCCTAGGTGACAAGCCTCAAGTGGATGCTCATTTTGGTCTGTTTGGACATAGTGATAATATTGACACAATATAGGTGCACGGTTTGCGCCGAATGTACCATAGGTTCAGAAATCGTTTTGGACGCACCCGATGGTTCTCCTAGGTGACGAGGCTCAAGTGTATGCTCGTTTTGGTCTGTTTAGAGATAGTGCTAACCTTGACGCAAGATAGGTGCACGGTTTGCGCCGAACGTACCGTAGGCTCAGAAATCATTTCGGACGCACCCGATGGTACTTTTAGGTGATGAGGCTCAAGTGGATGCTTGTTTGGGTTTGTTTGGAGATAGTGATAATCTTGACGCAAGATAGGTGCACGGTTTGTGCTGAATGTACCGTAGGCTCAGAAATCGTTTTGGACGCACTCGATGGATCTTTTATGTGACATTGGTCATGTGGAATCTCGTTTCAATCCATTTGGAGACAGTGGCAGTGTCAGTGCAAGATAGGTGCACGGTTTGCGCCAAACGTACCATAGGCACAGAAATCGATTTGGACACACCCAATGGTACTCCTAGGTGATGAGGCTCAAGTGGATGCTCGTCTTGGTCAGGTTGGAGATGGTGCTAATCTTGACGCAAGACAGCTGCACGGTTTGCGTCAAACATACCATAGGCTAAAAAATCATTTTGGACGCACCCGATGGATCTCCTCGGTGACATTGGTCATGTGGAATCTCGTTTCAATCCATTTCGAGACAGTGTTTGTGTCAGTGCAGGATAGGTGCTTGGTTTGCGCCAAACATAGCTCAGAAATCGTTTTAGACGCACCCAATGGTACTTCTAGGTGATGAGGCTCAAGTGGATACTTGTTTCGGTCTATTTGGAGATAGTGATAATCTTGACGCAAGATAGGTGCATGGTTTGCGCCAAACGTACCACAGGCTCGAAATTGCTTTGGACACACCCGATAGAACACCTAGGCGGCGTGGGTCATGTGGAATCTTATTTTGGTCCGTTTAGAGATGGTGTTAGTATCGGTGCAAGATAGGTGCGTGGTTCGTGAGAAACGATCATAGGCTCAGAAATTGTTTTGGACGCACCCGATGGTACTCCTAGGTGAAGTGGATGCTCGCTTTGGTCTGTTTGAAGAAATTGCTAATCCTCATGCAAGATAGGTGCACGGTTTGCGCCAAACGTACCATAGGCACAGAAATCGATTTGGATGCACCCAATGGTACTCCTAGGTGATGAGGCTCAAGTGGATGCTCGTCTTGGTCAGGTTGGAGATGGTGCTAATCTTGACGCAAGACAGCTGCACGGTTTGCCTCAAACATAACATAGGCTAAAAAATCATTTTGGACGCACGTGATGGATCTCCTCGGTGACATGGGTCATGTGGAATCTCGTTTCAATCCATTTCGAGACAGTGTTTGTGTCAATACAGGATAGGTGCTTGGTTTGCGCCAAACGTAGCTCAGACATCATTTTAGACGCACCCAATAGTACTTCTAGGTGACGAGGCTCAAGTGGATACTTGTTTCGGTCTATTTGGAGATAGTGCTAATTTTGACGTAAGATAGGTGCGTGGTTTGCGCCAAACATACCATAGGCTCGAAATTGCTTTGGACACACCCGATAGAACACCTAGGTGGCGTGGGTCATGTGGAATCTTATTTTGGTCCGTTTAGAGATGGTGTTAGTATCGGTGCAAGATAGGTGCATGGTTCGTGAGAAACATACCATAGGCTCAGAAATCGTTTTGGACGCACCCGATGGTACTCCTAGGTGACGAGGGTCAAGTGGATGCTCGCTTTGGTCTGTTTCAAGAAATTGCTAATCCTCACGCAAGATGGGTGCACGGTTTACGCCAAACGTAGCATAGGGTCAGAAATCATTTTGGACGCTCCCGATGGATCACCTATGTGACATTGGTCATGTGGAATCTTGTTTCAATCCATTTGGAGAGAGTGGTAGTGTTAGTGCAAGATAGGTGCACGGTTCGCGCCAAACGTACCATAGGCACAGAAATCATTTTGGACGCACCTGATGGTACTCCTAGGTGACGAGGCTCAAGTGGATGCTCGTTTTGGTTTGTTTTTAGATAGTGTTAATCTTGACCAAAGATAGGTGCACGGTTTGCGCCGAACGTATCATAGGCTCAGAAATCATTTCGGATGCACCCGATGGTACTCCTAGGTGACAAGCCTCAAGTGGATGCTCATTTTGGTCTGTTTGGATATAGTGATCATATTGACGCAACATAGGTGCACGGTTTGCGCCGAATGTACCATAGGTTCAGAAATCGTTTTGGACGGACCCGATGGTTCTCCTAGGTGACGAGGCTCAAGTGTATTCTCGTTTTGGTCTGTTTAGAGATAGTGCTAACCTTGACGCAAGATAGGTGCACGGTTTGCGCCGAACGTACCGTAGGCTCAGAAATCATTTCGGACGCACCCGATGGTACTCTTAGGTGATGAGGCTCAAGTGGATGCTCGTTTCGGTTTGTTTGGAGATAGTGCTAATCTTGACGCAAGATAGGTGCAAGGTTTGCGCTGAACATACCGTGGGCACAGAAATTGTTTTGGACGCACTCGATGGATCTTTTATGTGACATTGGTCATGTGGAATCTCGTTTCAATCCATTTGGAGACAGTGGTTGTGTCAGTGCAAGATAGGTGCACGGTTTGCGCCAAACGTACCATAGGCACATAAATCGATTTGGACACACCCAATGGTACTCCTAGGTGATGAGGCTCAAGTGGATGCTTGTCTTGGTCTGGTTCGAGATGGTGCTAATCTTGACGCAAGACAGCTGCACGATTTGCGTCAAACATACCATAGGCTAAAAAATCATTTTGGACGCACCTGATGGATCTCCTTGGTGACATTGGTCATGTGGAATCTCGTTTCAATCCATTTCGAGGTAGTGTTTGTGTCAGTGTAGGATAGGTGCTTGGTTTGTGCCAAACATAGCTCAGAAATCGTTTTAGACGCACCCAATGGTACTTCTAGGTGACGAGGCTCAAGTGGATACTTGTTTCGGTCTATTTGCAGATAGTGCTAATCTTGACGCAAGATAGGTGCATGGTTTGCGCTGAACGTACCACAGGCCCGAAATTGCTTTGGACACACCCGATAGAACACCTAGGTGGCGTAGGTCATGTGGAATCTTATTTTGGTCCGTTTAGAGATGGTGTTAGTATCGGTGCAAGATAGGTGCATGGTTCGTGAGAAACGTACCATAGGCTCAGAAATCGTTTTGGACGCACCCGATGGTACTCCTAGGTGACGAGGGTCAAGTGGATGCTCGCTTTGGTCTATTTGAAGAAATTGTTAATCCTCACGCAAGATAGGTGCACGGTTTGCGCCAAACGTAGCATAGGGTCAGAAATCGTTTTGGACACTCCCGATGGATCACCTATGTGACATTGGTCATGTGGAATCTCGTTTCAATCCATTTGGAGACAATGGTAGTGTTAGTGCAAGATAGGTGCACGGTTCGCGCCAAACGTACCATAGGCACAGAAATTATTTTGGACACACCCGATGGTACTCCTAGGTGACGAGGCTCAAGTGGATGCTCGTTTTGGTTTGTTTTTAGATAGTGTTAATCTTGACCAAAGATAGGTGCATGGTTTGCGCCGAACGTATCATAGGCTCAGAAATCGTTTCGGATGCACTCGATGGTACTCCTAGGTGACAAGCCTCAAGTGGATGCTCATTTTGGTCTGTTTGTTCATAGTGATAATATTGATGCAATATAGGTGCACGGTTTGCGCCGAATGTACCATAGGTTTAGAAATCATTTTGGATGCACCCGATGGTTCTCCTAGGTGACGAGGCTCAAGTGTATGCTCGTTTTGGTCTGTTTAGAGATAGTGCTAACCTTGACGCAAGATAGGTGCACGGTTTGCGCCGAACGTACCGTAGGCTCAGAAATCATTTCGGACGCACCCGATGGTACTTTTAGGTGATGAGGCTCAAGTGGATGCTTGTTTGGGTTTGTTTGGAGATAGTGATAATCTTGACGCAAGATAGGTGCACGGTTTGCGCTGAACGTACCGTAGGCTCAAAAATCGTTTTGGACGCACTCGATGGATCTTTTATGTGACATTGGCCATGTGGAATCTCGTTTCAATCCACTTGGAGACAGTGGTAGTGTCAGTGCAAGATAGGTGCACGGTTTGCGCCAAACGTACCATAGGCACAAAAATCGATTTGGACGCACCCAATGGTACTCCTAGGTGATGAGGCTCAAGTGGATGCTCGTCTTGGTCTGGTTGGAGATGGTGCTAATCTTGACGCAAGACAGCTGCACGGTTTACGTCAAACATACCATAGGCTAAAAATCATTTTGGACGCACCCGATGGATCTCCTCGGTGACATTGGTCATGTGGAATCTCGTTTCAATCCATTTTCGAGACAGTGTTTGTGTCAGTGCTGGATAGGTGCTTGGTTTGCGCCAAACGTAGCTCAGAAATCGTTTTAGACGCACCCAATGGTACTTCTAGGTGACGAGGCTCAAGTGGATACTTGTTTCGGTCTATTTGGAGATAGTGCTAATCTTGACGCAAGATAGGTGCATGGTTTGCGCCGAACGTACCACAGGCTCGAAATTGCTTTGGACACACCCGATAGAACACCTAGGTGGCGTGGGTCATGTGGAATCTTATTTTGGTCCATTTAGAGATGGTGTTAGTATCGGTGCAAGGTTGCTGCATGGTTCGTGAGAAACGTACCATAGGCTCAGAAATCATTTTGGACGCACCCGATGGTACTCCTAGGTGACGAGGGTCAAGTGGATGCTCGCTTTGATCTGTTTGAAGAAACTGCTAATCTCACGCAAGATAGGTGCATGGTTTGCGCCAAATGTAGCATAGGGTCAGAAATCATTTTGGACGCTCCCAATGGATCCCCTATGTGACATTGTTCATGTGGAATCTCGTTTCAATACATTTGGAGACAGTGGTAGTGTTAGTGCAAGATAGGTGCACGGTTCGCGCCAAACGTACCATAAGCACAGAAATCGTTTTGGACGCACCCGATGGTACTCCTAGGTGACGAGGCTCAAGCGGATGCTCGTTTTGGTTTGTTTTTAGATAGTGTTAATCTTGACCAAAGATAGGTGCACGGTTTGTGCCGAACATACATAGGCTAAGAAATCGTTTCGGATGCACCCGATGGTACTCCTAGGTGACAAGCCTCAAATGGATGCTCGTTTTGGTCTGTTTGGACATAGTGATCATATTGACGCAATATAGGTGCATGGTTCGTGCCGAATGTACCATAGGTTCAGAAATCGTTTTGGACGCACCCGATGGTTCTCCTAGTTGGCGAGGCTCAAGTGTATTCTCGTTTTGGTCTGTTTAGAGATAGTGCCAACCTTGACGCAAGATAGGTGCACGGTTTGCGCCGAACGTACCGTAGGCTCAGAAATCATTTCGGACGGACCCGATGGTACTCTTAGGTGATGGGGCTGAAGTGGATGCTCGTTTGAGTTTGTTTGGAGATAGTGCTAATCTTGACGCAAGATAGGTGCACGGTTTGCGTTGAACGTACCGTAGGCACAGAAATCGTTTTGGACGCACTCGATGGATCTTTTATGTGACATTGGTCATGTGGAATCTCGTTTCAATCCATTTGGAGATAGTGGTAGTGTTAGTGCAAGATAGGTGCACGGTTTGTGCCAAACGTACCATAGGCACAGAAATCGATTTGGACGCACCCAATGGTACTCCTAGGTGATGAGGCTCAAGTGGATGCTCGTCTTGGTTTGGTTAGAGATGGTGCTAACCTTGATGCAAGACAGCTGCACGGTTTGCGTCAAACATACCATAGGCTAAAAAATCATTTTGGACGCACCCGATGGATCTCTTTAGTGACATTGGTCATGTGGAATCTCGTTTCAATCCATTTCAAGACAGTGTTTGTGTCAGTGCAGGATAGGTGCTGGGTTTGCGCCAAACGTAGCTCAGAAATCATTTTAGACACACTCAATGGTACTTCTAGGTGACGAGGCTCAAGTGGATACTTGTTTCGGTCTATTTGGTGATAGTGCTAATCTTGACGCAAGATAGGTGCAGGGTTTGCTTTGGACACACCTGATAGAACACCTAGGTGGTGTGGGTCATTTGGAATCTTATTTTGGTCCGTTTATAGATGGTGTTAGTATCGGTGCAAGATAGGTGTATGGTTCGTGAGAAACGTACCATAGGCTCAGAAATCATTTTGGACGCACCCGATGGTACTCCTAGGTGACAATGGTCAAGTGGATGCTCACTGTGGTCTGTTTGAAGAAATTGCTAATCCTCACGCAAGATAGGTGCACGGTTTGCGCCAAACGTAGCATAGTGTCAGAAATCGTTTTGGACGCTCCCGATGAATCACTTATGTGACATTGGTCATGTGGAGTCTCGTTTCAATCCATTTGGAGACAGTGGTAGTGTTAGTGCAAGATAGGTGCACGGTTCGCGCCAAACGTACCATAGGCACAGAAATCATTTTGGACGCACCCGATGGTACTCCTAGGTCACGAGGCTCAAGTGGATGCTCGTTTTGGTTTGTTTTTAGATAGTGTTAATCTTGACCAAAGATAGGTGCACGGTTTGGGCCGAACGTATCACTGGCTCAGAAATCGTTTCGGATGCACCCGATGGTACTCCTGGGTGACAAGCCTCAAGTGGATGCTCGTTTTGGTCTGTTTGGACATAGTGATCATATTGACGCAATATAGGTGCACGGTTTGAGCCGAATGTACCATAGGTTCAGAAATCGTTTTGGACGCACCCGATGGTTCTCCTAGGTGATGAGGCTCAAGTGTATTCTCGTTTTGGTCTGTTTAGAGATAGTGCTAACCATGACGCAAGATAGGTGCACGGTTTGCGCCAAACGTACCGTAGGCTCAGAAATCGTTTTGGACGCACTTGATGGATCTTTTATGTGACATTGGTCATGTGGAATCTCGTTTCAATCCATTTGGAGACAGTGGTAGTGTCAGCGCAAGATAGGTGCACGGTTTGCGCTAAACGTACCATAGGCACAGAAATCGATTTGGACGCACCCAATGGTACTCCTAGGTGATAAGGCTCAAGTGAATGCTCGTCTTGGTCTGGTTTGAGATGGTGCTAATCTTGACGCAAGACAGCTGCACGGTTTGCGTCAAACATACCATAGGCTAAAAAATCATTTTGGACGCACCCGATGGATCTCCTCGGTGACATTGGTCATGTGGAATCTCGTTTCAATCCATTTCGAGACAGTGTTTGTGTCAGTGCAGGATAGGTGCTTGGTTTGCGCCAAACGTAGCTCAGAAATCGTTTTAGACGCACCCAATGGTACTTCTAGGTGACGAGGCTCAAGTGGATACTTGTTTCGGTCTATTTGGAGATAGTGCTAATCTTGACGCAAGATAGGTGCATGGTTTGCGCCGAACTTACCACAGGCTCAAAATTGCTTTGGACACACCTGATAGAACACCTAGGTGGCGTGGCTCATGTGGAATCTTATTTTGGTCCGTTTAGAGATGGTGTTAGTATCGGTGCAAGATTGGTGCATGGTTCGTGAGAAACGTACCATAGGCTCAGAAATTGTTTTGGACGCACCAGATGGTACTCCTAGGTGACGAGGGTCAAGTGGATGCTCGCTTTGGTCTGTTTGAAGAAATTGTTAATCCTCACGCAAGATAGGTGCACGGTTTGCGCCAAACGTAGCATAGGGTCAGAAATCGTTTTGGACGCTCCCGATGGATCCCCTATGTGACATTTGTCATGTGGAATCTCGTTTCAATCCATTCGGATACAGTGGTAGTGTTAGTGCAAGATAGGTGCACGGTTCACGCCAAACGTACCATAGGCACATAAATCGTTTTGGACGCACCTGATGGTACTCCTAGGTGATGAGGCTCAAGTGGATGCTCGTTTTGGTTTGTTTTTAGATAGTGTTAATCTTGACCAAAGATAGGTGCACGGTTTGCGCCGAACATATCACAGGCTCAGAAATCATTTCGGATGCACCCGACGGTACTCCTAGGTGACAAGCCTCAAGTGGATGCTCGTTTTGGTCTGTTTGCACATAGTGATCATATTGACGCAATATAGGTGCACGGTTTGCGCCGAATGTACCATAGGTTCAGAAATCGTTTTGGACGCACCCGATGGTTCTCCTAGGTGACGAGGCTCAAGTGTATTCTCGTTGTGGTCTGTTTAGAGATAGTGCTAACCTTGACGCAAGATAAGTGCACGGTTTGCGCCGAACGTACCGTAGGCTCAGAAATCATTTCGGACGCACCCGATGGTACTCTTAGGTGATGGGGCTCAAGTGGATGCTCGTTTGAGTTTGTTTGGAGATAGTGCTAATCTTGACGCAAGATAGGTGCACGATTTGCGCTGAACGTACTGTAGGCTCATAAATCATTTTGGACGCACTCGATGGATCTTTTATGTGACATTGGTCATGTGGAATCTCGTTTCAATCCATTTGGAGACTGTGGTAGTGTCAGTGCAAGATAGGTGCACGGTTTGTGCCAAACGTACCATAGGCACAGAAATCAATTTGGACGCACCCAATGGTACTCCTAGCTGATGAGGCTCAAGTGGATGCTCGTCTTGGTTTGGTTGGAGATGGTGCTAATCTTGATGCAAGACAGCTGCACGGTTTGCGTCAAACATACCATAGGCTAAAAAATCATTTTGGACGCACCCGATGGATCTCCTCGGTGACATTGGTCATGTGGAATCTCGTTTCAATCCATTTCAAGACAGTGTTTGTGTCAGTGCAGGATAGGTGCTTGGTTTGCGCCAAACGTAGCTCAGAAATCGTTTTAGACGCACCCAATGGTACTTCTAGGTGACGAGGCTCAAGTGGATACTTGTTTCGGTCTATTTGGAGATAGTGCTAATCTTGACGCATGATAGGTGCATGGTTTGCGCCGAACGTACCATAGGCTCGAAATTGCTTTGGACACACCCGATAGAACACCTAGGTGGCGTGGGTCATGTGGAATCTTATTTTGGTCTGTTTATAGATGGTGTTAGTATCGGCGCAAGATAGGTGCATGGTTCGTGAGAAACGTACCATAGGCTCAGAAATTGTTTTGGACGCACTCGGTGGTACTCCTAGGTGACGATGGTCAAGTCGATGCTCACAGTGGTCTGTTTGAAGAAATTGCTAATCCTCACGCAAGATAGGTGCACGGTTTGCGCCAAACGTAGCATAGGGTCAGAAATCGTTTTGGACGCTCCCGATGGATCCCCTATGTGACATTTGTCATGTGGAATCTCGTTTCAATCCATTCGGATACAGTGGTAGTGTTAGTGCAAGATAGGTGCACGGTTCACGCCAAACGTACCATAGGCACAGAAATCGTTTTGGACGCACCTGATGGTACTCCTAGGTGATGAGGCTCAAGTGGATGCTCGTTTTGGTTTGTTTTTATATAGTGTTAATCTTGACCAAAGATAGGTGCACGGTTTGCGCCGAACATATCACAGGCTCAGAAATCATTTCGGATGCACCCGACGGTACTCCTAGGTGACAAGCCTCAAGTGGATGCTCGTTTTGGTCTGTTTGCACATAGTGATCATATTGACGCAATATAGGTGCACGGTTTGCGCCGAATGTACCATAGGTTCAGAAATCGTTTTGGACACACCCGATGGTTCTCCTAGGTGACGAGGCTCAAGTGTATTCTCGTTGTGGTCTGTTTAGAGATAGTGCTAACCTTGACGCAAGATAAGTGCACGGTTTGCGCCGAACGTACCGTAGGCTCAGAAATCATTTCGGACGCACCCGATGGTACTCTTAGGTGATGGGGCTCAAGTGGATGCTCGTTTGAGTTTGTTTGGAGATAGTGCTAATCTTGACGCAAGATAGGTGCACGGTTTGCGCTGAACGTACTGTAGGCTCAGAAATCATTTTGGACGCACTCGATGGATCTTTTATGTGACATTGGTCATGTGGAATCTCGTTTCAATCCATTTGGAGACTGTGGTAGTGTCAGTGCAAGATAGGTGCACGGTTTGTGCCAAACGTACCATAGGCACAGAAATCAATTTGGACGCACCCAATGGTACTCCTAGCTGATGAGGCTCAAGTGGATGCTCGTCTTGGTTTGGTTAGAGATGGTGCTAATCTTGATGCAAGACAGCTGCACGGTTTGCGTCAAACATACCATAGGCTAAAAAATCATTTTGGACGCACCCGATGGATCTCCTCGGTGACATTGGTCATGTGGAATCTCGTTTCAATCCATTTCAAGACAGTGTTTGTGTCAGTGCAGGATAGGTGCTTGGTTTGCGCCAAACGTAGCTCAGAAATCGTTTTAGACGCACCCAATGGTACTTCTAGGTGACGAGGCTCAAGTGGATACTTGTTTCGGTCTATTTGGAGATAGTGCTAATCTTGACGCATGATAGGTGCATGGTTTGCGCCGAACGTACCATAGGCTCGAAATTGCTTTGGACACACCCGATAGAACACCTAGGTGGCGTGGGTCATGTGGAATCTTATTTTGGTCTGTTTATAGATGGTGTTAGTATCGGCGCAAGATAGGTGCATGGTTCGTGAGAAACGTACCATAGGCTCAGAAATTGTTTTGGACACACTCGATGGTACTCCTAGGTGAAGATGGTCAAGTCGATGCTCACTGTGGTCTGTTTGAAGAAATTGCTAATCCTCACGCAAGATAGGTGCACAGTTTGCGCCAAACGTAGCATAGGGTCAGAAGTCATTTTGGACGCTCCGGATGCATCACTTGTGTGACATTGGTCATGTGGAGTCTCGTTTCAATCCATCTGGAGACAGTGGTAGTGTTAGTGCAAGATAGGTGCACGGTTCGCGCCAAACGTACCATAGGCACAGAAATCATTTTGGACGCACCCGATGGTACTCCTAGGTGACGAGGCTCAAGTGGATGCTCGTTTTGGTTTGTTTTTAGATAGTGTTAATCTTGACCAAAGATAGGCGCACGGTTTGGGCCGAACGTATCACTGGCTCAGAAATCGTTTCGGATGCACCCGATGGTACTCCTAGGTGACAAGCCTCAAGTGGATGCTCGTTTTGGTCTATTTGGACATAGTGATCATATTGACGCAATATAGGTGCACGGTTTGAGCCAATGTACCATAGGTTCAGAAATCATTTTGGACGCACCCGATGGTTCTCCTGGGTGATGAGGCTCAAGTGTATTCTCGTTTTGGTCTGTTTAGAGATAGTGCTAACCATGACGCAAGATAGTTGCACGGTTTGCGCCAAACGTACCGTAGGCTCAGAAATCATTTTGGACGCACTTGATGGATCTTTTATGTGACATTGGTCATGTGGAATCTCGTTTCAATCCATTTGGAGACAGTGGTAGTGTCAGTGCAAGATAGGTGCACGGTTTGCGCTAAACGTACCATAGGCACAGAAATCGATTTGGACGCACCCAATGGTACTCCTAGGTGATAAGGCTCAAGTGGATGCTCATCTTGGTCTGGTTGGAGATGGTTCTAATCTTGACGCAAGACAGCTGCACGGTTTGCGTCAAACATACCATAGGCTAAAAAATCATTTTGGACGCACCCGATGGATCTCCTCGGTGACATTGGTCATGTGGAATCTCGTTTCAATCCATTTCGAGACAGTGTTTGTGTCAGTGCAGGATAGGTGCTTGGTTTGCGCCAAACGTAGCTCAGAAATCGTTTTAGACGCACCCAATGGTACTTCTAGGTGACGAGGCTCAAGTGGATACTTGTTTCGGTCTCTTTGGAGATAGTGCTAATCTTGACGCAAGATAGGTGCATGGTTTGCGCCGAACTTACCACAGGCTCGAAATTGCTTTGGACACACCCGATAGAACATCTAGGTGGCGTGGGTCATGTGGAATCTTATTTTGGTCCGTTTAGAGATGGTGTTAGTATCGGTGCAAGATTGGTGCATGGTTCGTGAGAAACGTACCATAGGCTCAGAAATCGTTTTGGACGCACCCGATGGTACTCCTAGGTGACGAGGGTCAAGTGGATGCTCGCTTTGGTCTGTTTGAAGAAATTGCTAATCCTGACGCAAGATAGGTGCACGGTTTGCGCCAAACGTAGCATAGGGTCAGAAATCATTTTGGACGCTCCCGATGGATCCCCTATGTGACATTGGTCATGTGGAATCTCATTTCAATCTATTCGGAGACAGTGGTAGTGTTAGTGCAAGATAGGTGCACGGTTCGCGCCAAACGTACCATAGGCACAGAAATTGTTTTGGACGCACCTGATGGTACTTCTAGGTGACAAGCCTCAAGTGGATGCTCGTTTTGGTCTGTTTGCACATAGTGATCATATTGACGCAATATAGGTGCACGGTTTGCGCCGAATGTACCGTAGGCTCAGAAATCATTTCGGACGCACCCGATGGTACTCTTAGGTGATGGGGCTCAAGTGGATGCTCGTTTGAGTTTGTTTGGAGATAGTGCTAATCTTGACGCAAGATAGGTGACGGTTTGCGCTGAACGTACTGTAGGCTCAGAAATCATGTTGGACGCACTCGATGGATCTTTTATGTGACATTGGTCATGTGGAATCTCGTTTCAATCCATTTGGAGACAGTGGTAGTGTCAGTGCAAGATAGGTGCACGGTTTGTGCCAAACGTACCATAGGCACAGAAATCGATTTGGACGCACCCAATGGTACTCCTAGGTGATGAGGCTCAAGTGGATGCTTGTCTTGGTCTGGTTCGAGATGGTGCTAATCTTGACGCAAGACAGCTGCACGATTTGCGTCAAACATACCATAGGCTAAAAATCATTTTGGACACACCTGATGGATCTCCTTGGTGACATTGGTCATGTGGAATCTCGTTTCAATCCATTTCGAGGTAGTGTTTGTGTCAGTGTAGGATAGGTGCTTGGTTTGTGCCAAACATAGCTCAGAAATCGTTTTAGACGCACCCAATGGTACTTCTAGGTGACGAGGCTCAAGTGGATACTTGTTTCGGTCTATTTGCAGATAGTGCTAATCTTGACGCAAGATAGGTGCATGGTTTGCGCTGAACGTACCACAGGCCCGAAATTGCTTTGGACACACCCGATAGAACACCTAGGTGGCGTAGGTCATGTGGAATCTTATTTTGGTCCGTTTAGAGATGGTGTTAGTATCGGTGCAAGATAGGTGCATGGTTCGTGAGAAACGTACCATAGGCTCAGAAATCATTTTGGACGCACCCGATGGTACTCCTAGGTGACGAGGGTCAAGTGGATGCTCGCTTTGGTCTATTTGAAGAAATTGTTAATCCTCACGCAAGATAGGTGCACGGTTTGCGCCAAACGTAGCATAGGGTCAGAAATCGTTTTGGACACTCCCGATGGATCAGCTATGTGACATTGGTCATGTGGAATCTCGTTTCAATCCATTTGGAGACAGTGGTAGTGTTAGTGCAAGATAGGTGCACGGTTCGCGCCAAACGTACCATAGGCACAGAAATTATTTTGGACGCACCCGATGGTACTCCTAGGTGACGAGGCTCAAGTGGATGCTCGTTTTGGTTTGTTTTTAGATATTGTTAATCTTGACCAAAGATAGGTGCATGGTTTGCGCCGAACGTATCATAGGCTCAGAAATCGTTTCGGATGCACTCGATGGTACTCCTAGGTGACAAGCCTCAAGTGGATGCTCATTTTGGTCTGTTTGTTCATAGTGATAATATTGATGCAATATAGGTGCACGGTTTGCGCCGAATGTACCATAGGTTTAGAAATCATTTTGGATGCACCCGATGGTTCTCCTAGGTGACGAGGCTCAAGTGTATGCTCGTTTTGGTCTGTTTAGAGATAGTGCTAACCTTGACGCAAGATAGGTGCACGGTTTGCGCCGAACGTACCGTAGGCTCAGAAATCATTTCGGACGCACCCGATGGTACTTTTAGGTGATGAGGCTCAAGTGGATGCTTGTTTGGGTTTGTTTGGAGATAGTGATAATCTTGACGCAAGATAGGTGCACGGTTTGCGCTGAACGTACCGTAGGCTCAGAAATCGTTTTGGACGCACTCGATGGATCTTTTATGTGACATTGGCCATGTGGAATCTCGTTTCAATCCACTTGGAGACAGTGGTAGTGTCAGTGCAAGATAGGTGCACGGTTTGCGCCAAACGTACCATAGGCACAAAAATCGATTTGGACGCACCCAATGGTACTCCTAGGTGATGAGGCTCAAGTGGATGCTCGTCTTGGTCTGGTTGGAGATGGTGCTAATCTTGACGCAAGACAGCTGCACGGTTTACGTCAAACATACCATAGGCTAAAAATCATTTTGGACGCACCCGATGGATCTCCTCGGTGACATTGGTCATGTGGAATCTCGTTTCAATCCATTTTCGAGACAGTGTTTGTGTCAGTGCTGGATAGGTGCTTGGTTTGCGCCAAACGTAGCTCAGAAATCGTTTTAGACGCACCCAATGGTACTTCTAGGTGACGAGGCTCAAGTGGATACTTGTTTCGGTCTATTTGGAGATAGTGCTAATCTTGACGCAAGATAGGTGCATGGTTTGCGCCGAACGTACCACAGGCTCAAAATTGCTTTGGACACACCCGATAGAACACCTAGGTGGCGTGGGTCATGTGGAATCTTATTTTGGTCCATTTAGAGATGGTGTTAGTATAGGTGCAAGGTTGCTGCATGGTTCGTGAGAAACGTACCATAGGCTCAGAAATCATTTTGGACGCACCCGATGGTACTCCTAGGTGACGAGGGTCAAGTGGATGCTCGCTTTGATCTGTTTGAAGAAACTGCTAATCTCACGCAAGATAGGTGCACGGTTTGCGCCAAATGTAGCATAGGGTCAGAAATCATTTTGGACGCTCCCAACGGATCCCCTATGTGACATTGGTCATGTGGAATCTCGTTTCAATACATTTGGAGACAGTGGTAGTGTTAGTGCAAGATAGGTGCACGGTTCGCGCCAAACGTACCATAAGCACAGAAATCGTTTTGGACGCACCCGATGGTACTCCTAGGTGACGAGGCTCAAGCGGATGCTCGTTTTGGTTTGTTTTTAGATAGTGTTAATCTTGACCAAAGATAGGTGCACGGTTTGCGCCGAACATACATAGGCTCAGAAATCGTTTCGGATGCACCCGATGGTACTCCTAGGTGACAAGCCTCAAATGGATGCTCGTTTTGGTCTGTTTGGACATAGTGATCATATTGACGCAATATAGGTGCATGGTTCGTGCCGAATGTACCATAGGTTCAGAAATCGTTTTGGACGCACCCGATGGTTCTCCTAGTTGGCGAGGCTCAAGTGTATTCTCGTTTTGGTCTGTTTAGAGATAGTGCCAACCTTGACGCAAGATAGGTGCACGGTTTGCGCCGAACGTACCGTAGGCTCAGAAATCATTTCGGACGGACCCGATGGTACTCTTAGGTGATGGGGCCGAAGTGGATGCTCGTTTGAGTTTGTTTGGAGATAGTGCTAATCTTGACGCAAGATAGGTGCACGGTTTGCGTTGAACGTACCGTAGGCACAGAAATCGTTTTGGACGCACTCGATGGATCTTTTATGTGACATTGGTCATGTGGAATCTCGTTTCAATCCATTTGGAGACTGTGGTAGTGTCAGTGCAAGATAGGTGCACGGTTTGTGCCAAACGTACCATAGGCACAGAAATCAATTTGGACGCACCCAATGGTACTCCTAGGTGATGAGGCTCAAGTGGATGCTCGTCTTGGTTTGGTTGGAGATGGTGCTAATCTTGATGCAAGACAGCTGCACGGTTTGCGTCAAACATACCATAGGCTAAAAAATCATTTTGGACGCACCCGATGGATCTCCTCGGTGACATTGGTCATGTGGAATCTCGTTTCAATCCATTTCAAGACAGTGTTTGTGTCAGCGCAGGATAGGTGCTTGGTTTGCGCCAAACGTAGCTCAGAAATCGTTTTAGACGCACCCAATGGTACTTCTAGGTGACGAGGCTCAAGTGGATACTTGTTTCGGTCTATTTGGAGATAGTGCTAATCTTGACGCATGATAGGTGCATGGTTTGCGCCGAACGTACCATAGGCTCGAAATTGCTTTGGACACACCCGATAGAACACCTAGGTGGCGTGGGTCATGTGGAATCTTATTTTGGTCTGTTTATAGATGGTGTTAGTATCGGCGCAAGATAGCTGCATGGTTCGTGAGAAACGTACCATAGGCTCAGAAATTGTTTTGGACGCACTCGATGGTACTCCTAGGTGACGATGGTCAAGTCGATGCTCACTGTGGTCTGTTTGAAGAAATTGCTAATCCTCACGCAAGATAGGTGCACAGTTTGCGCCAAACGTAGCATAGGGTCAGAAGTCATTTTGGACGCTCCGGATGCATCACTTGTGTGACATTGGTCATGTGGAGTCTCGTTTCAATCCATCTGGAGACAGTGGTAGTGTTAGTGCAAGATAGGTGCACGGTTCGCGCCAAACGTACCATAGGCACAGAAAATCATTTTAGACGCACCCGATGGTACTCCTAGGTGACGAGGCTCAAGTGGATGCTCGTTTTGGTTTGTTTTTAGATAGTGTTAATCTTGACCAAAGATAGGCACACGGTTTGGGCCGAACGTATCACTGGCTCAGAAATCGTTTCGGATGCACCCGATGGTACTCCTAGGTGACAAGCCTCAAGTGGATGCTCGTTTTGGTCTATTTGGACATAGTGATCATATTGACGCAATATAGGTGCACGGTTTGAGCCAATGTACCATAGGTTCAGAAATCATTTTGGACGCACCCGATGGTTCTCCTGGGTGATGAGGCTCAAGTGTATTCTCGTTTTGGTCTGTTTAGAGATAGTGCTAACCATGACGCAAGATAGTTGCACGGTTTGCGCCAAACGTACCGTAGGCTCAGAAATCGTTTTGGACGCACTTGATGGATCTTTTATGTGACATTGGTCATGTGGAATCTCGTTTCAATCCATTTGGAGACAGTGGTAGTGTCAGTGCAAGATAGGTGCACGGTTTGCGCTAAACGTACCATAGGCACAGAAATCGATTTGGACGCACCCAATGGTACTCCTAGGTGATAAGGCTCAAGTGGATGCTCGTCTTGGTCTGGTTGGAGATGGTGTTAATCTTGACGCAAGACAGCTGCACGGTTTGCGTCAAACATACCATAGGCTAAAAAATCATTTTGGACGCACCCGATGGATCTCCTCGGTGACATTGGTCATGTGGAATCTCGTTTCAATCCATTTCGAGACAGTGTTTGTGTCAGTGCAGGATAGGTGCTTGGTTTGCGCCAAATGTAGCTCAGAAATCGTTTTAGACGCACCCAATGGTACTTCTAGGTGACGAGGCTCAAGTGGATACTTGTTTCGGTCTCTTTGGAGATAGTGCTAATCTTGACGCAAGATAGGTGCATGGTTTGCGCCGAACTTACCACAGGCTCGAAATTGCTTTGGACACACCCGATAGAACACCTAGGTGGCGTGGGTCATGTGGAATCTTATTTTGGTCCGTTTAGAGATGGTGTTAGTATCGGTGCAAGATTGGTGCATGGTTCGTGAGAAACGTACCATAGGCTCAGAAATCGTTTTGGACGCACCCGATGGTACTCCTAGGTGACGAGGGTCAAGTGGATGCTCGCTTTGGTCTGTTTGAAGAAATTGCTAATCCTGACGCAAGATAGGTGCACGGTTTGCGCCAAACATAGCATAGGGTCAGAAATCATTTTGGACGCTCCCGATGGATCCCCTATGTGACATTGGTCATGTGGAATCTCATTTCAATCTATTCGGAGACAGTGGTAGTGTTAGTGCAAGATAGGTGCACGGTTCGCGCCAAACGTACCATAGGCACAGAAATTGTTTTGGACGCACCTGATGGTACTCCTAGGTGATGAGGCTCAAGTGGATGCTCGTTTTGGTTTGTTTTTAGATAGTGTTCATCATGACCAAAGATAGGTGCACGGTTTAAGCCGAACATATCACAGGCTCAGAAATCATTTCGGATGCACCCGATGGTACTCCTAGGTGACAAGCCTCAAGTGGATGCTCGTTTTGGTCTGTTTACACATAGTGATCATATTGACGCAATATAGGTGCACGGTTTGCGCCGACTGTACCGTAGGCTCAGAAATCATTTCGGACGCACCCGATGGTACTCTTAGGTGATGGGGCTCAAGTGGATGCTCGTTTGAGTTTGTTTGGAGATAGTGCTAATCTTGACGCAAGATAGGTGACGGTTTGCGCTGAACGTACTGTAGGCTCAGAAATCATTTTGGACGCACTCGATGGATCTTTTATGTGACATTGGTCATGTGGAATCTCGTTTCAATCCATTTGGAGACAGTGGTAGTGTCAGTGCAAGATAGGTGCACGGTTTGTGCCAAACGTACCATAGGCACAGAAATCGATTTGGACGCACCCAATGGTACTCCTAGGTGATGAGGCTCAAGTGGATGCTTGTCTTGGTCTGGTTCGAGATGGTGCTAATCTTGACGCAAGACAGCTGCACGATTTGCGTCAAACATACCATAGGCTAAAAATCATTTTGGACGCACCTGATGGATCTCCTTGGTGACATTGGTCATGTGGAATCTCGTTTCAATCCATTTCGAGGTAGTGTTTGTGTCAGTGTAGGATAGGTGCTTGGTTTGTGCCAAACATAGCTCAGAAATCGTTTTAGATGCACCCAATGGTACTTCTAGGTGACGAGGCTCAAGTGGATACTTGTTTCGGTCTATTTGCAGATAGTGCTAATCTTGACGCAAGATAGGTGCATGGTTTGCGCTGAACGTACCACAGGCCCGAAATTGCTTTGGACACACCCGATAGAACACCTAGGTGGCGTAGGTCATGTGGAATCTTATTTTGGTCCGTTTAGAGATGGTGTTAGTATCGGTGCAAGATAGGTGCATGGTTCGTGAGAAACGTACCATAGGCTCAGAAATCATTTTGAACGCACCCGATGGTACTCCTAGGTGACGAGGGTCAAGTGGATGCTCGCTTTGGTCTATTTGAAGAAATTGTTAATCCTCATGCAAGATAGGTGCACGGTTTGCGCCAAACGTAGCATAGGGTCAGAAATCGTTTTGGACACTCCCGATGGATCACCTATGTGACATTGGTCATGTGGAATCTCGTTTCAATCCATTTGGAGATAGTGGTAGTGTTAGTGCAAGATAGGTGCACGGTTCGCGCCAAACGTACCATAGGCACAGAAATTATTTTGGACGCACCCGATGGTACTCCTAGGTGACGAGGCTCAAGTGGATGCTCGTTTTGGTTTGTTTTTAGATATTGTTAATCTTGACCAAAGATATGTGCATGGTTTGCGCCGAACGTATCATAGGCTCAGAAATCGTTTCGGATGCACTCGATGGTACTCCTAGGTGACAAGCCTCAAGTGGATGCTCATTTTGGTCTGTTTGTTCATAGTGATAATATTGATGCAATATAGGTGCACGGTTTGCGCCGAATGTACCATAGGTTTAGAAATCATTTTGGATGCACCCGATGGTTCTCCTAGGTGACGAGGCTCAAGTGTATGCTCGTTTTGGTCTGTTTAGAGATAGTGCTAACCTTGACGCAAGATAGGTGCACGGTTTGCGCCGAACGTACCGTAGGCTCAGAAATCATTTCGGACGCACCCGATGGTACTTTTAGGTGATGAGGCTCAAGTGGATGCTTGTTTGGGTTTGTTTGGAGATAGTGATAATCTTGACGCAAGATAGGTGCACGGTTTGCGCTGAACGTACCGTAGGCTCAGAAATCGTTTTGGACGCACTCGATGGATCTTTTATGTGACATTGGCCATGTGGAATCTCGTTTCAATCCACTTGGAGACAGTGGTAGTGTCAGTGCAAGATAGGTGCACGGTTTGCGCCAAACGTACCATAGGCACAAAAATCGATTTGGACGCACCCAATGGTACTCCTAGGTGATGAGGCTCAAGTGGATGCTCGTCTTGGTCTGGTTGGAGATGGTGCTAATCTTGACGCAAGACAGCTGCACGGTTTACGTCAAACATACCATAGGCTAAAAATCATTTTGGACGCACCCGATGGATCTCCTCGGTGACATTGGTCATGTGGAATCTCGTTTCAATCCATTTTTGAGACAGTGTTTGTGTCAGTGCTGGATAGGTGCTTGGTTTGCGCCAAACGTAGCTCAGAAATCGTTTTAGACGCACCCAATGGTACTTCTAGGTGACGAGGCTCAAGTGGATACTTGTTTCGGTCTATTTGGAGATAGTGCTAATCTTGACGCAAGATAGGTGCATGGTTTGCGCCGAACGTACCACAGGCTCGAAATTGCTTTGGACACACCCGATAGAACACCTAGGTGCCGTGGGTCATGTGGAATCTTATTTTAGTCCATTTAGAGATGGTGTTAGTATCGGTGCAAGGTTGCTGCATGGTTCGTGAGAAACGTACCATAGGCTCAGAAATCATTTTGGACGCACCCGATGGTACTCCTAGGTGACGAGGGTCAAGTGGATGCTCGCTTTGATCTGTTTGAAGAAACTGCTAATCTCACGCAAGATAGGTGCACGGTTTGCGCCAAATGTAGCATAGGGTCAGAAATCATTTTGGATGCTCCCAATGGATCCCCTATGTGACATTGGTCATGTGGAATCTCGTTTCAATACATTTGGAGACAGTGGTAGTGTTAGTGCAAGATAGGTGCACGGTTCGCGCCAAACGTACCATAAGCACAGAAATCGTTTTGGACGCACCCGATGGTACTCCTAGGTGACGAGGCTCAAGCGGATGCTCATTTTGGTTTGTTTTTAGATAGTGTTAATCTTGACCAAAGATAGGTGCACGGTTTGCGCCGAACATACATAGGCTCAGAAATCGTTTCGGATGCACCCGATGGTACTCCTAGGTGACAAGCCTCAAATGGATGCTCGTTTTGGTCTGTTTGGACATAGTGATCATATTGACGCAATATAGGTGCATGGTTCGTGCCGAATGTACCATAGGTTCAGAAATCGTTTTGGACGCACCCGATGGTTCTCCTAGTTGGCGAGGCTCAAGTGTATTCTCGTTTTGGTCTGTTTAGAGATAGTGCCAACCTTGACGCAAGATAGGTGCACGGTTTGCGCCGAACGTACCGTAGGCTCAGAAATCATTTCGGACGGACCCGATGGTACTCTTAGGTGATGGGGCTGAAGTGGATGCTCGTTTGAGTTTGTTTGGAGATAGTGCTAATCTTGACGCAAGATAGGTGCACGGTTTGCGTTGAATGTACCGTAGGCACAGAAATCGTTTTGGACGCACTCGATGGATCTTTTATGTGACATTGGTCATGTGGAATCTCGTTTCAATCCATTTGGAGATAGTGGTAGTGTCAGTGCAAGATAGGTGCACGGTTTGTGCCAAACGTACCATAGGCACAGAAATCAATTTGGACGCACCCAATGGTACTCCTAGGTGATGAGGCTCAAGTGGATGCTCGTCTTGGTTTGGTTGGAGATGGTGCTAATCTTGATGCAAGACAGCTGCACGGTTTGCGTCAAACATACCATAGGCTAAAAAATCATTTTGGACGCACCCGATGGATCTCCTCGGTGACATTGGTCATGTGGAATCTCATTTCAATCCATTTCGAGACAGTGTTTGTGTCAGTGCAGGATAGGTGCTTGGTTTGCGCCAAACGTAGCTCAGAAATCGTTTTAGACGCACCCAATGGTACTTCTACGTGACGAGGCTCAAGTGGATACTTGTTTCGGTCTATTTGGAGATAGTGCTAATCTTGACGCAAGATAGGTGCATGGTTTGCGCCGAACTTACCACAGGCTCGAAATTGCTTTGGACACACCCGATAGAACACCTAGGTGGCGTGGCTCATGTGGAATCTTATTTTGGTCCGTTTAGAGATGGTGTTAGTATCGGTGCAAGATTGGTGCATGGTTCGTGAGAAACGTACCATAGGCTCAGAAATCATTTTGGATGCACCAGATGGTAGTCCTAGGTGACGAGGGTCAAGTGGATGCTCGCTTTGGTCTGTTTGAAGAAATTGTTAATCCTCACGCAAGATAGGTGCACGGTTTGCGCCAAACGTAGCATAGGGTCAGAAATGGTTTTGGACGCTCCCGATGGATCCCCTATGTGACATTTGTCATGTGGAATCTCGTTTCAATCCATTCGGAGACAGTGGTAGTGTTAGTGCAAGATAGGTGCACGGTTCACGCCAAACGTACCATAGGCACAGAAATCGTTTTGGACGCACCTGATGGTACTCCTAGGTGATGAGGCTCAAGTGGATGCTCTTTTTGGTTTGTTTTTAGATAGTGTTAATCTTGACCAAAGATAGGTGCACGGTTTGCGCCGAACATATCACAGGCTCAGAAATCATTTCGGATGCACCCGACGGTACTCCTAGGTGACAAGCCTCAAGTGGATGCTCGTTTTGGTCTGTTTGCACATAGTGATCATATTGACGCAATATAGGTGCACGGTTTGCGCCGAATGTACCATAGGTTCAGAAATCGTTTTGGACGCACCCGATGGTTCTCCTAGGTGACGAGGCTCAAGTGTATTCTCGTTGTGGTCTGTTTAGAGATAGTGCTAACCTTGACGCAAGATAAGTGCACGGTTTGCGCCGAACGTACCGTAGACTCAGAAATCATTTCGGACGCACCCGATGGTACTCTTAGGTGATGGGGCTCAAGTGGATGCTCGTTTGAGTTTGTTTGGAGATAGTGCTAATCTTGACGCAAGATAGGTGCACGGTTTGCGCTGAACGTACTGTAGGCTCAGAAATCATTTTGGACGCACTCGATGGATCTTTTATGTGACATTGGTCATGTGGAATCTCGTTTCAATCCATTTGGAGACTGTGGTAGTGTCAGTGCAAGATAGGTGCACGGTTTGTGCCAAACGTACCATAGGCACAGAAATCAATTTGGACGCACCCAATGGTACTCCTAGGTGATGAGGCTCAAGTGGATGCTCGTCTTGGTTTGGTTGGAGATGGTGCTAATCTTGATGCAAGACAGCTGCACGGTTTGCGTCAAACATACCATAGGCTAAAAAATCATTTTGGACGCACCCGATGGATCTCCTCGGTGACATTGGTCATGTGGAATCTCGTTTCAATCCATTTCAAGACAGTGTTTGTGTCAGTGCAGGATAGGTGCTTGGTTTGCGCCAAACGTAGCTCAGAAATCGTTTTAGACGCACCCAATGGTACTTCTAGGTGACGAGGCTCAAGTGGATACTTGTTTCGGTCTATTTGGAGATAGTGCTAATCTTGACGCATGATAGGTGCATGGTTTGCGCCGAACGTACCAGAGGCTCGAAATTGCTTTGGACACACCCGATAGAACACCTAGGTGGCGTGGGTCATGTGGAATCTTATTTTGGTCTGTTTATAGATGGTGTTAGTATTTGCGCAAGATAGGTGCATGGTTCGTGAGAAACGTACCATAGGCTCAGAAATTGTTTTGGACGCACTCGATGGTACTCCTAGGTGACGATGGTCAAGTCGATTCTCACTGTGGTCTGTTTGAAGAAATTGCTAATCCTCACGCAAGATAGGTGCACAGTTTGCGCCAAACGTAGCATAGGGTCAGAAGTCATTTTGGACGCTCCGGATGCATCACTTGTGTGACATTGGTCATGTGGAGTCTCGTTTCAATCCATCTGGAGACAGTGGTAGTGTTAGTGCAAGATAGGTGCACGGTTCGCGCCAAATGTACCATAGGCACAGAAATCATTTTGGACGCACCCGATGGTACTCCTAGGTGACGAGGCTCAAGTGGATGCTCGTTTTGGTTTGTTTTTAGATAGTGTTAATCTTGACCAAAGATAGGCGCACGGTTTGGGCCGAACGTATCACTGGCTCAGAAATCGTTTCGGATGCACCCGATGGTACTCCTAGGTGACAAGCCTCAAGTGGATGCTCGTTTTGGTCTATTTGGACATAGTGATCATATTGACGCAATATAGGTGCACGGTTTGAGCCAATGTACCATAGGTTCAGAAATCATTTTGGACGCACCCGATGGTTCTCCTGGGTGATGAGGCTCAAGTGTATTCTCGTTTTGGTCTGTTTAGAGATTGTGCTAACCATGACGCAAGATAGTTGCACGGTTTGCGCCAAACGTACCGTAGGCTCAGAAATCGTTTTGGACGCACTTCATGGATCTTTTATGTGACATTGGTCATGTGGAATCTCGTTTCAATCCATTTGGAGACAGTGGTAGTGTCAGTGCAAGATAGGTGCACGGTTTGCGCTAAACGTACCATAGGCACAGAAATCGATTTGGACGCACCCAATGGTACTCCTAGGTGATAAGGCTCAAGTGGATGCTCGTCTTGGTCTGGTTGGAGATGGTGCTAATCTTGATGCAAGACAGCTGCACGGTTTGCGTCAAACATACCATAGGCTAAAAAATCATTTTGGACGCACCCAATGGATCTCCTCGGTGACATTGGTCATGTGGAATCTCGTTTCAATCCATTTCGAGACAGTGTTTTGTGTCAGTGCAGGATAGGTGCTTGGTTTGCGCCAAACATAGCTCAGAAATCGTTTTAGACGCACCCAATGGTACTTCTAGGTGACGAGGCTCAAGTGGATACTTGTTTCGGTCTCTTTGGAGATAGTGCTAATCTTGACGCAAGATAGGTGCATGGTTTGCGCCGAACTTACCACAGGCTTGAAATTGCTTTGGACACACCCGATAGAACACCTAGGTGGCGTGGGTCATGTGGAATCTTATTTTGGTCCGTTTAGAGATGGTGTTAGTATCGGTGCAAGATTGGTGCATGGTTCGTGAGAAACGTACCATAGGCTCAGAAATCGTTTTGGACGCACCCGATGGTACTCCTAGGTGACGAGGGTCAAGTGGATGCTCGCTTTGGCCTGTTTGAAGAAATTGCTAATCCTGACGCAAGATAGGTGCACGGTTTGCGCCAAACGTAGCATAGGGTCAGAAATCGTTTTGGACGCTCCCGATGGATCCCCTATGTGACATTGGTCATGTGGAATCTCATTTCAATCCATTTGGAGACAGTGGTAGTGTTAGTGCAAGATAGGTGCACGGTTCGCGCCAAACGTACCATAGGCACAGAAATCATTTTGGACGCACCCGATGGTACTCCTAGGTGACGAGGCTCAAGTGGATGCTCGTTTTGATTTGTTTTTAGATAGTGTTAATCTTGACCAAAGATAGGTGCATGGTTTGCACCGAACGTATCATAGGCTCAGAAATCGTTTCGGATGCACTCGATGGTACTCCTAGGTGACAAGCCTCAAGTGGATGCTCATTTTGGTCTGTTTGTTCATAGTGATAATATTGATGCAATATAGGTGCACGGTTTGCGCCGAATGTACCATAGGTTTAGAAATCATTTTGGATGCACCCGATGGTTCTCCTAGGTGACGAGGCTCAAGTGTATGCTCGTTTTGGTCTGTTTAGAGATAGTGCTAACCTTGACGCAAGATAGGTGCACGGTTTGCGCCGAACGTACCGTAGGCTCAGAAATCATTTCGGACGCACCCGATGGTACTTTTAGGTGATGAGGCTCAAGTGGATGCTTGTTTGGGTTTGTTTGGAGATAGTGATAATCTTGACGCAAGATAGGTGCACGGTTTGCGCTGAACGTACCGTAGGCTCAGAAATCGTTTTGGGCGCACTCGATGGATCTTTTATGTGACATTGGCCATGTGGAATCTCGTTTCAATCCACTTGGAGACAGTGGTAGTGTCAGTGCAAGATAGGTGCACGGTTTGCGCCAAACGTACCATAGGCACAAAAATCGATTTGGACGCACCCAATGGTACTCCTAGGTGATGAGGCTCAAGTGGATGCTCGTCTTGGTCTGGTTGGAGATGGTGCTAATCTTGACGCAAGACAGCTACACGGTTTACGTCAAACATACCATAGGCTAAAAAATCATTTTGGACGCACCTGATGGATCTCCTCGGTGACATTGGTCATGTGGAATCTCGTTTCAATCCATTTCGAGGTAGTGTTTGTGTCAGTGTAGGATAGGTGCTTGGTTTGTGCCAAACATAGCTCAGAAATCGTTTTAGACGCACCCAATGGTACTTCTAGGTGACGAGGCTCAAGTGGATACTTGTTTCGGTCTATTTGCAGATAGTGCTAATCTTGACGCAAGATAGGTGCATGGTTTGCGCTGAACGTACCACAGGCCCGAAATTGCTTTGGACACACCCGATAGAACACCTAGGTGGCGTAGGTCATGTGGAATCTTATTTTGGTCCGTTTAGAGATGGTGTTAGTATCGGTGCAAGATAGGTGCATGGTTCGTGAGAAACGTACCATAGGCTCAGAAATCGTTTTGGACGCACCCGATGGTACTCCTAGGTGACGAGGGTCAAGTGGATGCTCGCTTTGGTCTATTTGAAGAAATTGTTAATCCTCACGCAAGATAGGTGCACGGTTTGCGCCAAACGTAGCATAGGGTTAGAAATCGTTTTGGACACTCCCGATGGATCACCTATGTGACATTGGTCATGTGGAATCTCGTTTCAATCCATTTGGAGACAATGGTAGTGTTAGTGCAAGATAGGTGCACGGTTCGCGCCAAACGTACCATAGGCACAGAAATTATTTTGGACACACCCGATGGTACTCCTAGGTGACGAGGCTCAAGTGGATGCTCGTTTTGGTTTGTTTTTAGATAGTGTTAATCTTGACCAAAGATAGGTGCATGGTTTGCGCCGAACGTATCATAGGCTCAGAAATCGTTTCGGATGCACTCGATGGTACTCCTAGGTGACAAGCCTCAAGTGGATGCTCATTTTGGTCTGTTTGTTCATAGTGATAATATTGATGCAATATAGGTGCACGGTTTGCGCCGAATGTACCATAGGTTTAGAAATCATTTTGGATGCACCCGATGGTTCTCCTAGGTGACGAGGCTCAAGTGTATGCTCGTTTTGGTCTGTTTAGAGATAGTGCTAACCTTGACGCAAGATAGGTGCACGGTTTGCGCCGAACGTACCGTAGGCTCAGAAATCATTTCGGACGCACCCGATGGTACTTTTAGGTGATGAGGCTCAAGTGGATGCTTGTTTGGGTTTGTTTGGAGATAGTGATAATCTTGACGCAAGATAGGTGCACGGTTTGCGCTGAACGTACCGTAGGCTCAGAAATCGTTTTGGACGCACTCGATGGATCTTTTATGTGACATTGGCCATGTGGAATCTCGTTTCAATCCACTTGGAGACAGTGGTAGTGTCAGTGCAAGATAGGTGCACGGTTTGCGCCAAACGTACCATAGGCACAAAAATCGATTTGGACGCACCCAATGGTACTCCTAGGTGATGAGGCTCAAGTGGATGCTCGTCTTGGTTTGGTTGGAGATGGTGCTAATCTTGACGCAAGACAGCTGCACGGTTTACGTCAAACATACCATAGGCTAAAAATCATTTTGGACGCACCCGATGGATCTCCTCGGTGACATTGGTCATGTGGAATCTCGTTTCAATCCATTTTCGAGACAGTGTTTGTGTCAGTGCTGGATAGGTGCTTGGTTTGCGCCAAACGTAGCTCAGAAATCGTTTTAGACGCACCCAATGGTACTTCTAGGTGACGAGGCTCAAGTGGATACTTGTTTCGGTCTATTTGGAGATAGTGCTAATCTTGACGCACCCGATAGAACACCTAGGTGGCGTGGGTCATGTGGAATCTTATTTTGGTCCATTTAGAGATGGTGTTAGTATCGGTGCAAGGTTGCTGCATGGTTCGTGAGAAACGTACCATAGGCTCAGAAATCATTTTGGACGCACCCGATGGTACTCCTAGGTGACGAGGGTCAAGTGGATGCTCGCTTTGATCTGTTTGAAGAAACTGCTAATCTCACGCAAGATAGGTGCATGGTTTGCGCCAAATGTAGCATAGGGTCAGAAATCATTTTGGACGCTCCCAATGGATCCCCTATGTGACATTGGTCATGTGGAATCTTGTTTCAATACATTTGGAGACAGTGGTAGTGTTAGTGCAAGATAGGTGCACGGTTCGCGCCAAACGTACCATAAGCACAGAAATCGTTTTGGACGCACCCGATGGTACTCCTAGGTGACGAGGCTCAAGCGGATGCTCGTTTTGGTTTGTTTTTAGATAGTGTTAATCTTGACCAAAGATAGGTGCACGGTTTGCGCCGAACATACATAGGCTAAGAAATCGTTTCGGATGCACCCGATGGTACTCCTAGGTGACAAGCCTCAAATGGATGCTCGTTTTGGTCTGTTTGGACATAGTGATCATATTGACGCAATATAGGTGCATGGTTCGTGCCGAATGTACCATAGGTTCAGAAATCGTTTTGGACGCACCCGATGGTTCTCCTAGTTGGCGAGGCTCAAGTGTATTCTCGTTTTGGTCTGTTTAGAGATAGTGCCAACCTTGACGCAAGATAGGTGCACGGTTTGCGCCGAACGTACCGTAGGCTCAGAAATCATTTCGGACGGACCCGATGGTACTCTTAGGTGATGGGGCTGAAGTGGATGCTCGTTTGAGTTTGTTTGGAGATAGTGCTAATCTTGATGCAAGATAGGTGCACGGTTTGCGTTGAACGTACCGTAGGCACAGAAATCGTTTTGGACGCACTCGATGGATCTTTTATGTGACATTGGTCATGTGGAATCTCGTTTCAATCCATTTGGAGATAGTGGTAGTGTCAGTGCAAGATAGGTGCACAGAAATAAATTTGGACGCACCCAATGGTACTCCTAGGTGATGAGGCTCAAGTGGATGCTCGTCTTGGTTTGGTTGGAGATGGTGCTAACCTTGATGCAAGACAGCTGCACGGTTTGCGTCAAACATACCATAGGCTAAAAAATCATTTTGGACGCACCCGATGGATCTCTTCAGTGACATTGGTCATGTGGAATCTCGTTTCAATCCATTTCAAGACAGTGTTTGTGTCAGTGCAGGATAGGTGCTGGGTTTGCGCCAAACGTAGCTCAGAAATCGTTTTAGACACACCCAATGGTACTTCTAGGTGACGAGGCTCAAGTGGATACTTGTTTCGGTCTATTTGGTGATAGTGCTAATCTTGACGCAAGATAGGTGCAGGGTTTGCTTTGGACACACCTGATAGAACACCTAGGTGGTGTGGGTCATTTGGAATCTTATTTTGGTCCGTTTATAGATGGTGTTAGTATCGGTGCAAGATAGGTGTATGGTTCATGAGAAACGTACCATAGGCTCAGAAATCATTTTGGACGCACCCGATGGTACTCCTAGGTGACAATGGTCAAGTGGATGCTCACTGTGGTCTGTTTGAAGAAATTGCTAATCCTCACGCAAGATAGGTGCACGGTTTGCGCCAAACGTAGCATAGTGTCAGAAATCGTTTTGGACGCTCCCGATGCATCACTTATGTGACATTGGTCATGTGGAGTCTCGTTTCAATCCATTTGGAGACAGTGGTAGTGTTAGTGCAAGATAGGTGCACGGTTCGCGCCAAACGTACCATAGGCACAGAAATCATTTTGGACGCACCCGATGGTACTCCTAGGTCACGAGGCTCAAGTGGATGCTCGTTTTGGTTTGTTTTTAGATAGTGTTAATCTTGACCAAAGATAGGTGCACGGTTTGGGCCGAACGTATCACTGGCTCAGAAATCGTTTCGGATGCACCCGATGGTACTCCTGGGTGACAAGCCTCAAGTGGATGCTCGTTTTGGTCTGTTTGGACATAGTGATCATATTGACGCAATATAGGTGCACGGTTTGAGCCGAATGTACCATAGGTTCAGAAATCGTTTTGGACGCACCCGATGGTTCTCCTAGGTGATGAGGCTCAAGTGTATTCTCGTTTTGGTCTGTTTAGAGATAGTGCTAACCATGACGCAAGATAGGTGCACGGTTTGCGCCAAACGTACCGTAGGCTCAGAAATCGTTTTGGACGCACTTGATGGATCTTTTATGTGACATTGGTCATGTGGAATCTCGTTTCAATCCATTTGGAGACAGTGGTAGTGTCAGCGCAAGATAGGTGCACGGTTTGCGCTAAACGTACCATAGGCACAGAAATCGATTTGGACGCACCCAATGGTACTCCTAGGTGATAAGGCTCAAGTGAATGCTCGTCTTGGTCTGGTTTGAGATGGTGCTAATCTTGACGCAAGACAGCTGCACGGTTTGCGTCAAACATACCATAGGCTAAAAAATCATTTTGGACGCACCCGATGGATCTCCTCGGTGACATTGGTCATGTGGAATCTCGTTTCAATCCATTTCGAGACAGTGTTTGTGTCAGTGCAGGATAGGTGCTTGGTTTGCGCCAAACGTAGCTCAGAAATCGTTTTAGACGCACCCAATGGTACTTCTAGGTGACGAGGCTCAAGTGGATACTTGTTTCGGTCTATTTGGAGATAGTGCTAATCTTGACGCAAGATAGGTGCATGGTTTGCGCCGAACTTACCACAGGCTCGAAATTGCTTTGGACACACCCGATAGAACACCTAGGTGGCGTGGCTCATGTGGAATCTTATTTTGGTCCGTTTAGAGATGGTGTTAGTATCGGTGCAAGATTGGTGCATGGTTCGTGAGAAACGTACCATAGGCTCAGAAATTGTTTTGGACGTACCAGATGGTACTCCTAGGTGACAAGGGTCAAGTGGATGCTCGCTTTGGTCTGTTTGAAGAAATTGTTAATCCTCACGCAAGATAGGTGCACGGTTTGCGCCAAACGTAGCATAGGGTCAGAAATCGTTTTGGACGCTCCCGATGGATCCCCTATGTGACATTTGTCATGTGGAATCTCGTTTCAATCCATTCGAAGACAGTGGTAGTGTTAGTGCAAGATAGGTGCACGGTTCACGCCAAACGTACCATAGGCACAGAAATCGTTTTGGACGCACCTGATGGTACTCCTAGGTGATGAGGCTCAAGTGGATGCTCGTTTTGGTTTGTTTTTAGATAGTGTTAATCTTGACCAAAGATAGGTGCACGGTTTGCGCCGAACATATCACAGGCTCAGAAATCATTTCGGATGCACCCGACGGTACTCCTAGGTGACAAGCCTCAAGTGGATGCTCGTTTTGGTCTGTTTGCACATAGTGATCATATTGACGCAATATAGGTGCACGGTTTGCGCCGAATGTACCATAGGTTCAGAAATCGTTTTGGACACACCCGATGGTTCTCCTAGGTGACGAGGCTCAAGTGTATTCTCGTTGTGGTCTGTTTAGCGATAGTGCTAACCTTGACGCAAGATAAGTTCACGGTTTGCGCCGAACGTACCGTAGGCTCAGAAATCATTTCGGACGCACCCGATGGTACTCTTAGGTGATGGGGCTCAAGTGGATGCTCGTTTGAGTTTGTTTGGAGATAGTGCTAATCTTGACGCAAGATAGGTGCACGGTTTGCGCTGAATGTACTGTAGGCTCAGAAATCATTTTGGACGCACTCGATGGATCTTTTATGTGACATTGGTCATGTGGAATCTCGTTTCAATCCATTTGGAGACTGTGGTAGTGTCAGTGCAAGATAGGTGCACGGTTTGTGCCAAACGTACCATAGGCACATAAATCAATTTGGACGCACCCAATGGTACTCCTAGGTGATGAGGCTCAAGTGGATGCTCGTCTTGGTTTGGTTGGAGATGGTGCTAATCTTGATGCAAGACAGCTGCACGGTTTGCGTCAAACATACCATAGGCTAAAAAATCATTTTGGACGCACCCGATGGATCTCCTCGGTGACATTGGTCATGTGGAATCTCGTTTCAATCCATTTCAAGACAGTGTTTGTGTCAGTGCAGGATAGGTGCTTGGTTTGCGCCAAACGTAGCTCAGAAATCGTTTTAGACGCACCCAATGGTACTTCTAGGTGACGAGGCTCAAGTGGATACTTGTTTCGGTCTATTTGGAGATAGTGCTAATCTTGACGCATGATAGGTGCATGGTTTGCACCGAACGTACCATAGGCTCGAAATTGCTTTGGACACACCCGATAGAACACCTAGGTGGCGTGGGTCATGTGGAATCTTATTTTGGTCTGTTTATAGATGGTGTTAGTATCGGCGCAAGATAGGTGCATGGTTCGTGAGAAACGTACCATAGGCTCAGAAATTGTTTTGGACGCACTCGATGGTACTCCTAGGTGACGATGGTCAAGTCGATGCTCACTGTGGTCTATTTGAAGAAATTGCTAATCCTCACGCAAGATAGGTGCACAGTTTGCGCCAAACGTAGCATAGGGTCAGAAGTCATTTTGGACGCTCCGGATGCATCACTTGTGTGACATTGGTCATGTGGAGTCTCGTTTCAATCCATCTGGAGACAGTGGTAGTGTTAGTGCAAGATAGTTGCACGGTTCGCGCCAAACGTACCATAGGCACAGAAATCATTTTGGACGCACCCGATGGTACTCCTAGGTGACGAGGCTCAAGTGGATGCTCGTTTTGGTTTGTTTTTAGATAGTGTTAATCTTGACCAAAGATAGGCGCACGGTTTGGGCCGAACGTATCACTGGCTCAGAAATCGTTTCGGATGCACCCGATGGTACTCCTAGGTGACAAGCCTCAAGTGGATGCTCGTTTTGGTCTATTTGGACATAGTGATCATATTGACGCAATATAGGTGCACGGTTTGAGCCAATGTACCATAGGTTCAGAAATCATTTTGGACGCACCCGATGGTTCTCCTGGGTGATGAGGCTCAAGTGTATTCTCGTTTTGGTCTGTTTAGAGATAGTGCTAACCATGACGCAAGATAGTTGCACGGTTTGCGCCAAACGTACCGTAGGCTCAGAAATCGTTTTGGACGCACTTGATGGATCTTTTATGTGACATTGGTCATGTGGAATCTCGTTTCAATCCATTTGGAGACAGTGGTAGTGTCAGTGCAAGATAGGTGCACGGTTTGCGCTAAACGTACCATAGGCACAGAAATCGATTTGGACGCACCCAATGGTACTCCTAGGTGATAAGGCTCAAGTGGATGCTCGTCTTGGTCTGGTTGGAGATGGTGCTAATCTTGACGCAAGACAGCTGCACGGTTTGTGTCAAACATACCATAGGCTAAAAAATCATTTTGGACGCACCCGATGGATCTCCTCGGTGACATTGGTCATGTGGAATCTCGTTTCAATCCATTTCGAGACAGTGTTTGTGTCAGTGCAGGATAGGTGCTTGGTTTGCGCCAAACGTAGCTCAGAAATCGTTTTAGACGCACCCAATGGTACTTCTAGGTGACGAGGCTCAAGTGGATACTTGTTTCGGTCTCTTTGGAGATAGTGCTAATCTTGACGCAAGATAGGTGCATGGTTTGCGCCGAACTTACCACAGGCTCGAAATTGCTTTGGACACACCCGATAGAACACCTAGGTGGCGTGGGTCATGTGGAATCTTATTTTGGTCCGTTTAGAGATGGTGTTAGTATCGGTGCAAGATTGGTGCATGGTTCGTGAGAAACGTACCATAGGCTCAGAAATCGTTTTGGACGCACCCGATGGTACTCCTAGGTGACGAGGGTCAAGTGGATGCTCGCTTTGGTCTGTTTGAAGAAATTGCTAATCCTGACGCAAGATAGGTGCACGGTTTGCGCCAAACGTAGCATAGGGTCAGAAATCATTTTGGACGCTCCCGATGGATCCCCTATGTGACATTGGTCATGTGGAATCTCGTTTCAATCCATTTGGAGACAGTGGTAGTGTTAGTGCAAGATAGGTGCACGGTTCGCGCCAAACGTACCATAGGCACAGAAATTGTTTTGGACGCACCTGATGGTACTCCGAGGTGATGTGGCTCAAGTGGATGCTCGTTTTGGTTTGTTTTTAGATAGTGTTCATCATGACCAAAGATAGGTGCACGGTTTAAGCCGAACATATCACAGGCTCAGAAATCATTTCGGATGCACCCGATGGTACTCCTAGGTGACAAGCCTCAAGTGGATGCTCGTTTTGGTCTGTTTGCACATAGTGATCATATTGACGCAATATAGGTGCACGGTTTGCGCCGAATGTACCGTAGGCTCAGAAATCATTTCGGACGCACCCGATGGTACTCTTAGGTGATGGGGCTCAAGTGGATGCTCGTTTGAGTTTGTTTGGAGATAGTGCTAATCTTGACGCAAGATAGGTGACGGTTTGCGCTGAACGTACTGTAGGCTCAGAAATCATGTTGGACGCACTCGATGGATCTTTTATGTGACATTGGTCATGTGGAATCTCGTTTCAATCCATTTGGAGACAGTGGTAGTGTCAGTGCAAGATAGGTGCACGGTTTGTGCCAAACGTACCATAGGCACAGAAATCGATTTGGACGCACCCAATGGTACTCCTAGGTGATGAGGCTCAAGTGGATGCTTGTCTTGGTCTGGTTCGAGATGGTGCTAATCTTGACGCAAGACAGCTGCACGATTTGCGTCAAACATACCATAGGCTAAAAATCATTTTGGACGCACCTGATGGATCTCCTTGGTGACATTGGTCATGTGGAATCTCGTTTCAATCCATTTCGAGGTAGTGTTTGTGTCAGTGTAGGATAGGTGCTTGGTTTGTGCCAAACATAGCTCAGAAATCGTTTTAGACGCACCCAATGGTACTTCTAGGTGACGAGGCTCAAGTGGATACTTGTTTCGGTCTATTTGCAGATAGTGCTAATCTTGACGCAAGATAGGTGCATGGTTTGCGCTGAACGTACCACAGGCCCGAAATTGCTTTGGACACACCCGATAGAACACCTAGGTGGCGTAGGTCATGTGGAATCTTATTTTGGTCCGTTTAGAGATGGTGTTAGTATCGGTGCAAGATAGGTGCATGGTTCGTGAGAAACGTACCATAGGCTCAGAAATCGTTTTGGACGCACCCGATGGTACTCCTAGGTGACGAGGGTCAAGTGGATGCTCGCTTTGGTCTATTTGAAGAAATTGTTAATCCTCACGCAAGATAGGTGCACGGTTTGCGCCAAACGTAGCATAGGGTCAGAAATCGTTTTGGACACGCCCGATGGATCACCTATGTGACATTGGTCATGTGGAATCTCGTTTCAATCCATTTGGAGACAGTGGTAGTGTTAGTGCAAGATAGGTGCACGGTTCGCGCCAAACGTACCATAGGCACAGAAATTATTTTGGACGCACCCGATGGTACTCCTAGGTGACGAGGCTCAAGTGGATGCTCGTTTTGGTTTGTTTTTAGATATTGTTAATCTTGACCAAAGATAGGTGCATGGTTTGCGCCGAACGTATCATAGGCTCAGAAATCGTTTCGGATGCACTCGATGGTACTCCTAGGTGACAAGCCTCAAGTGGATGCTCATTTTGGTCTGTTTGTTCATAGTGATAATATTGATGCAATATAGGTGCACGGTTTGCGCCGAATGTACCATAGGTTTAGAAATCATTTTGGATGCACCCGATGGTTCTCCTAGGTGACGAGGCTCAAGTGTATGCTCGTTTTGGTCTGTTTAGAGATAGTGCTAACCTTGACGCAAGATAGGTGCACGGTTTGCGCCGAACGTACCGTAGGCTCAGAAATCATTTCGGACGCACCCGATGGTACTTTTAGGTGATGAGGCTCAAGTGGATGCTTGTTTGGGTTTGTTTGGAGATAGTGATAATCTTGACGCAAGATAGGTGCACGGTTTGCGCTGAACGTACCGTAGGCTCAGAAATCGTTTTGGACGCACTCGATGGATCTTTTATGTGACATTGGCCATGTGGAATCTCGTTTCAATCCACTTGGAGACAGTGGTAGTGTCAGTGCAAGATAGGTGCACGGTTTGCGCCAAACGTACCATAGGCACAAAAATCGATTTGGACGCACCCAATGGTACTCCTAGGTGATGAGGCTCAAGTGGATGCTCGTCTTGGTCTGGTTGGAGATGGTGCTAATCTTGACGCAAGACAGCTGCACGGTTTACGTCAAACATACCATAGGCTAAAAATCATTTTGGACGCACCCGATGGATCTCCTCGGTGACATTGGTCATGTGGAATCTCGTTTCAATCCATTTTCGAGACAGTGTTTGTGTCAGTGCTGGATAGGTGCTTGGTTTGCGCCAAACGTAGCTCAGAAATCGTTTTAGACGCACCCAATGGTACTTCTAGGTGACGAGGCTCAAGTGGATACTTGTTTCGGTCTATTTGGAGATAGTGCTAATCTTGACGCAAGATAGGTGCATGGTTTGCGCCGAACGTACCACAGGCTCGAAATTGCTTTGGACACACCCGATAGAACACCTAGGTGGCGTGGGTCATGTGGAATCTTATTTTGGTCCATTTAGAGATGGTGTTAGTATCGGTGCAAGGTTGCTGCATGGTTCGTGAGAAACGTACCATAGGCTCAGAAATCATTTTGGACGCACCCGATGGTACTCCTAGGTGACGAGGGTCAAGTGGATGCTCGCTTTGATCTGTTTGAAGAAACTGCTAATCTCACGCAAGATAGGTGCACGGTTTGCGCCAAATGTAGCATAGGGTCAGAAATCATTTTGGACGCTCCCAATGGATCCCCTATGTGACATTGGTCATGTGGAATCTCGTTTCAATACATTTGGAGACAGTGGTAGTGTTAGTGCAAGATAGGTGCACGGTTCGCGCCAAACGTACCATAAGCACAGAAATCGTTTTGGACGCACCCGATGGTACTCCTAGGTGACGAGGCTCAAGCGGATGCTCGTTTTGGTTTGTTTTTAGATAGTGTTAATCTTGACCAAAGATAGGTGCACGGTTTGCGCCGAACATACATAGGCTCAGAAATCGTTTCGGATGCACCCGATGGTACTCCTAGGTGACAAGCCTCAAATGGATGCTCGTTTTGGTCTGTTTGGACATAGTGATCATATTGACGCAATATAGGTGCATGGTTCGTGCCGAATGTACCATAGGTTCAGAAATCGTTTTGGACGCACCCGATGGTTCTCCTAGTTGGCGAGGCTCAAGTGTATTCTCGTTTTGGTCTGTTTAGAGATAGTGCTAACCATGACGCAAGATAGTTGCACGGTTTGCGCCAAACGTACCGTAGGCTCAGAAATCGTTTTGGACGCACTTGATGGATCTTTTATGTGACATTGGTCATGTGGAATCTCGTTTCAATCCATTTGGAGACAGTGGTAGTGTCAGTGCAAGATAGGTGCACGGTTTGCGCTAAACGTACCATAGGCACAGAAATCGATTTGGACGCACCCAATGGTACTCCTAGGTGATAAGGCTCAAGTGGATGCTCGTCTTGGTCTGGTTGGAGATGGTGCTAATCTTGACGCAAGACAGCTGCACGGTTTGTGTCAAACATACCATAGGCTAAAAAATCATTTTGGACGCACCCGATGGATCTCCTCGGTGACATTGGTCATGTGGAATCTCGTTTCAATCCATTTCGAGACAGTGTTTGTGTCAGTGCAGGATAGGTGCTTGGTTTGCGCCAAACGTAGCTCAGAAATCGTTTTAGACGCACCCAATGGTACTTCTAGGTGACGAGGCTCAAGTGGATACTTGTTTCGGTCTCTTTGGAGATAGTGCTAATCTTGACGCAAGATAGGTGCATGGTTTGCGCCGAACTTACCACAGGCTCGAAATTGCTTTGGACACACCCGATAGAACACCTAGGTGGCGTGGGTCATGTGGAATCTTATTTTGGTCCGTTTAGAGATGGTGTTAGTATCGGTGCAAGATTGGTGCATGGTTCGTGAGAAACGTACCATAGGCTCAGAAATCGTTTTGGACGCACCCGATGGTACTCCTAGGTGACGAGGGTCAAGTGGATGCTCGCTTTGGTCTGTTTGAAGAAATTGCTAATCCTGACGCAAGATAGGTGCACGGTTTGCGCCAAACGTAGCATAGGGTCAGAAATCATTTTGGACGCTCCCGATGGATCCCCTATGTGACATTGGTCATGTGGAATCTCGTTTCAATCCATTTGGAGACAGTGGTAGTGTTAGTGCAAGATAGGTGCACGGTTCGCGCCAAACGTACCATAGGCACAGAAATTGTTTTGGACGCACCTGATGGTACTCCGAGGTGATGAGGCTCAAGTGGATGCTCGTTTTGGTTTGTTTTTAGATAGTGTTCATCATGACCAAAGATAGGTGCACGGTTTAAGCCGAACATATCACAGGCTCAGAAATCATTTCGGATGCACCCGATGGTACTCCTAGGTGACAAGCCTCAAGTGGATGCTCGTTTTGGTCTGTTTGCACATAGTGATCATATTGACGCAATATAGGTGCACGGTTTGCGCCGAATGTACCGTAGGCTCAGAAATCATTTCGGACGCACCCGATGGTACTCTTAGGTGATGGGGCTCAAGTGGATGCTCGTTTGAGTTTGTTTGGAGATAGTGCTAATCTTGACGCAAGATAGGTGACGGTTTGCGCTGAACGTACTGTAGGCTCAGAAATCATGTTGGACGCACTCGATGGATCTTTTATGTGACATTGGTCATGTGGAATCTCGTTTCAATCCATTTGGAGACAGTGGTAGTGTCAGTGCAAGATAGGTGCACGGTTTGTGCCAAACGTACCATAGGCACAGAAATCGATTTGGACGCACCCAATGGTACTCCTAGGTGATGAGGCTCAAGTGGATGCTTGTCTTGGTCTGGTTCGAGATGGTGCTAATCTTGACGCAAGACAGCTGCACGATTTGCGTCAAACATACCATAGGCTAAAAATCATTTTGGACGCACCTGATGGATCTCCTTGGTGACATTGGTCATGTGGAATCTCGTTTCAATCCATTTCGAGGTAGTGTTTGTGTCAGTGTAGGATAGGTGCTTGGTTTGTGCCAAACATAGCTCAGAAATCGTTTTAGACGCACCCAATGGTACTTCTAGGTGACGAGGCTCAAGTGGATACTTGTTTCGGTCTATTTGCAGATAGTGCTAATCTTGACGCAAGATAGGTGCATGGTTTGCGCTGAACGTACCACAGGCCCGAAATTGCTTTGGACACACCCGATAGAACACCTAGGTGGCGTAGGTCATGTGGAATCTTATTTTGGTCCGTTTAGAGATGGTGTTAGTATCGGTGCAAGATAGGTGCATGGTTCGTGAGAAACGTACCATAGGCTCAGAAATCGTTTTGGACGCACCCGATGGTACTCCTAGGTGACGAGGGTCAAGTGGATGCTCGCTTTGGTCTATTTGAAGAAATTGTTAATCCTCACGCAAGATAGGTGCACGGTTTGCGCCAAACGTAGCATAGGGTCAGAAATCGTTTTGGACACGCCCGATGGATCACCTATGTGACATTGGTCATGTGGAATCTCGTTTCAATCCATTTGGAGACAGTGGTAGTGTTAGTGCAAGATAGGTGCACGGTTCGCGCCAAACGTACCATAGGCACAGAAATTATTTTGGACGCACCCGATGGTACTCCTAGGTGACGAGGCTCAAGTGGATGCTCGTTTTGGTTTGTTTTTAGATATTGTTAATCTTGACCAAAGATAGGTGCATGGTTTGCGCCGAACGTATCATAGGCTCAGAAATCGTTTCGGATGCACTCGATGGTACTCCTAGGTGACAAGCCTCAAGTGGATGCTCATTTTGGTCTGTTTGTTCATAGTGATAATATTGATGCAATATAGGTGCACGGTTTGCGCCGAATGTACCATAGGTTTAGAAATCATTTTGGATGCACCCGATGGTTCTCCTAGGTGACGAGGCTCAAGTGTATGCTCGTTTTGGTCTGTTTAGAGATAGTGCTAACCTTGACGCAAGATAGGTGCACGGTTTGCGCCGAACGTACCGTAGGCTCAGAAATCATTTCGGACGCACCCGATGGTACTTTTAGGTGATGAGGCTCAAGTGGATGCTTGTTTGGGTTTGTTTGGAGATAGTGATAATCTTGACGCAAGATAGGTGCACGGTTTGCGCTGAACGTACCGTAGGCTCAGAAATCGTTTTGGACGCACTCGATGGATCTTTTATGTGACATTGGCCATGTGGAATCTCGTTTCAATCCACTTGGAGACAGTGGTAGTGTCAGTGCAAGATAGGTGCACGGTTTGCGCCAAACGTACCATAGGCACAAAAATCGATTTGGACGCACCCAATGGTACTCCTAGGTGATGAGGCTCAAGTGGATGCTCGTCTTGGTCTGGTTGGAGATGGTGCTAATCTTGACGCAAGACAGCTGCACGGTTTACGTCAAACATACCATAGGCTAAAAATCATTTTGGACGCACCCGATGGATCTCCTCGGTGACATTGGTCATGTGGAATCTCGTTTCAATCCATTTTCGAGACAGTGTTTGTGTCAGTGCTGGATAGGTGCTTGGTTTGCGCCAAACGTAGCTCAGAAATCGTTTTAGACGCACCCAATGGTACTTCTAGGTGACGAGGCTCAAGTGGATACTTGTTTCGGTCTATTTGGAGATAGTGCTAATCTTGACGCAAGATAGGTGCATGGTTTGCGCCGAACGTACCACAGGCTCGAAATTGCTTTGGACACACCCGATAGAACACCTAGGTGGCGTGGGTCATGTGGAATCTTATTTTGGTCCATTTAGAGATGGTGTTAGTATCGGTGCAAGGTTGCTGCATGGTTCGTGAGAAACGTACCATAGGCTCAGAAATCATTTTGGACGCACCCGATGGTACTCCTAGGTGACGAGGGTCAAGTGGATGCTCGCTTTGATCTGTTTGAAGAAACTGCTAATCTCACGCAAGATAGGTGCACGGTTTGCGCCAAATGTAGCATAGGGTCAGAAATCATTTTGGACGCTCCCAATGGATCCCCTATGTGACATTGGTCATGTGGAATCTCGTTTCAATACATTTGGAGACAGTGGTAGTGTTAGTGCAAGATAGGTGCACGGTTCGCGCCAAACGTACCATAAGCACAGAAATCGTTTTGGACGCACCCGATGGTACTCCTAGGTGACGAGGCTCAAGCGGATGCTCGTTTTGGTTTGTTTTTAGATAGTGTTAATCTTGACCAAAGATAGGTGCACGGTTTGCGCCGAACATACATAGGCTCAGAAATCGTTTCGGATGCACCCGATGGTACTCCTAGGTGACAAGCCTCAAATGGATGCTCGTTTTGGTCTGTTTGGACATAGTGATCATATTGACGCAATATAGGTGCATGGTTCGTGCCGAATGTACCATAGGTTCAGAAATCGTTTTGGACGCACCCGATGGTTCTCCTAGTTGGCGAGGCTCAAGTGTATTCTCGTTTTGGTCTGTTTAGAGATAGTGCCAACCTTGACGCAAGATAGGTGCACGGTTTGCGCCGAACGTACCGTAGGCTCAGAAAACATTTCGGACGGACCCGATGGTACTCTTAGGTGATGGGGCCGAAGTGGATGCTCGTTTGAGTTTGTTTGGAGATAGTGCTAATCTTGACGCAAGATAGGTGCACGGTTTGCGTTGAACGTACCGTAGGCACAGAAATCGTTTTGGACGCACTCGATGGATCTTTTATGTGACATTGGTCATGTGGAATCTCGTTTCAATCCATTTGGAGATAGTGGTAGTGTCAGTGCAAGATAGGTGCACGGTTTGTGCCAAACGTACCATAGGCACAGAAATCGATTTGGACGCACCCAATGGTACTCCTAGGTGATGAGGCTCAAGTGGATGCTCGTCTTGGTTTGGTTGGAGATGGTGCTAACCTTGATGCAAGACAGCTGCACGGTTTGCGTCAAACATACCATAGGCTAAAAATTCATTTTGGACGCACCCGATGGATCTCTTCAGTGACATTGGTCATGTGGAATCTCGTTTCAATCCATTTCAAGACAGTGTTTGTGTCAGTGCAGGATAGGTGCTGGGTTTGCGCCAAACGTAGCTCAGAAATCGTTTTAGACGCACCCAATGGTACTTCTCGGTGACGAGGCTCAAGTGGATACTTGTTTCGGTCTATTTGGTGATAGTGCTAATCTTGACGCAAGATAGGTGCAGGGTTTGCGCCGAACGTACCATAGGCTCGAAATTGCTTTGGACACACCTGATAGAACACCTAAGTGGTGTGGGTCATGTGGAATCTTATTTTGGTCCGTTTATAGATGGTGTTAGTATCGGTGCAAGATAGGTGTATGGTTCGTGAGAAACGTACCATAGGCTCAGAAATCATTTTGGACGCACCCGATGGTACTCCTAGGTGACAATGGTCAAGTGGATGCTCACTGTGGTCTGTTTGAAGAAATTGCTAATCCTCATGCAAGATAGGTGCACGGTTTGCACCAAACGTAGCATAGTGTCAGAAATCATTTTGGACGCTCCCGATGCATCACTTATGTGACATTGGTCATGTGGAGTCTCGTTTCAATCCATTTGGAGACAGTGGTAGTGTTAGTGCAAGATAGGTGCACGGTTCGCGCCAAACGTACCATAGGCACAGAAATCATTTTGGACGCACCCGATGGTACTCCTAGGTGACGAGGCTCAAGTGGATGCTCATTTTGGTTTGTTTTTAGATAGTGTTAATCTTGACCAAAGATAGGTGCACGGTTTGGGCCGAACGTATCACTGGCTCAGAAATCGTTTCGGATGCACCCGATGGTACTCCTGGGTGACAAGCCTCAAGTGGATGCTCGTTTTGGTCTGTTTGGACATAGTGATCATATTGACGCAATATAGGTGCACGGTTTGAGCCGAATGTACCATAGGTTCAGAAATCGTTTTGGACGCACCCGATGGTTCCCCTAGGTGATGAGGCTCAAGTGTATTCTCGTTTTGGTCTGTTTAGAGATAGTGCTAACCATGACGCAAGATAGGTGCACGGTTTGCGCCAAACGTACCGTAGGCTCAGAAATCGTTTTGGACGCACTTGATGGATCTTTTATGTGACATTGGTCATGTGGAATCTCGTTTCAATCCATTTGGAGACAGTGGTAGTGTCAACGCAAGATAGGTGCACGGTTTGCGCTAAACGTACCATAGGCACAGAAATCGATTTGGACGCACCCAATGGTACTCCTAGGTGATAAGGCTCAAGTGGATGCTCGTCTTGGTCTGGTTGGAGATGGTGCTAATCTTGACGCAAGACAGCTGCACGGTTTGCGTCAAACATACCATAGGCTAAAAAATCATTTTGGACGCACCCGATGGATCTCCTCGGTGACATTGGTCATGTGGAATCTCATTTCAATCCATTTCGAGACAGTGTTTGTGTCTGTGCAGGATAGGTGCTTGGTTTGCGCCAAACGTAGCTCAGAAATCGTTTTAGACGCACCCAATGGTACTTCTACGTGACGAGGCTCAAGTGCATACTTGTTTCGGTCTATTTGGAGATAGTGCTAATCTTGACGCAAGATAGGTGCATGGTTTGCGCCGAACTTACCACAGGCTCGAAATTGCTTTGGACACACCTGATAGAACACCTAGGTGGCGTGGCTCATGTGGAATCTTATTTTGGTCCGTTTAGAGATGGTGTTAGTATCGGTGCAAGATTGGTGCATGGTTCGTGAGAAACGTACCATAGGCTCAGAAATCGTTTTGGACGCACCAGATGGTAGTCCTAGGTGACGAGGGTCAAGTGGATGCTCGCTTTGGTCTGTTTGAAGAAATTGTTAATCCTCACGCAAGATAGGTGCACGGTTTGCGCCAAACGTAGCATAGGGTCAGAAATCGTTTTGGACGCTCCCGATGGATCCCCTATGTGACATTTGTCATGTGGAATCTCGTTTCAATCCATTCGGAGACAGTGGTAGTGTTAGTGCAAGATAGGTGCACGGTTCACGCCAAACGTACCATAGGCACAGAAATCGTTTTGGACGCACCTGATGGTACTCCTAGGTGATGAGGCTCAAGTGGATGCTCTTTTTGGTTTGTTTTTAGATAGTGTTAATCTTGACCAAAGATAGGTGCACGGTTTGCGCCGAACATATCACAGGCTCAGAAATCATTTCGGATGCACCCGACGGTACTCCTAGGTGACAAGCCTCAAGTGGATGCTCGTTTTGGTCTGTTTGCACATAGTGATCATATTGACGCAATATAGGTGCACGGTTTGCGCCGAATGTACCATAGGTTCAGAAATCGTTTTGGACGCACCCGATGGTTCTCCTAGGTGACGAGGCTCAAGTGTATTCTCGTTGTGGTCTGTTTAGAGATAGTGCTAACCTTGACGCAAGATAAGTGCACGGTTTGCGCCGAACGTACCGTAGACTCAGAAATCATTTCGGACGCACCCGATGGTACTCTTAGGTGATGGGGCTCAAGTGGATGCTCGTTTGAGTTTGTTTGGAGATAGTGCTAATCTTGACGCAAGATAGGTGCACGGTTTGCGCTGAACGTACTGTAGGCTCAGAAATCATTTTGGACGCACTCGATGGATCTTTTATGTGACATTGGTCATGTGGAATCTCGTTTCAATCCATTTGGAGACTGTGGTAGTGTCAGTGCAAGATAGGTGCACGGTTTGTGCCAAACGTACCATAGGCACAGAAATAAATTTGGACGCACCCAATGGTACTCCTAGGTGATGAGGCTCAAGTGGATGCTCGTCTTGGTTTGGTTGGAGATGGTGCTAATCTTGATGCAAGACAGCTGCACGGTTTGCGTCAAACATACCATAGGCTAAAAAATCATTTTGGACGCACCCGATGGATCTCCTCGGTGACATTGGTCATGTGGAATCTCGTTTCAATCCATTTCAAGACAGTGTTTGTGTCAGCGCAGGATAGGTGCTTGGTTTGCGCCAAACGTAGCTCAGAAATCGTTTTAGACGCACCCAATGGTACTTCTAGGTGACGAGGCTCAAGTGGATACTTGTTTCGGTCTATTTGGAGATAGTGCTAATCTTGACGCATGATAGGTGCATGGTTTGCGCCGAACGTACCATAGGCTCGAAATTGCTTTGGACACACCCGATAGAACACCTAGGTGGCGTGGGTCATGTGGAATCTTATTTTGGTCTGTTTATAGATGGTGTTAGTATCGGCGCAAGATAGGTGCATGGTTCGTGAGAAACGTACCATAGGCTCAGAAATTGTTTTGGACGCACTCGATGGTACTCCTAGGTGACGATGGTCAAGTCGATGCTCACTGTGGTCTGTTTGAAGAAATTGCTAATCCTCACGCAAGATAGGTGCACAGTTTGCGCCAAACGTAGCATAGGGTCAGAAGTCATTTTGGACGCTCCGGATGCATCACTTGTGTGACATTGGTCATGTGGAGTCTCGTTTCAATCCATCTGGAGACAGTGGTAGTGTTAGTGCAAGATAGGTGCACGGTTCGCGCCAAACGTACCATAGGCACAGAAATCATTTTGGACGCACCCGATGGTACTCCTAGGTGACGAGGCTCAAGTGGATGCTCGTTTTGGTTTGTTTTTAGATAGTGTTAATCTTGACCAAAGATAGGCACACGGTTTGGGCCGAACGTATCACTGGCTCAGAAATCGTTTCGGATGCACCCGATGGTACTCCTAGGTGACAAGCCTCAAGTGGATGCTCGTTTTGGTCTATTTGGACATAGTGATCATATTGACGCAATATAGGTGCACGGTTTGAGCCAATGTACCATAGGTTCAGAAATCATTTTGGACGCACCCGATGGTTCTCCTAGGTGATGAGGCTCAAGTGTATTCTCGTTTTGGTCTGTTTAGAGATAGTGCTAACCATGATGCAAGATAGTTGCACGGTTTGCGCCAAACGTACCGTAGGCTCAGAAATCGTTTTGGACGCACTTGATGGATCTTTTATGTGACATTGGTCATGTGGAATCTCATTTCAATCCATTTGGAGACAGTGGTAGTGTCAGTGCAAGATAGGTGCACGGTTTGCGCTCAACGTACCATAGGCACAGAAATCGATTTGGACGCACCCAATGGTACTCCTAGGTGATAAGGCTCAAGTGGATGCTCGTCTTGGTCTGGTTGGAGATGGTGCTAATCTTGACGCAAGACAGCTGCACGGTTTGCGTCAAACATACCATAGGCTAAAAAATCATTTTGGACGCACCCGATGGATCTCCTCGGTGACATTGGTCATGTGGAATCTCGTTTCAATCCATTTCGAGACAGTGTTTGTGTCAGTGCAGGATAGGTGCTTGGTTTGCTCCAAATGTAGCTTAGAAATCGTTTTAGACGCACCCAATGGTACTTCTAGGTGACGAGGCTCAAGTGGATACTTGTTTCGGTCTCTTTGGAGATAGTGCTAATCTTGACGCAAGATAGGTGCATGGTTTGCGCCGAACTTACCACAGGCTCGAAATTGCTTTGGACACACCCGATAGAACACCTAGGTGGCGTGGGTCATGTGGAATCTTATTTTGGTCCGTTTAGAGATGGTGTTAGTATCGGTGCAAGATTGGTGCATGGTTCGTGAGAAACGTACCATAGGCTCAGAAATCGTTTTGGACGCACCCGATGGTACTCCTAGGTGACGAGGGTCAAGTGGATGCTCGCTTTGGTCTGTTTGAAGAAATTGCTAATCCTGACGCAAGATAGGTGCACGGTTTGCGCCAAACATAGCATAGGGTCAGAAATCATTTTGGACGCTCCCGATGGATCCCCTATGTGACATTGGTCATGTGGAATCTCATTTCAATCTATTCGGAGACAGTGGTAGTGTTAGTGCAAGATAGGTGCACGGTTCGCGCCAAACGTACCATAGGCACAGAAATTGTTTTGGACGCACCTGATGGTACTCCTAGGTGATGAGGCTCAAGTGGATGCTCGTTTTGGTTTGTTTTTAGATAGTGTTCATCATGACCAAAGATAGGTGCACGGTTTAAGCCGAACATATCACAGGCTCAGAAATCATTTCGGATGCACCCGATGGTACTCCTAGGTGACAAGCCTCAAGTGGATGCTCGTTTTGGTCTGTTTGCACATAGTGATCATATTGACGCAATATAGGTGCACGGTTTGCGCCGAATGTACCGTAGGCTCAGAAATCATTTCGGACGCACCCGATGGTACTCTTAGGTGATGGGGCTCAAGTGGATGCTCGTTTGAGTTTGTTTGGAGATAGTGCTAATCTTGACGCAAGATAGGTGACGGTTTGCGCTGAACGTACTGTAGGCTCAGAAATCATTTTGGACGCACTCGATGGATCTTTTATGTGACATTGGTCATGTGGAATCTCGTTTCAATCCATTTGGAGACAGTGGTAGTGTCAGTGCAAGATAGGTGCACGGTTTGTGCCAAACGTACCATAGGCACAGAAATCGATTTGGACGCACCCAATGGTACTCCTAGGTGATGAGGCTCAAGTGGATGCTTGTCTTGGTCTGGTTCGAGATGGTGCTAATCTTGACGCAAGACAGCTGCACGATTTGCGTCAAACATACCATAGGCTAAAAATCATTTTGGACGCACCTGATGGATCTCCTTGGTGACATTGGTCATGTGGAATCTCGTTTCAATCCATTTCGAGGTAGTGTTTGTGTCAGTGTAGGATAGGTGCTTGGTTTGTGCCAAACATAGCTCAGAAATCGTTTTAGACGCACCCAATGGTACTTCTAGGTGACGAGGCTCAAGTGGATACTTGTTTCGGTCTATTTGCAGATAGTGCTAATCTTGACGCAAGATAGGTGCATGGTTTGCGCTGAACGTACCACAGGCCCGAAATTGCTTTGGACACACCCGATAGAACACCTAGGTGCACGGTTTGCGCCAAACGTAGCATAGGGTCAGAAATCGTTTTGGACACTCCCGATGGATCACCTATGTGACATTGGTCATGTGGAATCTCGTTTCAATCCATTTGGAGACAGTGGTAGTGTTAGTGCAAGATAGGTGCACGGTTCGCGCCAAACGTACCATAGGCACAGAAATTATTTTGGACGCACCCGATGGTACTCCTAGGTGACGAGGCTCAAGTGGATGCTCGTTTTGGTTTGTTTTTAGATATTGTTAATCTTGACCAAAGATAGGTGCATGGTTTGCGCCGAATGTATCATAGGCTCAGAAATCGTTTCGGATGCACTCGATGGTACTCCTAGGTGACAAGCCTCAAGTGGATGCTCATTTTGGTCTGTTTGTTCATAGTGATAATATTGATGCAATATAGGTGCACGGTTTGCGCCGAATGTACCATAGGTTTAGAAATCATTTTGGATGCACCCGATGGTTCTCCTAGGTGACGAGGCTCAAGTGTATGCTCGTTTTGGTCTGTTTAGAGATAGTGCTAACCTTGACGCAAGATAGGTGCACGGTTTGCGCCGAACGTACCGTAGGCTCAGAAATCATTTCGGACGCACCCGATGGTACTTTTAGGTGATGAGGCTCAAGTGGATGCTTGTTTGGGTTTGTTTGGAGATAGTGATAATCTTGACGCAAGATAGGTGCACGGTTTGCGCTGAACGTACCGTAGGCTCAGAAATTGTTTTGGACGCACTCGATGGATCTTTTATGTGACATTGGCCATGTGGAATCTCGTTTCAATCCACTTGGAGACAGTGGTAGTGTCAGTGCAAGATAGGTGCACGGTTTGCGCTAAACGTACCATAGGCACAAAAATCGATTTGGACGCACCCGATGGATCTCCTCGGTGACATTGGTCATGTGGAATCTCGTTTCAATCCATTTTCGAGACAGTGTTTGTGTCAGTGCTGGATAGGTGCTTGGTTTGCACCAAACGTAGCTCAGAAATCGTTTTAGACGCACCCAATGGTACTTCTAGGTGACGAGGCTCAAGTGGATACTTGTTTCGGTCTATTTGGAGATAATGCTAATCTTGACGCAAGATAGGTGCATGGTTTGCGCCGAACGTACCACAGGCTCGAAATTGCTTTGGACACACCCGATAGAACACCTAGGTGGCGTGGGTCATGTGGAATCTTATTTTGGTCCATTTAGAGATGGTGTTAGTATCGGTGCAAGGTTGCTGTATGGTTCGTGAGAAACGTACCATAGGCTCAGAAATCATTTTGGACGCACCCGATGGTACTCCTAGGTGACGAGGGTCAAGTGGATGCTCGCTTTGATCTGTTTGAAGAAACTGCTAATCTCACGCAAGATAGGTGCACGGTTTGCGCCAAATGTAGCATAGGGTCAGAAATCATTTTGGACGCTCCCAATGGATCCCCTATGTGACATTGGTCATGTGGAATCTCGTTTCAATACATTTGGAGACAGTGGTAGTGTTAGTACAAGATAGGTGCACGGTTCGCGCCAAACGTACCATAAGCACAGAAATCGTTTTGGACGCACCCGATGGTACTCCTAGGTGACGAGGCTCAAGCGGATGCTCGTTTTGGTTTGTTTTTAGATAGTGTTAATCTTGACCAAAGATAGGTGCACGGTTTGCGCCGAACATACATAGGCTCAGAAATCGTTTCGGATGCACCCGATGGTACTCCTAGGTGACAAGCCTCAAATGGATGCTCGTTTTGGTCTGTTTGGACATAGTGATCATATTGACGCAATATAGGTGCATGGTTCGTGCCGAATGTACCATAGGTTCAGAAATCGTTTTGGACGCACCCGATGGTTCTCCTAGTTGGCGAGGCTCAAGTGTATTCTCGTTTTGGTCTGTTTAGAGATAGTGCCAAACTTGACGCAAGATAGGTGCACGGTTTGCGCCGAACGTACCGTAGGCTCAGAAATCATTTCGGACGGACCCGATGGTACTCTTAGGTGATGGGGCTGAAGTGGATGCTCGTTTGAGTTTGTTTGGAGATAGTGCTAATCTTGACGCAAGATAGGTGCACGGTTTGCGTTGAACGTACCGTAGGCACAGAAATCGTTTTGGACGCACTCGATGGATCTTTTATGTGACATTGGTCATGTGGAATCTCGTTTCAATCCATTTGGAGATAGTGGTAGTGTCAGTGCAAGATAGGTGCACGGTTTGTGCCAAACGTACCATAGGCACAGAAATCGATTTGGACGCACCCAATGGTACTCCTAGGTGATGAGGCTCAAGTGGATGCTCGTCTTGGTTTGGTTGGAGATGGTGCTAACCTTGATGCAAGACAGCTGCACGGTTTGCGTCAAACATACCATAGGCTAAAAAATCATTTTGGACGCACCCGATGGATCTCTTCAGTGACATTGGTCATGTGGAATCTCGTTTCAATCCATTTCAAGACAGTGTTTGTGTCAGTGCAGGATAGGTGCTGGGTTTGCGCCAAACGTAGCTCAGAAATTGTTTTAGACGCACCCAATGGTACTTCTAGGTGACGAGGCTCAAGTGGATACTTGTTTCGGTCTATTTGGTGATAGTGCTAATCTTGACGCAAGATAGGTGCAGGGTTTGCGCCGAACGTACCATAGGCTCGAAATTGCTTTGGACACACCTGATAGAACACCTAGGTGGTGTGGGTCATGTGGAATCTTATTTTGGTCCGTTTATAGATGGTGTTAGTATCGGTACAAGATAGGTGTATGGTTCGTGAGAAACGTACCATAGGCTCAGAAATCATTTTGGACGCACCCGATGGTACTCCTAGGTGACAATGGTCAAGTGGATGCTCACTGTGGTCTGTTTGAAGAAATTGCTAATCCTCACGCAAGATAGGTGCACTGTTTGCGCCAAACGTAGCATAGTGTCAGAAATCGTTTTGGACGCTCCCGATGCATCACTTATGTGACATTGGTCATGTGGAGTCTCGTTTCAATCCATTTGGAGACAGTGGTAGTGTTAGTGCAAGATAGGTGCACGGTTCGCGCCAAACGTACCATAGGCACAGAAATCATTTTGGACGCACCCGATGGTACTCCTAGGTGACGAGGCTCAAGTGGATGCTCGTTTTGGTTTGTTTTTAGATAGTGTTAATCTTGACCAAAGATAGGTGCACGGTTTGGGCCGAACGTATCACTGGCTCAGAAATCGTTTCGGATGCACCCGATGGTACTCCTGGGTGACAAGCCTCAAGTGGATGCTCGTTTTGGTCTGTTTGGACATAGTGATCATATTGACGCAATATAGGTGCACGGTTTGAGCCGAATGTACCATAGGTTCAGAAATCATTTTGGACGCACCCGATGGTTCTCCTAGGTGATGAGGCTCAAGTGTATTCTCGTTTTGGTCTGTTTAGAGATAGTGCTAACCATGACGCAAGATAGGTGCACGGTTTGCGCCAAACGTACGTAGGCTCAGAAATCGTTTTGGACGCACTTGATGGATCTTTTATGTGACATTGGTCATGTGGAATCTCGTTTCAATCCATTTGGAGACAGTGGTAGTGTCAGCGCAAGATAGGTGCACGGTTTGCGCTAAACGTACCATAGGCACAGAAATCGATTTGGACGCACCCAATGGTACTCCTAGGTGATAAGGCTCAAGTGGATGCTCGTCTTGGTCTGGTTGGAGATGGTGCTAATCTTGACGCAAGACAGCTGCACGGTTTGCGTCAAACATACCATAGGCTAAAAAATCATTTTGGACGCACCCGATGGATCTCCTCGGTGACATTGGTCATGTGGAATCTCATTTCAATCCATTTCGAGACAGTGTTTGTGTCAGTGCAGGATAGGTGCTTGGTTTGCGCCAAACGTAGCTCAGAAATCGTTTTAGACGCACCCAATGGTACTTCTACGTGACGAGGCTCAAGTGGATAATTGTTTCGGTCTATTTGGAGATAGTGCTAATCTTGACGCAAGATAGGTGCATGGTTTGCGCCGAACTTACCACAGGCTCGAAATTGCTTTGGACACACCCGATAGAACACCTAGGTGGCGTGGCTCATGTGGAATCTTATTTTGGTCCGTTTAGAGATGGTGTTAGTATCGGTGCAAGATTGGTGCATGGTTCGTGAGAAACGTACCATAGGCTCAGAAATTGTTTTGGACGCACCAGATGGTAGTCCTAGGTGACGAGGGTCAAGTGGATGCTCGCTTTGGTCTGTTTGAAGAAATTGTTAATCCTCACGCAAGATAGGTGCACGGTTTGCGCCAAACGTAGCATAGGGTCAGAAATCGTTTTGGACGCTCCCGATGGATCCCCTATGTGACATTTGTCATGTGGAATCTCGTTTCAATCCATTCGGAGACAGTGGTAGTGTTAGTGCAAGATAGGTGCACGGTTCACGCCAAACGTACCATAGGCACAGAAATCGTTTTGGACGCACCTGATGGTACTCCTAGGTGATGAGGCTCAAGTGGATGCTCTTTTTGGTTTGTTTTTAGATAGTGTTAATCTTGACCAAAGATAGGTGCACGGTTTGCGCCGAACATATCACAGGCTCAGAAATCATTTCGGATGCACCCGACGGTACTCCTAGGTGACAAGCCTCAAGTGGATGCTCGTTTTGGTCTGTTTGCACATAGTGATCATATTGACGCAATATAGGTGCACGGTTTGCGCCGAATGTACCATAGGTTCAGAAATCGTTTTGGACGCACCCGATGGTTCTCCTAGGTGACGAGGCTCAAGTGTATTCTCGTTGTGGTCTGTTTAGAGATAGTGCTAACCTTGACGCAAGATAAGTGCACGGTTTGCGCCGAACGTACCGTAGACTCAGAAATCATTTCGGACGCACCCGATGGTACTCTTAGGTGATGGGGCTCAAGTAGATGCTCGTTTGAGTTTGTTTGGAGATAGTGCTAATCTTGACGCAAGATAGGTGCACGGTTTGCGCTGAACGTACTGTAGGCTCAGAAATCATTTTGGACGCACTTGATGGATCTTTTATGTGACATTGGTCATGTGGAATCTCGTTTCAATACATTTGGAGACTGTGGTAGTGTCAGTGCAAGATAGGTGCACGGTTTGTGCCAAACGTACCATAGGCACAGAAATCAATTTGGACGCACCCAATGGTACTCCTAGGTGATGAGGCTCAAGTGGATGCTCGTCTTGGTTTGGTTGGAGATGGTGCTAATCTTGATGCAAGACAGCTGCACGGTTTGCGTCAAACATACCATAGGCTAAAAAATCATTTTGGACGCACCCGATGGATCTCCTCGGTGACATTGGTCATGTGGAATCTCGTTTCAATCCATTTCAAGACAGTGTTTGTGTCAGTGCAGGATAGGTGCTTGGTTTGCGCCAAACGTAGCTCAGAAATCGTTTTAGACGCACCCAATGGTACTTCTAGGTGACGAGGCTCAAGTGGATACTTGTTTCGGTCTATTTGGAGATAGTGCTAATCTTGACGCATGATAGGTGCATGGTTTGCGCCGAACGTACCATAGGCTCGAAATTGCTTTGGACACACCCGATAGAACACCTAGGTGGCGTGGGTCATGTGAAATCTTATTTTGGTCTGTTTATAGATGGTGTTAGTATCGGCGCAAGATAGGTGCATGGTTCGTGAGAAACGTACCATAGGCTCAGAATTTGTTTTGGACGCACTCGATGGTACTCCTAGGTGACGATGGTCAAGTCGATTCTCACTGTGGTCTGTTTGAAGAAATTGCTAATCCTCACGCAAGATAGGTGCACAGTTTGCGCCAAACGTAGCATAGGGTCAGAAGTCATTTTGGACGCTCCGGATGCATCACTTGTGTGACATTGGTCATGTGGAGTCTCGTTTCAATCCATCTGGAGACAGTGGTAGTGTTAGTGCAAGATAGGTGCACGGTTCGCGCCAAACGTACCATAGGCACAGAAATCATTTTGGACGCACCCGATGGTACTCCTAGGTGACGAGGCTCAAGTGGATGCTCGTTTTGGTTTGTTTTTAGATAGTGTTAATCTTGACCAAAGATAGGCGCACGGTTTGGGCCGAACGTATCACTGGCTCAGAAATCATTTCGGATGCACCCGATGGTACTCCTAGGTGACAAGCCTCAAGTGGATGCTCGTTTTGGTCTATTTGGACATAGTGATCATATTGACGCAATATAGGTGCATGGTTTGAGCCAATGTACCATAGGTTCAGAAATCATTTTGGACGCACCCGATGGTTCTCCTAGGTGATGAGGCTCAAGTGTATTCTCGTTTTGGTCTGTTTAGAGATAGTGCTAACCATGACGCAAGATAGTTGCACGGTTTGCGCCAAACGTACCGTAGGCTCAGAAATCGTTTTGGACGCACTTCATGGATCTTTTATGTGACATTGGTCATGTGGAATCTCGTTTCAATCCATTTGGAGACAGTGGTAGTGTCAGTGCAAGATAGGTGCACGGTTTGCGCTAAACGTACCATAGGCACAGAAATCGATTTGGACGCACCCAATGGTACTCCTAGGTGATAAGGCTCAAGTGGATGCTCGTCTTGGTCTGGTTGGAGATGGTGCTAATCTTGACGCAAGACAGCTGCACGGTTTGCGTCAAACAAACCATAGGCTAAAAAATCATTTTGGACGCACCCGATGGATCTCCTCGGTGACATTGGTCATGTGGAATCTCGTTTCAATCCATTTCGAGACAGTGTTTGTGTCAGTGCAGGATAGGTGCTTGGTTTGCGCCAAACGTAGCTCAGAAATCATTTTAGACGCACCCAATGGTACTTCTAGGTGACGAGGCTCAAGTGGATACTTGTTTCGGTCTCTTTGGAGATAGTGCTCATCTTGACGCAAGATAGGTGCATGGTTTGCGCCAAACTTACCACAGGCTCGAAATTGCTTTGGACACACCCGATAGAACACCTAGGTGGCGTGGGTCATGTGGAATCTTATTTTGGTCCGTTTAGAGATGGTGTTAGTATCGGTGCAAGATTGGTGCATGGTTCGTGAGAAACGTACCATAGGCGCAGAAATCGTTTTGGACGCACCCGATGGTACTCCTAGGTGACGAGGGTCAAGTGGATGCTCGCTTTGGTCGGTTTGAAGAAATTGCTAATCCTGACGCAAGATAGGTGCACGGTTTGCGCCAAACGTAGCATAGGGTCAGAAATCGTTTTGGACGCTCCCGATGGATCCCCTATGTGACATTGGTCATGTGGAATCTCATTTCAATCTATTCGGAGACAGTGGTAGTGTTAGTGCAAGATAGGTGCACGGTTCGCGCCAAACGTACCATAGGCACAGAAATTATTTTGGACGCACCCGATGGTACTCCTAGGTGACGAGGCTCAAGTGGATGCTCGTTTTGATTTGTTTTTAGATAGTGTTAATCTTGACCAAAGATAGGTGCATGGTTTGCGCCGAACGTATCATAGGCTCAGAAATCGTTTCGGATGCACTCGATGGTACTCTTAGGTGACAAGCCTCAAGTGGATGCTCATTTTGGTCTGTTTGTTCATAGTGATAATATTGATGCAATATAGGTGCACGGTTTGCACCGAATGTACCATAGGTTTAGAAATCATTTTGGATGCACCCGATGGTTCTCCTAGGCGACGAGGCTCAAGTGTATGCTCGTTTTGGTCTGTTTAGAGATAGTGCTAACCTTGACGCAAGATAGGTGCATGGTTTGCGCCGAACATACCGTAGGCTCAGAAATCATTTCGGACGCACCCGATGGTACTTTTAGGTGATGAGGCTCAAGTGGATGCTTGTTTGGTTTTGTTTGGAGATAGTTATAATCTTGACGCAAGATAGGTGCACGGTTTGCGCTGAACGTACCGTAGGCTCAGAAATCGTTTTGGGCGCACTCGATGGATCTTTTATGTGACATTGGCCATGTGGAATCTCGTTTCAATCCACTTGGAGACAGTGGTAGTGTCAGTGCAAGATAGGTGCACGGTTTGCGCCAAACGTACCATAGGCACAAAAATCGATTTGGACGCACCCAATGGTACTCCTAGGTGATGAGGCTCAAGTGGATGCTCGTCTTGGTCTGGTTGGAGATGGTGCTAATCTTGACGCAAGACAGCTGCACGGTTTACGTCAAACATACCATAGGCTAAAAATCATTTTGGACGCACCCGATGGATCTCCTCGGTGACATTGGTCATGTGGAATCTCGTTTCAATCCATTTTCGAGACAGTGTTTGTGTCAGTGCTGGATAGGTGCTTGGTTTGCGCCAAACGTAGCTCAGAAATCGTTTTAGACGCACCCAATGGTAGTTCTAGGTGACGAGGCTCAAGTGGATACTTGTTTCGGTCTATTTGGAGATAGTGCTAATCTTGACGCAAGATAGGTGCATGGTTTGCGCCGAACGTACCACAGGCTCGAAATTGCTTTGGACACACCCGATAGAACACCTAGGTGGCGTGGGTCATGTGGAATCTTATTTTGGTCCATTTAGAGATGGTGTTAGTATCGGTGCAAGGTTGCTGCATGGTTCGTGAGAAACGTACCATAGGCTCAGAAATCATTTTAGACGCACCCGATGGTACTCCTAGGTGACGAGGGTCAAGTGGATGCTCGCTTTGATCTGTTTGAAGAAACTGCTAATCTCACGCAAGATAGGTGCACGGTTTGCGCCAAATGTAGCATAGGGTCAGAAATCATTTTGGACGCTCCCAATGGATCCCCTATGTGGCATTGGTCATGTGGAATCTCGTTTCAATACATTTGGAGACAGTGGTAGTGTTAGTGCAAGATAGGTGCACGGTTCGCGCCAAACGTACCATAAGCACAGAAATCGTTTTGGACGCACCCGATGGTACTCCTAGGTGACGAGGCTCAAGCAGATGCTCGTTTTGGTTTGTTTTTAGATAGTGTTAATCTTGACCAAAGATAGGTGCACGGTTTGCGCCGAACATATCACAGGCTCAGAAATCATTTCGGATGCACCCGACGGTACTCCTAGGTGACAAGCCTCAAGTGGATGCTCGTTTTGGTCTATTTGCACATAGTGATCATATTGACGCAATATAGGTGCACGGTTTGCGCCGAATGTACCATAGGTTCAGAAATCGTTTTGGACGCACCCGATGGTTCTCCTAGGTGACGAGGCTCAAGTGTATTCTCGTTGTGGTCTGTTTAGAGATAGTGCTAACCTTGACGCAAGATAAGTGCACGGTTTGCGCCGAACGTACCGTAGGCTCAGAAATCATTTCGGACGCACCCGATGGTACTCTTAGGTGATGGGGCTCAAGTGGATGCTCGTTTGAGTTTGTTTGGAGATAGTGCTAATCTTGACGCAAGATAGGTGCACGGTTTGCGCTGAACGTACTGTAGGCTCAGAAATCATTTTGGACGCACTCGATGGATCTTTTATGTGACATTGGTCATGTGGAATCTCGTTTCAATCCATTTGGAGACTGTGGTAGTGTCAGTGCAAGATAGGTGCACGGTTTGTGCCAAACGTACCATAGGCACAGAAATAAATTTGGACGCACCCAATGGTACTCCTAGGTGATGAGGCTCAAGTGGATGCTCGTCTTGGTTTGGTTGGAGATGGTGCTAATCTTGATGCAAGACAGCTGCACGGTTTGCGTCAAACATACCATAGGCTAAAAAATCATTTTGGACGCACCCGATGGATCTCCTCGGTGACATTGGTCATGTGGAATCTCGTTTCAATCCATTTCAAGACAGTGTTTGTGTCAGCGCAGGATAGGTGCTTGGTTTGCGCCAAACGTAGCTCAGAAATCGTTTTAGACGCACCCAATGGTACTTCTAGGTGACGAGGCTCAAGTGGATACTTGTTTCGGTCTATTTGGAGATAGTGCTAATCTTGACGCATGATAGGTGCATGGTTTGCGCCGAACGTACCATAGGCTCGAAATTGCTTTGGACACACCCGATAGAACACCTAGGTGGCGTGGGTCATGTGGAATCTTATTTTGGTCTGTTTATAGATGGTGTTAGTATCGGCGCAAGATAGGTGCATGGTTCGTGAGAAACGTACCATAGGCTCAGAAATTGTTTTGGACGCACTCGATGGTACTCCTAGGTGACGATGGTCAAGTCGATGCTCACTGTGGTCTGTTTGAAGAAATTGCTAATCCTCACGCAAGATAGGTGCACAGTTTGCGCCAAACGTAGCATAGGGTCAGAAGTCATTTTGGACGCTCCGGATGCATCACTTGTGTGACATTGGTCATGTGGAGTCTCGTTTCAATCCATCTGGAGACAGTGGTAGTGTTAGTGCAAGATAGGTGCACGGTTCGCGCCAAACGTACCATAGGCACAAAAATCATTTTGGACGCACCCGATGGTACTCCTAGGTGACGAGGCTCAAGTGGATGCTCGTTTTGGTTTGTTTTTAGATAGTGTTAATCTTGACCAAAGATAGGCGCACGGTTTGGGCCGAACGTATCACTGGCTCAGAAATCGTTTCGGATGCACCCGATGGTACTCCTAGGTGACAAGCCTCAAGTGGATGCTCGTTTTGGTCTATTTGGACATAGTGATCATATTGACGCAATATAGGTGCACGGTTTGAGCCAATGTACCATAGGTTCAGAAATCATTTTGGACGCACCCGATGGTTCTCCTGGGTGATGAGGCTCAAGTGTATTCTCGTTTTGGTCTGTTTAGAGATAGTGCTAACCATGACGCAAGATAGTTGCACGGTTTGCGCCAAACGTACCGTAGGCTCAGAAATCGTTTTGGACGCACTTGATGGATCTTTTATGTGACATTGGTCATGTGGAATCTCGTTTCAATCCATTTGGAGACAGTGGTAGTGTCAGTGCAAGATAGGTGCACGGTTTGCGCTAAACGTACCATAGGCACAGAAATCGATTTGGACGCACCCAATGGTACTCCTGGGTGATAAGGCTCAAGTGGATGCTCGTCTTGGTCTGGTTGGAGATGGTGCTAATCTTGACGCAAGACAGCTGCACGGTTTGCGTCAAACATACCATAGGCTAAAAAATCATTTTGGACGCACCCGATGGATCTCCTTGGTGACATTGGTCATGTGGAATCTCGTTTTAATCCATTTCGAGACAGTGTTTGTGTCAGTGCAGGATAGGTGCTTGGTTTGCGCCAAACGTAGCTCAGAAATCGTTTTAGACGCAACCAATGGTACTTCTAGGTGACGAGGCTCAAGTGGATACTTGTTTCGGTCTCTTTGGAGATAGTGCTAATCTTGACGCAAGATAGGTGCATGGTTTGCGCCGAACTTACCACAGGCTCGAAATTGCTTTGGACACACCCGATAGAACACCTAGGTGGCGTGGGTCATGTGGAATCTTATTTTGGTCCGTTTAGAGATGGTGTTAGTATCGGTGCAAGATTGGTGCATGGTTCGTGAGAAACGTACCATAGGCTCAGAAATCATTTTGGACGCACCCGATGGTACTCCTAGGTGACGAGGGTCAAGTGGATGCTCGCTTTGGTCTGTTTGAAGAAATTGCTAATCCTGACGCAAGATAGGTGCACGGTTTGCGCCAAACGTAGCATAGGGTCAGAAATCGTTTTGGACGCTCCCGATGGATCCCCTATGTGACATTGGTCATGTGGAATCTCATTTCAATCTATTCGGAGACAGTGGTAGTGTTAGTGCAAGATAGGTGCACGGTTCGCGCCAAACGTACCATAGGCACAGAAATCGTTTTGGACGCACCTGATGGTACTCCTAGGTAATGAGGCTCAAGTGGATGCTCGTTTTGGTTTGTTTTTAGATAGTGTTCATCATGACCAAAGATAGGTGCACGGTTTAAGCCGAACATATCACAGGCTCAGAAATCATTTCGGATGCACCCGATGGTACTCCTAGGTGACAAGCCTCAAGTGGATGCTCGTTTTGGTCTGTTTGCACATAGTGATCATATTGACGCAATATAGGTGCACGGTTTGCGCCGAATGTACCATAGGTTCAGAAATCATTTTGGACGCACCCGATGGTTCTCCTAGGTGACGAGGCTCAACTGTATTCTCGTTGTGGTCTGTTTAGAGATAGTGCTAACCTTGACGCAAGATAAGTGCACGGTTTGCGCCGAATGTACCGTAGGCTCAGAAATCATTTCGAACGCACCCGATGGTACTCTTAGGTGATGGGGCTCAAGTGGATGCTCGTTTGAGTTTGTTTGGAGATATTGCTAATCTTGACGCAAGATAGGTGCACGGTTTGCGCTGAACGTACTGTAGGCTCAGAAATCATTTTGGACGCACTCGATGGATCTTTTATGTGACATTGGTCATGTAGAATCTCGTTTCAATCCATTTGGAGACAGTGGTAGTGTCAGTGCAAGATAGGTGCACGGTTTGTGCCAAACGTACCATAGGCACAGAAATCGATTTGGACGCACCCAATGGTACTCCTAGGTGATGAGGCTCAAGTGGATGCTCGTCTTGGTTTGGTTGGAGATGGTGCTAATCTTGATGCAAGACAGCTGCACGGTTTGCGTCAAACATACCATAGGCTAAAAAATCATTTTGGACGCACCCGATGGATCTCCTCGGTGACATTGGTCATGTGGAATCTCGTTTCAATCCATTTCGAGACAGTGTTTGTGTCAGTGCATGATAGGTGCTTGGTTTGCGCCAAACGTAGCTCAGAAATCATTTTAGACGCACCCAATGGTACTTCTAGGGTACGAGGCTCAAGTGGATACTTGTTTCGGTCTATTTGGAGATAGTGCTATTTTTGACGCAAGATAGGTGCATAGTTTGCACCGAACGTACCATAGGCTTGAAATTGCTTTGGACACACCCGATAGAACACCTAGGTGGTGTGGGTCATGTGGAATCTTATTTTGGTCCGTTTAGAGATGGTGTTAGTATCGGTGCAAGATAGGTGCATGGTTCATGAGAAACGTACCATAGGCTCAGAAATCGTTTTGGACGCACCCGATGGTACTCCTAGGTGACGAGGGTCAAGTGGATGCTCGCTTTGGTCTGTTTGAAGAAATTGCTAATCCTCACGCAAGATAGGTGTACGGTTTGCGCCAAACGTAGCATAGGGTGAGAAATCGTTTTGGACGCTCCCGATGCATCACTTATGTGACATTGGTCATGTGGAGTCTCGTTTCAATCCATTTGGAGACAGTGGTAGTGTTAGTGCAAGATAGGTGCACGGTTCGTGCCAAAAGTACCATAGGCACAGAAATTGTTTTGGACGCACCCGACTCCTAGGTGACGAGGCTCAAGTGGATGCTCGTTTTGGTTTGTTTTTAGATAGTGTTAATCTTGACCAAAGATAGGTGCACGGTTTGCGCCGAACGTATCACAGGCTCAGAAATCGTTTCGGATGCACCCGATGGTACTCCTAGGTGAAAGCCTCAAGTGGATGCTCGTTTTGGTCTGTTTGGACATAGTGATCATATTAACGCAATATAGGTGCACGGTTTGAGCCGAATGTACCATAGGTTCAGAAATCGTTTTGGACGCACCCGATGGTTCTCCTAGGTGACGAGGCTCAAGTGTCTTCTCATTTTGGTCTGTTTAGAGATAGTGCTAACCTTGACGCAAGATAGATGCACGGTTTGCGCCGAACGTACCGTAGGCTCAGAAATCGTTTCAGACGCACCCGATGGTACTCTTAGGTGATGAGGCTCAAGTGGATGCTCGTTTGGGTTTGTTTGGAGATAGTGCTAATCTTGACGCAAGATAGGTGCACGGTTTGCGCTGAACGTACCGTAGGCTCAAAAATCGTTTTGGACGCACTCGATGGATCTTTTATGTGACATTGGTCGTGTGGAATATCGTTTCAATCCATTTGGAGACAGTGGTAGTGTCAGTGCAAGATAGGTGCACGGTTTGCGCCAAACGTACCATAGGCACTAAAATCGATTTGGACGCACCCAATGGTACTCCTAGGTGATGAGGCTCAAGTGGATGCTCGTCTTGGTTTGTTTGGAGATGGTGCTAATCTTGACGCAAGACAGTTGCACGGTTTGTGTCAAACATACCATAGGCTAAAAAATCATTTTGGACGCACCCGATGGATCTCCTCGGTGAGATTGGTCATGTGGAATCTCGTTTCAATCCATTTCGATACAGTGTTTATGTCAGTGCAGGATAGGTGCTTGGTTTGCGCCAAACGTAGCTCAGAAATCGTTTTAGACGCACCCAATGGTACTTCTAGGTGACGAGGCTCAAGTGGATACTTGTTTCGGTCTATTTGGAGATAGTGCTAATCTTGACGCAAGATAGGTGCATGGTTTGCGCCGAACGTACCACAGGCTCGAAATTGCTTTGGACACAACCGATAGAACACCTAGGTGGCCTGGGTCTTGTGGAATCTTATTTTGGTCCGTTTAGAGATGGTGTTAGTATCGGTGCAAGATAGGTGCATGGTTCGTGAGAAACATACCATAGGCACAGAAATCGTTTTGGACGCACCCGATGGTACTCCTAGGTGACGAGGGTCAACTGGATGCTCGCTTTGGTCTGTTTGAAGAAATTGCTAATCCTCACGCAAGATAGGTGCACGGTTTGCGCCAAATGTAGCATAGGGTCAGAAATCGTTTTGGACGTTCCCGATGGATCACCTATGTGACATTGGTCATGGGGAATCTTGCTTCAATCCATTTGGAGACAGTGGTAGTGTTAGTGCAAGATAGGTGCACGGTTCGCGCCAAACGTACCATAGGCACAGAAATCGTTTTGGACGCACCCGATGGTACTCCTAGGTGACGAGGCTCAAGTGGATGCTTGTTTTGGTTTGTTTTTAGATAGTGTTAATCTTGACCAAAGATAGGTGCACGGTTTGCGCTGAACGTATCATAGGCTCAGAAATCGTTTCGGATGCACCCTATGTTACTCCTAGGTGACAAGCCTCAAGTGGATGCTCGTTTTGGTCTGTTTGGACATAGTGATAATATTCACGCAATATAGGTGCACGGTGGGTCATGTGGAATCTTATTTTAGTCCGTTTAGAGATAGTGTTAGTAACAATGCAAGATATGTGCATGGTTTGCGAGAAACGTACCATAGGCTCAGAAATCGTTTTGGACGCACCCGATGGTACTCCTAGGTGATGAGGCTCAAGTGGATGCTCGTTTTGGTCTGTTTGGAGACAGTGCTAATCTTGACGAAAGATAGGTGCACGATTTGCGCCAAATGTACCATAGGCACAGAAACTGTTTTGGACACAGTTGATGGTACTCCTAGGTGATGAGGCTCAATTGGATGCTCATTTGGGTTTGTTTGGAGATAGTGCTAATCTTGACGCAAGATAGGTGCACGGTTTGTGCCGAATGAACCATCGGCTCAGAAATCGTTTTGGACGCTCCCGATGGATCTTTTATGTGACATTGGTCATGTGGAATCTCATTTCAATCCTTTTGGAAACAGTGCTAGTGTTAGTGCAAGATAGATGCACGGTTTGCGCCAAACGTACCATAGGCACAGAAATCGATTTGGACGCACCCGATGGTATTCCTAGGTAACGAGGCTCAAGTGGATGCGCGTCTTGGTCTGGTTGGAGATAGTGCTAATCTTGACGCAAGACAGCTGCACGGTTTGCGTCAAACATACCTTAGGCTCAAAAATCATTTTGGACGCACCCGACGGATCTCCTCGGTGACATTGGTCATGTGGAATCTTGTTTCAATCCATTTCGAGATAGTGTTTGTGTCATTGCATGTTAGGTGCGTGGTTTGCGCCAAACATAGCTCAGAAATCATTTTAGACACACCCAATGGTACATCTAGGTGACGAGGCTGAAGTGGATACTTGTTTCGGTGTATTTGGGGATTGTGCTAAACTTGACTTAAGATAGGTGCATGGTTTGCGCCAAACGTAGCATATGGTTAGAAATCATTTTGGATGCTCCCGATGGATCTCCTATGTGACATTTTTCATGTGGAATCTCGTTTCAATCCATATGGAGACAGTGGTAGTGTTAGTGCAAGATAGATGCACGGTTTGCGCCAAACATACCATAGGCACAAAATCGTTTTGGACACACCCGATGGTACTCCTAGGTGACGAGGCTCATGTGGATGCTCATTTTGGTTTGTTTTTAGATAGTGTTAATCTTGTCCAAAGATAGGTGCATGGTTTGCGCTGGACGTACCATAGGCTCAAAAATCGTTTCGGACGCACCCGATGGTACTCCTAGGTGACGAGGCTCAAGTGGATGCTCGTATTGGTCTGTTTGGACATAGTGATAATCTTGATGCAAGATAGGTGCATGGTTTGTGCCGAATGTACCATAGGCTCAGAAATAGTTTTGGCCGCCCCAGATGGTACTCCTAGGTGACGAGGCTCAAGTGTATGCTCGTTTTGGTCTGTTTAGAGATAGTGCTAACCTTGACGCAAGATAGGTGCACGTTTTGCGCCAAACGTACCGTAGGCTCAGAAATAGTTTCAGACGCACCCGATGGTACTCCTAGGTGATGAGGCTCAAGTGGACGCTTGTTTGGGTTTGTTTGGAGATAGTGCTAATCTTGACGTAAGATAGGTGCACGGTTTGCGCCAAATGTACCGTAGGCTCAGAAATTGTTTTGGACGCACCCAATGGATCTTTTATGTGACATTGGTCATGTGGATTCTCATTTCAAGCCATTTGGAGACAGTGGTAGTGTCAGTGCAAGATAGGTGCACGGTTTACGCCAAACATCGCTCAGAAATCGTTTTGGAGGCTCAAGTGGATGCTCATTTTAGTTTGTTTGGAGATAGTGCTAACCTTGACGCAAGATTGGTGCACGGTTTGCCCCGAACGTATCGTAGGTTCAGAAATCTTTTTGGACACACCCGATGGTACTCCTAGATAACGTGTCTCAAGTGGATGCTCGTATTTATTTGTTTGGAGACAGTGCTAAATTTGACACAATACAACTGCACGGTTTGCGTCAAACATATCATAGGCTCAAAAATGATTTTGGACACACCCAATGGTACTCCTAGATGACGAGGCTCAAGTGGATGCTCGTTTTGGTCTGTTTGGACATAGTGCTAATCTTGACGCAAGATGGGTGCACAGTTTGCGCCGAACGTGCCATAGGCTCAGAAATCATTTTGGATGCACACGAGGGATCGCCTCGGTGACATTGGTCATTTGGAATTTCGTTTCAATCCATTTGGAGATAGTGTTAGTGTCGGTACAAGATATGTGCATGGTTTGCGCCAAACATAGGTCAGAAATCATTTTGGACGCACCCGATGGTACTCCTAGGTGACGAGGCACAAGTGGATGCTTGTTTTGGTCTGTTTGGAGATAGTGCTAACCTTGACGCAAGGTTGGTGCAAGGTTTGCGCCGAATGTACAATAGGCTCAGAAATCGTTTTGGATGCACCCGATGGATCTCCTAGGTGACATTGCTCAAGTGGAATCTCGTTTCAATCCATTTGGAGACAGTGGTACTGTCAGTGCAAGATAGGTGCACGGTCTGCGCCAAACGCACCATAGGCATAGAAATCATTTTGGACGCACCGGATGGTACTCCTAGGTCATGGGCTCTAGTGGATGCTCGTTTTGGTCTGTTTGGAGATAGTGCTAATCTTGATGCAAGATAGGTGCATGGTTTATGTCGAACATACCACAGCCTCGGAAATCATTTTGGACACACCCGATGGTACTCTTAGGTGACGAGGTCAAGTGGATGCTCGTTTTGGTCTGTTTGGAGATAGTGCTAATCTTGACGCAAGATAGGTGCATGGTTTGCGCTGAACGTACCATAGGTTCAGAAATCATTTTGGACGCACCCGATGGATCTCCTCGGTGACATTGGTCATGTGGAATCTCATTTAAATGTATTTGGAGACATTGTTAGTGTCTGTGCAAGATAGGTACACGGTTTGCACCAAACGTAGCCCTGAAATCATTTTGGACGAGGTGACGAGGCTCAATTGGATACTTGTTTTAGTCTATTTGGAGATGCTAGTCTTGATGCAAGATAGGTGCTCGATTTGCGCCGAACATAACATAGGCTCTGAAATCGTTTTAGACACAAGATAGGTGCACGGTTTCCGCCAAACGTACCATAGGCTCAGAAATCGTTTTAGACGCACCCGATGGTACTCCTAGGTGATGAGGCTCAAGTGGATGCTCGCTTTGGTCTATTTGAAGAAATTAATAATCTTCACATAAGATAGGTGGATGATTTGCGCCGAACGTAGCACAGGGTTGGAAACCGTTTTGGACGCACCCGATGGATCTCCTCGGTGACATTGGTCATGTGGAATCTCATTTCAATGTATTTGGAGACATTGTTAGTGTCTGTGCAAGATAGGTACATGGTTTGCACCAAACGTAGCCCTAAAATCATTTTGGATGAGGTGACGAGGCTCAGTTGGATACTTGTTTTAGTCTATTTGGAGATGCTAGTCTTGATGCAAGATAGGTGCTCGGTTTGCGCCGAACATAACATAGGCTCTGAAATCGTTTTAGACACAAGATAGGTGCACGGTTTCCGCCAAACATACCATAGGCTCAGAAATCGTTTTAGACGCACCCGATGGTACTCCTAGGTGATGAGGCTCAAGTGGATGCTCGCTTTGGTCTATTTGAAGAAATTAATAATCTTCACATAAGATAGGTGGATGATTTGCGCCGAACGTAGCATAGGTTGGAAACCGTTTTGGACGCACCCGATGGATCTCCTTTGTGACATTGGTCATGTGGAATCTCGTTTCAATCCATTTGGAGACAGTGGTAGTGTCAGTGCAAGATAGGTGCATGGTTTGTGCTAAACATACCATAGGCATAGAAATCATTTTAGACACACCTGATGGTACTCCTAGGTGACGAGGCTCAAGTGGATGCTCATTTTGGTCTGTTTGGAGATAGTTCTAATCTTGACGCAAGATAGGTGCACGGTTCAGAAATCGTTTTGGACGCAACGATGGATCACCTCGGTGATATTAGTCATGTGGAATCTCATTTCAATCCATTTGGAGACACTGTTAGTGTCAGTGCAAGACAGGTGCACGGTTTGCGCCAAACATACCATAGGCTCGGAAATCATTTTGGCCGCACTCGATGGTACTCCTAGGTGACGAGGCACTAGTGGATGCTCGCTTTAGTCTATTTGGAGATAGTGCTAATCATGATGCAAGTCGTTTTGGACACACCCGATGGATCTCCTATGTGACATTGGTCATGTGGAATCTTGTTTGAATCCATTTAAAGACAGTGGTAGTGTCAGTGCAAGATACGTGCACGGTTTGCGCTAAACATACCATAGGCACAAAAATCATTTTGGATGAACCCGATAATACTCCTTGGTTATAAGGCTCAAGTGGATGCTCGTTTTGGTCTGTTTGGGGATAGTGCTAACCATGATGCAATATAGGTGCATGGTTTGCGTGGAACGTATCATAGGCTCAAAAATCATTTTGCACGCACCGGATGATACTCCTTGGTGACGAGGCTCAAGTGGATGCACGTTTTGGTCTGTTAGGAGATATTGCTAATGTTGACGCAAGATAGTTGCATGGTTTGCACCGAACGTACCATAGGCTCAGAAATTGTTTTGGACGCACCCGATGGATCTCCTCGGTGACATTGGTCATGTGGAATCTCATTTCAATCCATTTGGAGACACTATTTGTGTCAGTGCAAGATTGGTGCACGGTTTGCATCAAACGTAGCTCAGAAATCATTTTGGAAACACCCTATGGTACTTGTAGGTGACAAGGCTCAAGTGGATACTTGTTTCAGTCTATTTGAAGACAGTGCTAATCTTGACGCAAGATAGGTGCACGCTTTGTGACGAACGTACCACAGGCTCCAAAATCATTTTGGATGCACCCGATGGTTCTCCTAGGTGACGAGGCTCAAGTGGATGCTCGCTTTGGTCTATTTGGAGATAGTGCTAATCTTGACGCAAGATAGGTGCACGGTTTGCGCCGAACGTAGCATAGGCTCAGAAATCATTTTGGACGCACCCGATGGATCTCCTACGTCACCTTGGTCATGTGGAATCTCGTTTCAATCCATTCAAAGAAAGTTGTAGTGTCAGTGCAAGATAGGTGCATGGTTTGTGCCAAATGTACCATATGCATAGAAATTGTTTTGGACGCACTCGATGGTACTCCAAGGTGAAGGGGCTCAAGTGTGTGCTCGTTTTGGTGTGTTTGGAGATTGTGCTAATCTTGATGCAAGATAGGTGCACGATTTGCGTCGAATATTCCATAGGCTTAGAAATTGTTTTGGACGCATCCGATGGTACTCCTAGGTGATAAGGCTCAAGTGGATGCTCGTTTTGGTCTGTTTGGAGATAGTTCTAATCTTGACACAAGATAGGTGCACGGTTTGCGTCGAACATGCGATAGGCTCAAAAATCATTATGGACGCACCAATGGATCTCCTCAGTGACATTAGTCATGTGGAATCTCATTTCAATCCATTTGGAGACACTGTTAGTTTCAGTGCAAGACAAGTGCACGGTTTGGAGATAGTGCTAATCTTGACGCAAAATAACTGCAAGGTTTGCGCCGAACATAGCATAGGTTAAGAATCTTTTTTGACGCACCTGATGGATCTCCTATGTGACAATGGTCATGTGGAATCTCGTTTCAACCCATTTGGAGATAGTGGTAGTGTCAGTGCAAGATAGGCGCAAGGTTTGCGAGAAACGTACCATAGGCACAGAAATCATTTTGGACGCTCCCGATGGTACTTCTTGGTGACAAGGCTCAGGTGGATGCGTGTTTTGGTTTGTTTGGAGGTAGTGCTAACCTTGACACAAGATATGTGCATGGTTTGTGTCGAACGTATCATAGGCTCGAAAATCATTTTGGACGCACCGAATGGTACTCCAGGTGACGAGGCTCAAGTGGATGCTCGCTTTGATCTGTTTGGAGATAGTGTTAGTCTTGATGCAAGATAGGTGCACAGTTTGCGCCCAATGTACCATAGGCTGAGAAATCATTTTGGACGCACCCGATGGATCTCCTCGGTGACATTGGTCATATGGAATCTCGTTTCAATCCATTTGGAGACACTGTTAGTGTCAGTGCAAGATAGGTGCACGGTTTGCGCCAAACGTAGCTCAGAAATCATTTTGGACGCACCCGATGGTACTTGTAGGTGATGAGGCTCAAGTGTATACTTGTTTCTGTGTATTTGGAGATTGTGCTAATCTTGACGTAAGATAGGCGCACGGTTTGCGCCGAACGTACCACAGGCTCAAAAATCATTTTGGATACACCCGATAGAACACCTAGGTGACGTGGGTCGTGTGCAATCTTATTTCGGTCCGTTTGGAGACAGCGTTAGTATCGGTGTAAGATAGGTGCATGGTTTGCGCCGAACGTGCCAGAGGCCCAAAAATCATTTTGGACACACCCGATGGTACTCCTAGGTGACTGCCTCAAGTGGATGCTCACTTTGGTCTATTTGGAGATAGTGCTAATCTTGATGCAAGATAATTCCAAGGTTTGCGCCGAACATAGCATAGGCTCAGAAATCGTTTTAGACGCACTAGATGGATCTCCTATGTGACATTAGTCATGTGGAATCCAGTTTCAATCCATTCGGCGATAGTGGTAATGTCAGTGCAAGATAGGTGCATGGTTTGCGCCAAACATACCATAGGCTCAAAAATCATTTTGGATGCACCCAATGGTCCTCCTAGCTAGCGAGGCTCAAGTGGATGCTCGCTTTGGCCTATTTGGAGATAGTGCTAATCTTGACGCAAGATAAGTGCACCGTTTGCGCCGAACGTAGCATGGGCTCAGAAATAGTTTTGGACGCACCGATGGATCTCCTCGGTGACATTAGTCATGTGGAATCCCCTTTCAATGCATTTGGCGACACTGTAGTGTTAGTGCAAGATAGGTACACAGTTTGCGCCAAACTTAGCTCAGAAATCATTTTGGACGCACCCGATGGTACACAAAGGTGACTGGCTCAAGTGGATGCTCGATTTGGTCTATTTGGAGATAGTGTTAATCTTGATGCAAGATAGGTGCACGGTTTGCGCCAAACGTAGCATAGGCTCAGAAATCATTTTGGACCCACCTGGTGGATCTCCTATGTAATATTGGTCATGTGGAATCTCGTTTCAATCCATGTGGAGACAATGGTAGTGTCAGTGCAAGATAGGTGCACGGTTTGCACCAAACGTACCATAGGCTCGAAAATCGTATTGGATGCACTTGTTGGTAGTCCTAGGTGACGAGGCTCAAGTGGATGCACGTTTCAGTCTATTTGGAGATAGTGCTAATCTAGACACAAGATTGGTCTATGGTTTGCGCCAAACGTAGCTCAGAAATCGTTTTGGACGCACCCGATGGTACTTCTAGGTGACAAGGCTCAAGTGGATGCTCGTTTTGGTCTATTTGGACGAACCCGATGATACTCCTAGGTTACGAGGCTCAAGTGGATGCTCGTTTTGGTCTGTTTGGGGATAGTGCTAACCTTGGTGCAATATAGGTGCACGGTTTGCGTCGAATGTATCATACGCTCAAAAATCGTTTTGGACGCACCCGATGATACTCCTTGGTGATGAGGCTCAAGTGGATGCACGTTTTGGATGCAGCCGATGGATCTCCTTGGCGACATTGGTCGTGTGGAATCTCATTTCAATCCATTTGGAGATACTATTAGTTTCAGTGCAAGATAGGTGCACAGTTTGCGCCAAACGTAGCTCAGAAATCGTTTTGGACACACCTGATGGTACTTGTAGGTGACAAGGCTCAAGTGGATACTTGTTTCAGTCTATTTCAAGATAGTGCTAATCTTGACGCAAGATAGGTGCATGGTTTGCGATGAACGTACCACAAGCTCCAAAATCATTTTGGACACACTCGATAGAACACCTAGGTGACGTGGGTCGTGTGCAATCTTATTTTGGTCCATTTGAAGACAATGTTAGTATCAGTGCAAGATAGGTGCATGGTTTGGGCCAAACATACAACAGGCTCAAAAATCATTTTGGACGCAACCGATGGAACTCCTAGGTGATGAGGCTCAAGTGGATGCTCATTTTGGTTTGTTTGGAGATAGTGCTAATCTTGACGCAAGATAGGTGCACGGTTTGCGTCGAACATACCATAGGCTCAAAAATCGTTTTGGACGCACGAATGGATCTCCTTAGTGACATTAGTCATGTGGAATCTCATTTCAATCCATTTGGAGACACTGTTAGTGTCAGTGCAAGACAGGTGCATGATTTGGAGATAGTGCTAATCTTGACGCAAAATAACTACAAGGTTTGCGCCGAACGTACCAGAGGCTCAAAAATCATTTTGGACGCACCCGATGGTACTTCTAGGTGACGAGGCTCAAGTGAATGCTTGTTTTAGTCTATTTGGACAAACCTGATGATACTCCTAGGTTACAAGGCTCTAGTGGATGCTCGTTTTAGTCTGATTGGGGATAGTGCTAACCTTGATGCAATATAGGTGCACAGTTTGCGTCGAAAGGATCATAGGCGCGAAAATCATTTTGGACGCACCCGATGATACTCCATGGTGACGAGGCTCAAGTGGATGCATGTTTGGTCTGCTAGGAGATAGTGCTAATGTTGACGCAAGATAGCTGTATGGTTTGCACCGAATGTACCATAGGCTCAGAAATTGTTTTGGACGGACCCGATGGATCTCGTTGGTGACATTGGTCATGTGGAATCTCATTTCAATCCATTTGGAGACACTATTAGTGTCAGTGCAAGATAGGTGCACTGTTTGCGCCAAACGTAGCATAGGCTCAGAAATCATTTTGGACCCACCTGGTGGATCTCCTATGTAATATTGGTCATGTGGAATCTCGTTTCAATCCATGTGGAGACAATGGTAGTGTCAGTGCAAGATAGGTGCACGGTTTGCACCAAACGTACCATAGGCTCGAAAATCGTATTGGATGCACTTGTTGGTAGTCCTAGGTGACGAGGCTCAAGTGGATGCACGTTTCAGTCTATTTGGAGATAGTGCTAATCTAGACACAAGATTGGTGCATGGTTTGCGCCAAACGTAGCTCAGAAATCGTTTTGGACGCACCCGATGGTACTTCTAGGTGACAAGGCTCAAGTGGATGCTCGTTTTGGTCTGTTTGGACGAACCCGATGATACTCCTAGGTTACGAGGCTCAAGTGGATGCTCGTTTTGGTCTGTTTGGGGATAGTGCTAACCTTGGTGCAATATAGGTGCACGGTTTGCGTCGAATGTATCATACGCTCGAAAATCGTTTTGGACGCACCCGATGATACTCCTTGGTGATGAGGCTTGAGTGGATGCACGTTTTGGATGCAGCCGATGGATCTCCTTGGCGACATTGGTCATGTGGAATCTCATTTCAATCCATTTGGAGATACTATTAGTTTCAGTGCAAGATAGGTGCACAGTTTGCGCCAAACGTAGCTCAGAAATCGTTTTGGACACACCTGATGGTACTTGTAGGTGACAAGGCTCAAGTGGATACTTGTTTCAGTCTATTTCAAGATAGTGCTAATCTTGACGCAAGATAGGTGCATGGTTTGCGATGAACGTACCACAAGCTCCAAAATCATTTTGGACACACTCGATAGAACACCTAGGTGACGTGGGTCGTGTGCAATCTTATTTTGGTCCATTTGAAGACAATGTTAGTATCGGTGCAAGATAGGTGCATGGTTTGGGTCAAACATACAACAGGCTCAAAAATCATTTTGGACGCACCCGATGGAACTCCTAGGTGATGAGGCTCAAGTGGATGCTCATTTTGGTCTGTTTGGAGATAGTGCTAATCTTGACGCAAGATAGGTGCACGGTTTGCGTCGAACATACCATAGGCTCAAAAATCGTTTTGGACGCACGAATGGATCTCCTTAGTGACATTAGTCATGTGGAATCTCATTTCAATCCATTTGGAGACACTGTTAGTGTCAGTGCAAGACAGGTGCATGATTTGGAGATAGTGCTAATCTTGACGCAAAATAACTACAAGGTTTGCGCCGAACGTACCAGAGGCTCAAAAATCATTTTGGACGCACCCGATGGTACTTCTAGGTGACGAGGCTCAAGTGAATGCTCGTTTTAGTCTATTTGGACAAACCTGATGATACTCCTAGGTTACAAGGCTCTAGTGGATGCTCGTTTTAGTCTGATTGGGGATAGTGCTAACCTTGATGCAATATAGGTGCACAGTTTGCGTCGAAAGGATCATAGGCGTGAAAATCATTTTGGACGCACCCGATGATACTCCATGGTGACGAGGCTCAAGTGGATGCATGTTTGGTCTGCTAGGAGATAGTGCTAATGTTGACGCAAGATAGCTGTATGGTTTGCACCGAATGTACCATAGGCTCAGAAATTGTTTTGGACGGACCCGATGGATCTCGTTGGTGACATTGGTCATGTGGAATCTCATTTCAATCCATTTGGAGACACTATTAGTGTCAGTGCAAGATAGGTACACGGTTTGCGCCAAACGTAGCTCAGAAATCGTTTTCGACACACCCGATGGTACTTGTAGGTGACAAAGCTCAAGTGGATACTTGTTTCAGTCTATTTGGAGATAGTGCTAATCTTGACTCAAGATAGGTGCACGGTTTGCGATGAACGTACCACAGGCTCCAAAATCATTTTGGACACACTTGATAGAACACCTAGGTGAGGTGGGTCGTGTGCAATCTTATTTTGGTCCATTTGAAGACAATGTTAGTATCGGTGCAAGATAGGTGCATGGTTTGCGCCAAACATACAACACGCTCAAAAATCATTTTGGACGCATCCGATAGTCCTCCTAGGTGACAAGGCTCAAGTGGATGCTCGCTTTGGTCTATTTGGAGAGAGTGCTAATTTTGACGCAAGATAGGTGCACGGTTTGCGCCGAACGTATCATAGGCTCAGATATCATTTTGGACGCACCTGATGGATCTCCTACGTGACCTTGGTCATGTGGAATCTCGTTTCAATCCATTCGGAGACCGTGGTAGTGTCAGTGCAAGATAGGTGCACGGTTTGTGCCAAATATACTGATATGAACCCACTAGGGTGATCTTTCGATGAGAGAAGGTGGATAACTCGATTTGGGGATGGAGATGACGTTCACGGCCCGACTACAACCATCCAAGGATGCTGCGCCTTAGCAACCGATACACCACCTCCAACAGCCGTCGCGATCTTGTGGAACACGATCAACCAAACCACTAGGGTAATTCCTGCAAGCAATCGAGGAACAAGCAAGAACAAGTAGAACAAGCAACTCAATTGCAAATATGGAGATGAAAACCAATCTGAAATCACAAAGTTGGGGTTCTGAATCGAGTAGAATGGATGGTCTAGTCGACACACGCGTCTACAAGGAAGTAGCAATGGCTAAACTTTCAACAAAACAAAACCCGATCTGTTTGTGGTGGCTCTAATCCTTATTAATACCTAGGGGAACGACCAGGGGGTGTTGGGGTCGTTCTCCAACCCTAGGATACGTCCCTAATGAACCCAACTTGATACATGGGCCATCAGCCCAAAATAGGGTGACACAGCACCAAAGGCAGAAAAGGCTCCGGCGTTGAAACGACGATTGCGGAAGCATCGGATAAGATATAGCAATGAGTCTAGATCTGTTGGAAAATAGACTTGATAAGCTTTCCAAAAAGTGCTAGAACATCCCAATCCGAGTTCGTATGCGACCGTGGTGAACATCACAAGTTGGAGCTGTCCTGGAGTCCGAATCCAGCCCCAAAACGTGTTGGATTTGATCTCTTTCTTTCCTTGGACCAAAAGTGACGTGGTGTCCAGGTGCAGGACGTTGGGAATACTTGGATTTGGTCCCCAATCAACTTCATTAACCTTCTATGCTTTCCATATGCAATCAAACCTTTCCTTGATCCATGTAAGTAATTCTGAAAATGAAAATATACACATTTTATGGTGGAGCACCAATTCATCAAATGCATCAATGATAAGCCTCATATAGAATGGTTGCACCTTTGGTATAGAAGTGGTTGACATGGTCATATTTGAGCCAATGATGTCCTCATCATTCTCCCCTTCTTGACAGCAAACCGTCCTCGGTTTGACCTTTGTTGGAGGATGTGTTGTAGGTAAAAGTGAACCGTGCTCCCCTTCTTGATATTTATCCTGTTGCATTTGGGAAAAACTAGAAAAACTTTGCAAGACATCATTAGTGTTAGTGCAGCCCTCAATTTGATCATGGTATTGTGGCCCAAAAGGATATTTCAGATTAGAGCAAATATAAACTTTATGCACCAAATATTCTCCTTTGTTGTCATATTTGCCAATTGCATGAAGCGAACAATGATTAAAACTTGGCAAAATAGAATCAAATTTAAGTTTCTCTTTTAGACAATTTAGATTACACAGAATATCAAATTCAATATAACCCAAAGTATTTAAAGAGGACAACAAATTCAATTCATATTGTGCACATGTAATAGGATGAAAAAGCTTATCTTCAGCACATTTGTATGGTTCCAAACCAAAAGTATCACACTTATTTGCTACTTGTGGCATAGGAGTAAAAGAATCATCAACACACAACTCCTCTTTATCACAAGGAACCGCGAGTAATTCATTTTGTGACAAAGGAAAATCAGTAGTGGGTTCCACTATTTGTTGCTCTTCATTAGCATGCAGAGTGGACAAATTTTGGACATTATGGGTCACATCATTCTGGCAAGTATTCACAGATAATAGAATCTCTTTTTCAGCATTGAGAGCCAGACAAAACAATTGACCAATATGGCAATATGATTTGCTAATTAATAAGGTTCGAATTTCAGAATTGAGCCCTTTTCTACTCATAACATCTTCCATGCATTCATCCAATCCACCAAACATGATACAAATCTTAAAATTATGGTAGTATTGTTTCACAGTCTTGCTACCCTGCTTCAAGTTGTCTAATTTTGCAAGCAAATAATCAACATAATATGCAGGAACGAATGCATCTCTAAAAAGAAATTTGAAGTCTTTCCAAGATTCTGGAACTTTGATGTGCCTACAAATGTGTTTCCATTCTAGCAAAGCATATTCAATCAAAATATTAGAGGCAATACAAATCTTTTGTTTCTCGAATAGGTCATGCTCATCAAATTCATTGTCTACTTTTAATTCCCAATCAATGTAAGCTTGAGGATCAAACTTACCATCATATAATGGCAAGTGTTGAATGACATCCTGAATATGAGGGTCTAGTTTCAACAGCTCAAAAATCTCCATATCACCTGCCATGATTAGTAGAAAACAAGAAACACAAAAATAATATGTATCCTCCTATCAACTACTAGGATATGTCAGATGTAATTCTCTCAAACTCAACTTGTTAAAACAAGCCCTTACAAGTTCTTACCAAGCCAAACAGGAGGTGACGGCAACCAACAAGTCTACAACCGTGGAGTGAAGTGTATCGGTGCCGCAACAACAACACCTGTCAAGCTGTAGTCGAAATATGTGGAGCTATAGGTGGGCTAAAGCAAGGAAGTACTAGAACCACGTTAGTTGCAAGCAAATTGAACAAACGCTCAACGACGCATAACTATGCTGGTCCTAGGCTAGTACATGCTAGAGACGCGAGCCTGGACACAAATGAAGTCACTGAGCAGCAACAAAGAAGGATCACAAGGACAGGAATAACAACAAAAGAAAAACTCTTCTCTTCTTCTTTCTCTTTCTTTTCTTTCTTTCTTTCTGTCTTTCTTTTCTTTCTTTCTTTTCTTTCTTTTGGTCTTTTTTTTCTTCTGTTTTTTTTCTTTCAACTAGCACAAAACTGAAATTTTGCAACAAGAAATAACAAGCTACTTACAGCAATTAAATGTTTCCTTGGGAAGGGTGATTCAGTAGCAAAGTGAAACAAGTGGTTGTTTTGCAAAACCAGCAGACGCGCAAATCTCCAGGGCAATTGCGAAGCGCTCAGAATGAATTTGGGACCAAGCTCTGATCCGTTGGAAAGAGGACAAGTTAACCTTTCCAGATTGTATTTAAACTCCCTATTCAGACTCCTGACAAAGGAAATATGGTACTTTTGTTTTCAAGATAAAACAGGACTCCGAATCAAATTCTATCTTGATCTTGTTGGATTTCCTTTTTGTAGATGGAAATATGGACGTGGATGAAACCTCCAAGGACGTGGCTAGGATAATGGTGGTAAACAAAACAAAGGAATTTGAAAATCCACTCGGATTCCTAGAGAGAAACAAATAAACTCAAATCTGTGATGGTGACAGAAACGTGACTAGAACTTGAAACTCTAAACGACTAGACGCTAAGACCAGCAACTTGCACGACGATGCAACCGTTAATTCAATAAGCCCTAACTAAGCAGTAATAGTATTAAGCTCAAATCCTGGAGTCCGAATCCGGCCCCAAAACGTGTTGGATTTGATCTCTTTCTTTCCTTGGACCAAAAGTGACGTGGTGCCAGGTGCAGGACGTTGGGAATACTTGGATTTGGTCCCCAATCAACTTCATTAACCTTCCATGCTTTCCATATGCAATCAAACCTTTCCTTGATCCATGTAAGTAATTCTGAAAATGAAAATATACACATTTTATGGTGGAGCACCAATTCATCAAATGCATCAATGATAAGCCTCATATAGAATGGTTGCACCTTTGGTATAGAAGTGGTTGACATGGTCATATTTGAGCCAATGATGTCCTCATCATATACCATAGGCATAGAAATTGTTTTGGACGCACCCGTTGGTACTCCAAGGTGAAGGGTCTCAAGTGGGTGCTCGTTTTGGTGTGTTTGGAGATAGTGCCAATCTTGATGCAAGATAGGTGCACGATTTGCGTCGAATGTTCCATAGGCTAAGAAATATTTTTGGATGCACCCGATGGTACTCCTAGGTGATGAGGCTCAAGTGAATGCTCGTTTTGGTCTGTTTGGAGATAGTGCTAATCTTGACGCAAGAGGTGCACGGTTTGCGTCGAACATACAATAGGTTCAAAAATCATTTTGGATGCACGAATGGATCTCCTTAGTGACATTAGTCATGTGGAATCTCATTTCAATCCATTTGGAGACACTGTTAGTGTCAGTGCAAGACAAGTGCACGGTTTGGAGATAGTGCTAATCTTGACGCAAAATAACTGCAAGGTTTGCGCCGAACGTACCAGAGGCTCAAAAATCATTTTGGACGCACCCGATGGTACTTCTAGGTGACGAGGCTCAAGTGAATGCTCATTTTAGTCTGTTTGGTCAAACCCGATGATACTCCTAGGTTACGAGGCTCAAGAGGATGCTCGTTTTGGTCTGTTTGGGGATAGTGCTAACCTTGACGCAATATAGGTGCACGGTTTGCGTCGAACGTATCATAGGCTCAAAAATCGTTTTGGACGCACACAATGATAATTCTCGGTGACGAGGCTCAAGTGGATGCACGTTTTGGTCTGTTAGGAGATAGTGGTAATGTTGACGTAAGATAGCTGCATGGTTTGCACCGAATGTGCCATAGGCTCAGAAATTGTTTTGGATGCACCCGATGGATCTCCTCGATGACATTGGTCATGTGGAATCTCATTTCAATACATTTGGAGACACTATTAGTGTCAGTGCAAGATAGGTGCACGGTTTGCGCCAAACGTAGCTCAGAAATCATTTTCGACACACCCGATGGTACTTGTAGGTGACAAGGCTCAAGTGGATACTTATTTCAGTCTATTTGGAGATAGTGCTAATCTTGACGCAAGATAGGTGCACGGTTTGCGACGAACGTACCACAGGCTCCAAAATCATTTTGAACAGGCTCGATAGAACAACTAGGTGACGTGGGTCGTGTGCAATCTTATTTTGGTCCATCTGAAGACAATGTTAGTATCAGAGCAAAATAGTTGCATCATTTGCGCCAAACGAACAACAGGCTCAGAAATCATTTTGCACGCACCCGATGGTCCTCCTAGGTGACGAGGCTCAAGTGGATGCTCGGTTTGGTATATTTGGAGATAGTGCAAATCTTGACGCAAGATAGGTGTATGGTTTGCGCCGAACGTAGCATAGGCTCAGAAATCATTTTGGACGCACCCGATGGTTCTCCTACGTGACCTTGGTCATGTGGAATCTCGTTTCAATCCATTTTCAGACCGTGGTAGTGTTAGTGCAAGATAGGTGCACGGTTTGTGCCAAACGTACCATAGGCATAGAAATTGTTTTGGACGCACCCGATGGTACTCCAAGGTGAAGGGGCTCAAGTGGGTGCTCGTTTTGGTGTGTTTGGAGATAGTGCTAATCTTGATGCAAGATAGGTGCACGATTTGCGTCGAATGTTCCATAGGCTTAGAAATTATTTTGGACGCAGCCGATGGTACTCCTAGGTGATGAGGCTAAAGTGGATGCTCGTTTTGGTCTGTTTGGAGATAGTGCTAATCTTGACGCAAGATAGGTGCACGGTTTGCGTCGAACATACCATAGGTTCAAAAATCATTTTGGACGCACGAATGGATCTCCTTAGTGACATTAGTCATGTGGAATCTCATTTCAATCCATTTGGAGACACTATTAGTGTCAGTGCAAGATAGGTGCACGGTTTGGAGATAGTGCTAATCTTGACGCAAAATAACTGCAAGGTTTGCGCCGAACGTACCAGAGGCTCAAAAATCATTTTGGACGCACCCGATGGTACTTCTAGGTGACGAGGCTCAAGTGAATGCTCGTTTTAGTCTGTTTGGTCAAACCCAATGATACTCCTAGGTTACGAGGCTCAAGTGGATGCTCGTTTTGGTCTGTTTGGGGATAGTGCTAACCTTGATGCAATATAGGTGCACGGTTTGCGTCGAACATATCATAGGCTCGAAAATCGTTTTGGACGCACCCGATGATAATCCTTGGTGACGAGGCTCAAGTGGATGCATGTTTTGGTCTGTTAGGAGATAGTGCTAATGTTGACGCAAGATAGCAGCATGGTTTGTACCGAATGTACCATAGGCTCAGAAATTGTTTTGGACGCACCCGATGGATCTCCTCGATGACATTGGTCATGTGGAATCTCATTTCAATCCATTTGGAGACACTATTAGTGTCAGTGCAAGATATGTGCATGGTTTGTGCCAAACGTAGCTCAAAAATCATTTTCGACACACCCGATGGTTCTTGTAGGAGACAAGGCTCAAGTGAATACTTATTTCAGTCTATTTGGAGATAGTGCTAATCTTGACACAAGATAGGTGCACGGTTTGCGACGAACGTACCACAGGCTCCAAAATCATTTTGAACATGCTCGATAGAACAACTAGGTGACGTGGGTCGTGTGCAATCTTATTTTGGTCCATCTGAAGACAATGTTAGTATCGGTGCAAAATAGTTGCATGATTTGCGCCAAATGAACAACAGGCTCAGAAATCATTTTGCACGCACCCGATGGTCCTCCTAGGTGACGAGGCTCAAGTGGATGCTCGGTTTGGTATATTTGGAGATAGTGCTAATCTTGAGGCAAGATAGGTGTACGGTTTGCGTCGAACGTAGCATAGGCTCAGAAATCATTTTGGACGCACCCGATGGTTCTCCTACGTGACCTTGGTCATGTGGAATCTCGTTTCAATCCATTTTGAGACCGTGGTAGTGTCAGTGCAAGATAGGTGCACGGTTTGTGCCAAATGTACCATAGGCATAGAAATTGTTTTGGACGCACCCGATGGTACTCCAAGGTGAAGGGGCTCAAGTGGTTGCTCGTTTTGGTGTGTTTGGAGATAGTGCTAATCTTGATGCAAGATAGATGCACGATTTGCATCGAATGTTCCATAGGCTTAGAAATTATTTTGGACGCAGCCGATGGTACTCCTAGGTGATGAGGCTCAAGTGGATGCTCGTTTTGGTCTGTTTGGAGATAGTGCTAATCTTGACGCAAGATAGGTGCACGGTTTGCGTCGAACATACCATAGGTTCAAAAATCGTTTTGGACGCACGAATGGATCTCCTTAGTGACATTAGTCATGTGGAATCTCATTTCAATCCATTTGGAGACACTATTAGTGTCAGTGCAAGATAGGTGCACGGTTTGGAGATAGTGCTAATCTTGACGCAAAATAACTGCATGGTTTGCGCCGAACGTACCAGAGGCTCAAAAATCATTTTGGACGCACCCGATGGTACTTCTTGTTGACGAGGCTCAAGTGAATGCTCATTTTAGTCTGTTTGGTCAAACCCGATGATACTCCTAGGTTACGAGGCTCAAGTGGATGCTCGTTTTGGTCTGTTTGGGGATAGTGCTAACCTTGATGCAATATAGGTGCACGGTTTGCGTCGAACGTATCATAGGCTCGAAAATCGTTTTGGACGCACCCGATGATAATCCTTGGTGACGAGGCTCAAGTGGATGCACGTTTTTGGTCTCTTAGGAGATAGTGCTAATGTGACGCAAGATAGCAGCATGGTTTGTACCGAATGTACCATAGGCTCAGAAATTGTTTTGGACGCACCCGATGGATCTCCTCGATGACATTGGTCATGTGGAATCTCATTTCAATCCATTTGGAGACACTATTAGTGTCAGTGCAAGATAGGTGCACGGTTTGTGCCAAACGTAGCTCAGAAATCATTTTCGACACACCCGATGGTTCTTGTAGGTGACAAGGCTCAAGTGGATACTTATTTCAGTCTATTTGGAGATAGTGCTAATCTTGACGCAAGATAGGTGCACGGTTTGCGATGAACATACCACAGGCTCCAAAATCATTTTGGACATACTCGATAGAACAACTAGGTGACGTGGGTCGTGTGCAATCTTATTTTGGTCCATCTGAAGACAATGTTAGTATTGGTGCAAAATAGGTGCATGATTTGTGCCAAACGAACAACAGGCTCAGAAATCATTTTGCACGCACCCGATGGTCCTCCTAGGTGATGAGGCTCAAGTGGATGCTCGCTTTGGTCTATTTGGAGATAGTGCTAATCTTGACGCAAGATAGGTGCACGGTTTGCGCCGAATGTAGCATAGGCTCAGAAATCATTTTGGACGCACCCGATGGTTCTCCTACGTGACCTTGGTCATGTGGAATCTCGTTTCAATCTAGTTTGAGACCGTGGTAGTGTCAGTGCAAGATAGGTGCACGGTTTGTGCCAAACGTACCATAGGCATTGAAATTGTTTTGGACGCACCCGATGGTACTCCAAGGTGAAGGGGCTCAAGTGGGTGCTCATTTTGGTCTATTTGGAGATAGAGCTAATCTTGATGCAAGATAGGTGCACGATTTGCGTCGAATGTTCCATAGGCTCAGAAATTGTTTTGGACGCAGCCGATGGTACTCCTAGGTGATGAGGCTCAAGTGGATGCTCGTTTTGGTCTGTTTGGAGATAGTGCTAATCTTGACGCAAGATAGGTGCACGGTTTGCGTCGAACATACCATAGGTTCAAAAATCGTTTTGGACGCACTAATGGATCTCCTTAGTGACATTAGTCATCTGGAATCTCATTTCAATTCATTTGGAGACACTATTAGTGTCAGTGCAAGACAGGTGCACGGTTTGGAGATAGTGCTAATCTTGACGCAAAATAACTGCAAGGTTTGCGCCGAACGTACTAGAGGCTCAAAAATCGTTTTGGACGCACCCGATGGTACTTCTAGGTGACGAGGCTCAAGTGAATGCTCGTTTTAGTCTGTTTGGTCAAACCCGATGATACTCCTAGGTTACGAGGCTCAAGTGGATGCTCGTTTTGGTCTGTTTGGGGATAGTGCTAACCTTGATGCAATACAGGCGCACGGTTTGCGTCGAACGTATCATAGGCTCAAAAATCGTTTTGGACGCACCCGATGATAATCCTTGGCGACGAGGCTCAAGTGGATCCACGTTTTGGTATGTTAGGAGATAGTGCTAATGTTGACGCAAGATAGCTGCGTGGTTTGCACCGAATGTACCATAGGCTCAGAAATTGTTTTGGACGCACCCGATGGATCTCCTCGATGACATTGGTCATGTGGAATCTCATTTCAATCCATTTAGAGACACTATTAGTATTAGTGCAAGATAGGTGCACGGTTCGCGCCAAATGTAGCTCAGAAATCATTTTCGACACATCCGATGGTACATGTAGGTGACACGGCTCAAGTGGATACTTATTTCAGTCTATTTGGAGATAGTGCTAATCTTCACGCAAGATAGGTGCACGGTTTACGACGAACGTACCACAGGCTCCAAAATCATTTTGGACACACTCGATAGAACAACTAGTTGACGTGGGTCGTGTGCAATCTTATTTTGGTCCATCTGAAGACAATGTTAGTATCGGTGCAAAATAGGTGCATGATTTGCCCCAAGCGAACAACAGGCTCAGAAATCATTTTGCACGCACCCGATGGTCCTCCTAGGTGACGAGGCTCAAGTGGATGCTCGCTTTGGTCTATTTGGAGATAGTGCTAATCTTGACGCAAGATAGGTGCATGGTTTGCGTCGAACATACCATAGGTTCAAAAATCGTTTTGGACGCACGAATGGATCTCCTTAGTGACATTAGTCATGTGGAATCTCATTTCAATCCATTTGGAGACACTGTTAGTGTCAGTGCAAGACAGGTGCACGGTTTGGAGATAGTGCTAATCTTGACACAAAATAACTACAAGATTTGCGGTGAACGTACCAGAGGCTCAAAAATCATTTTGGACGCACCCGATGGTACTTCTAGGTGACGAGGCTCAAGTGAATGCTCGTTTTAGTCTGTTTGGTCAAACCCGATGACACTCCTAGGTTACGAGGCTCAAGTGGATGCTCGTTTTGGTCTGTTTGGGGATAGTGCTAACCTTGATGCAATATAGGTGCACGGTTTGCGTCGAACGTATCATAGGCTCGAAAATCATTTTGGACACACCCGATGATAATCCTTGGTGACGTGGCTCAAGTGGATGCACGTTTTGGTCTGTTAGGAGATAGTGCTAATGTTGACGCAAGATAGCTGCATGGTTTGTACCGAATGTACCATAGGCTCAGAAATTGTTTTGGACGCACCCGATGGATCTCCTTGATGACATTGGTCATGTTGAATCTCATTTCAATCCATTTGGAGACACTATTAGTGTCAGTGCAAGATAGGTGCACGGTTTGCGCTAAACGTAGCTCAGAAATCATTTTCGACACACGCGATGGTACATGTTGGTGACAAGGCTCATGTGGATACTTATTTCAGTCTATTTGGAGATAGTGCTAATCTTGACGCAAGATAGGTGCACGGTTTGCGACGAACGTACCACATGCTCCAAAATCGTTTTGGACACACTCGATAGAACAACTAGGTGACGTGGGTCGTGTGCAATCTTATTTTGGTCCATCTGAAGACAATGTTAGTATCGGTGCAAAATAGGTGCATGATTTGCGCCAAACGAACAACAGGCTCAGAAATCATTTTGCACGCACCCGATGGTCCTCCTAGGTGACGAGGCTCAAGTGGATGCTCGCTTTGGTCTATTTGGAGATAGTGCTAATCTTGACGCAAGATAGGTGCACGGTTTACGCCGAATGTAGCATAGGCTCAGAAATCATTTTGGACGCACCCGATTGTTCTCCTACGTGACCTTGGTCATGTGGAATCTCGTTTCAATCCATTTTGAGACCGTGGTAGTGTCAGTGCAAGATAAGTGCACGGTTTGTGCCAAACGTACCATAGGCATAGAAATTGTTTTGGACGCACCCGATGGTACTCCAAGGTGAAGGGCTCAAGTGGGTGCTCGTTTTGGTGTGTTTGGAGATAGTGCTAATCTTGATGCAAGATAGGTGCACGATTTGCGTCGAATGATCCATAGGCTCATAAATTGTTTTGGACGCACCCAATGGTACTCCTAGGTGATGAGACTCAAGTGGATGCTCGTTTTGGTATGTTTGGAGATAGTGCTAATCTTGACTCAAGATAGGTGCACGGTTTGCGTCGAACATACCATAGGTTCAAAAATCATTTTGAACGCAAGAATGGATCTCCTTAGTGACAGTACTCATGTGGAATCTCATTTCAATCCATTTGGAGACACTGTTAGTGTCAGTGCAAGACAGGTGCATGGTTTGGAGATAGTGCTAATCTTGACGCAAAATAACTGTAAGGTTTGCGCCGAACGTACTAGAGGCTCAAAAATCGTTTTGGACGCACCCGATGGTACTTCTAGTTGATGAGGCTCAAGTGAATGCTCGTTTTAGTCTGTTTGGTCAAACCCGATGATACTCCTAGGTTACGAGGCTCAAGTGGATGCTCGTTTTGGTCTGTTTGGGGATAGTGCTAACCTTGATGCAATATAGGTGCACGGTTTGCGTCGAACGTATCATAGGCTCGAAAATCATTTTGGACGCACCCGATGATAATTCTTGGTGACGAGGCTCAAGTGGATGCACGTTTTGGTCTGTTAGGAGATAGTGCTAATGTTGACACAAGATAGCTGCATGGTTTGCACCGAATGTACCATAGGCTCAAAAATTGTTTTGGACGCACCCGATGGATCTCCTCGATGACATTGGTCATGTGGAATCTCATTTCAATCCATTTGGAGACACTATTAGTGTCAGTGCAAGATAGGTGCACGGTTTGCGCCAAACGTAGCTTAGAAATCATTTTCGACACACCCGATGGTACTTGTAGGTGACAAGGCTCAAGTGGATACTTATTTCAGTCTATTTGGAGATAGTGCTAATCTTGACGCAAGATAGGTGCACGGTTTGCGACGAACGTACCACAGGCTCCAAAATCATTTTGGATACACTCGATAGAACAACTAGTTGACGTGGGTCGTGTGCAATCTTATTTTGGTCCATCTGAAGACAATGTTAGTATCGGTGCAAAATGGGTGCATGATTTGCGCCAAACGAACAACAGGCTCAGAAATCATTTTGCACGCACCCGATGGTCCTCCTAGGTGACGAGGCTCAAGTGGATGCTCGCTTTGGTCTATTTGGAGATAGTGCTAATCTTGACGCAAGATAGGTGCACGGTTTGCGCCGAACGTAGCATAGGCTCAGAAATCATTTTGGACGCACCCGATGGTTCTCCTACGTGACCTTGGTCATGTGGAATCTCGTTTCAATCCATTTTGAGACCGTGGTAGTGTCAGTGCAAGATAGGTGCACGGTTTGTGCCAAACGTACCATAGGCATAGAAATTGTTTTGGACGCACCCGATGGTACTCCAAGGTGAAGGGGCTCAAGTGGGTTTTTGTTTTGGTGTGTTTGGAGATAGTGCTAATCTTGATGCAAGATAGGTGGGCGATTTGCGTCGAATGTTCCATAGGCTTAGAAATTGTTTTGGACGCAGCCGATGGTACTCCTAGGTGATGAGGCTCAAGTGGATGCTCGTTTTGGTCTGTTTGGAGATAGTGCTAATCTTGACGCAAGATAGGTGCACGGTTTGTGTCGAACATACCATAGGTTCAAAAATCATTTTGGACGCACGAATGGATCTCCTTAGTGACATTTGTCATGTGGAATCTCATTTCAATCCATTTGGAGACACTGTTAGTGTCAGTGTAAGACAGGTGCACGGTTTGGAGAAAGTGCTAATCTTGACGCAAAATAACTGCAAGGTTTGCGCCGAACGTACCAGAGGCTCAAAAATCGTTTTGGACGCACCCGATGGTACTTCTAGGTGACGAGGCTCAAGTGAATGCTCGTTTTAGTCTGTTTGGTCAAACCCGATGATCCTCCTAGGTTACGATTCTCATGTTGATGCTCGTTTTGGTGTGTTTGGGGATAGTGCTAACCTTGATGCAATATAGGTGCACAGTTTGCGTCGAACATATCACAGGCTCGAAAATCATTTTGGACGCACCCGATGATAGTCCTTGGTGACGAGGCTCAAGTGGATGCACGTTTTGGTCTGTTAGGAGATAGTGCTAATGTTGACGCAAGATAGCTGCATGGTTTGTACCGAATGTACCATAGGCTCAGAAATTGTTTTGGACGCACCCGATGGATCTCCTCGATGACATTGGTCATGTGGAATCTCATTTCAATCCATTTGGAGACACTATTAGTGTCAGTGCAAGATAGGTGCACGGTTTGCGCCAAACGTAGCTCAGAAATCATTTTCGACACACCCGATGGTACTTGTAGGTTACAAGGCTCAAGTGGATACTTATTTCAGTCTATTTGGAGATAGTGCTAATCTTCACGCAAGATAGGTGCACGGTTTGCGATGAATGTACCACAGGCTCCAAAATCATTTTGGACATACTCGATAGAACAACTAGGTGACGTGAGTCGTGTGCAATCTTATTTTGGTCCATCTGAAGACAATGTTAGTATCGGTGCAAAATAGGTGCATGATTTGCGCCAAACGAACAACAGACTCAGAAATCATTTTGCACGCACCCGATGGTCCTCCTAGGTGATGAGGCTCAAGTGGATGCTCGCTTTGGTCTATTTGGAGATAGTGCTAATCTTGACGCAAGATAGGTGCACAGTTTGCGCCGTATGTAGCATAGGCTCAGAAATCATTTTGGACGCACCCGATGGTTCTCCTACGTGACCTTGGTCATGTGGAATCTCGTTTCAATCTATTTTGAGACCGTGGTAGTGTCAGTGCAAGATAGGTGCACGGTTTGTGCCAAACGTACCATAGGCATAGAAATCGTTTTGGACGCAGTCGATGGTACTCCTAGGTGATGAGGCTCAAGTGGATGCTCGTTTTGGTCTGTTTGGCGATAGTGCTAATCTTGACACAAGATAGGTGCACGGTTTGCGTCGAACATACCATAGGTTCAAAAATCGTTTTGTAAGCACTAATGGATCTCCTTAGTGACATTAGTCATGTGGAATCTCATTTCAATCCATTTGGAGACACTGTTAGTGTCAGTGCAAGACAGGTGCATGGTTCGGAGATAGTGCTAATCTTGATGCAAAATAACTGCAAGGTTTGCGCCGAACGTACCAGAGGCTCAAAAATCATTTTGGACGCACCCGATGGTACTTCTAGGTGACGAGGCTCAAGTGGATGCATGTTTTGGTCTGTTAGGAGATAGTGCTAATGTTGACGCAAGATAGATGCATGGTTTGCACCGAATGTACCATAGGCTCAGAAATTGTTTTGGACGCACCCGATGGATCTCCTCAGTGACATTGGTCATGTGGAATCTCATTTCAATCCACTTGGAGACACTATTAGTGTCAGTGCAAGATAGGTGCACGGTTTGTGCCAAAACGTAGCTCAAAAATCGTTTTGGAGACAACTGATGGTACTTGTAGGTGACAAGGCTCAAGTGGATACTTGTTTCACTCTATTTGGAGATAGTGCTAATCTTGACGCAAGATAGGTGCACGATTTGCGACGAACATACCACAGGCTCAAAAATCATTTTGGACACACTCGATAGAACGCCTAGGTGACGTGGGTCGTGTGCAATCTTATTTTGGTCCATTTGAAGACAATGTTAGTATTGGTGCCAGATAGGTGCATGGTTTCCGCCAAGCGTACAAGAGGCTCAAAAATCATTTTGGACGCACCCGATGGTCCTCCTTGGTGACGAGGCTCAAGTGGATGCTCGCTTTGGTCTGTTTGGGGATACTACCAATCTTGATGCAAGATAGGTGCACGGTTTGCGCCGAATGTATCATAGGCTCAGAAATCATTTTAGACGCACCCGATGGATCTCCTACGTGACCTTGGTCATGTGGAATCTCGTTTCAATCCATTCGGAGACTGTGGTAGTGTTAGTGCAAGATAGGTGCACGGTTTGTGCCAAACGTACCATAGGCATAGAAATTGTTTTGGACACACCCAATGGTACTTCAAGGAGAAGGGGCTCAAGTGGGTGCTCGTTTTGTTGTGTTTGGAGATAGTACTAATCTTGATGCAATATAGGTGCATGATTTGCGTCGAATGTTCCATAGGCTCATAAATTGTTTTGGACGCACCCGATGGTACACCTACGTGATGAGGCTCAAGTGTATGCTCATTTTGGTCTGTTTGGAGATAGTGCTAATCTTGACGCAAGATAGGTGCACGGTTTGCGTCGAACATACCATAGGCTCAAAAATCGTTTTGGACGCACGAGTGGATCTCCTCAGTGACACTAGTCATGTGGAATCTCATTTCAATCCATTTGGAGACACTATTAGTGTCAGTGCAAGATAGGTGCACGGTTTGCGCCAAACGTAGCTCAGAAATCATTTTCGACACACCCGATGGTACTTGTAGGTGACAAGGCTCAAGTGGATACTTGTTTCAGTCTATTTGGAGATAGTGCTAATCTTGACGCAAGATAGGTGCACGGTTTGCGACGAACGTACCACAGGCTCCAAAATTATTTTGGACACACTCGATAGAACACCTAGGTGACGTGGGGCGTGTGCAATCTTATTTTGGTCTATTTGAAGACAATGTAAGTATCGGTGCAAGATAGGTGCATGATTTGCGCCAAACGTACAACAGGCTCAAAAATCATTTTGGACGCACCCGTTGGTCCTCCTAGGTACCCGAGGCTCAAGTGGATGCTTGCTTTGGTCTATTTGGAGATAGTGCTAATCTTGACGCAAGATAGGTGCACGGTTTGCGCCGAATGTATCATAGGCTCGGAAATCATTTTGGATGCATCCGATGGATCTCCTACGTGACCTTGGTCACGTGGAATCTCGTTTCAATCCATTCAGAGACCGTGGTAGTGTCAGTGCAAGATAGGTGCATAGTTTGTGTCAAACGTACCATAGTAATAGAAATTTTTTGGACGCACCCTATGGTACTCCAAGGAGAATGTATCATAGTGCTAATCATGATGCAATATAGGCGCACGATTTGCATCGAATGTTCCATAGGCTCATAAATTGTTTTGGACGCACCCGATGGTACTCCTGGGTGATGAGGCTCAAGTCTATGCTCGTTTTGGTCTGTTTGGTGATAGTGCTAATCTTGACGCAAGATAGGTGCACGGTTTGTGACGAACGTACCACAGGCTCCAAAATCATTTTGGACACACTCGATAGAACACCTAGGTGACGTGGGTCATGTGCAATCTTATTTTGGTCCATTTGTAGACAATGTAAGTATCGGTGCAAGATAGGTGCATGATTTGCGCCAAACGTACAACATGCTCAAAAATCATTTTGGACACACCCGATGGTCCTCCTAGGTGACGAGGCTCAAGTGGATGCTCGCTTTGGTCTATTTGGAGATAGTGCTAATCTTAACGCAAGATAGGCGCACAGTTTGCGTTGAACGTAGCAAGCCTCGGAAATAATTTTGGATGCACCTGATGGATCTCCTCGATGACATTGGTCATGTGGAATCTCATTTCAATCTATTTGGAGACACTATTAGTGTCAGTGCAAGATAGGTGCACGGTTTGCGCCAAACGTAGCTTAGAAATCGTTTTCGACACACCCGATGGTACTTGTAGGTGACAAGGCTGAAGTGGATACTTGTTTCAGTCTATTTGGGGATAGTGCTAATCTTGACGCAAGATAGGTGCATGGTTTGCGACGAACGTACCACGGGCTCCAAAATCATTCTGGACACACTCGATAGAACACCTAGGTGACGTGGGTCATGTGCAATCCTATTTTGGTCCATTTGAAGACAATGTTAGTATCGGTGCAAGATAGGTGCATGGTTTGCGCCAAACGTACAACAGGCTCAAAAATCATTTTGGACGCACCCGATGGTCCTCCTAGGTGACGAGGCTCAAGTGGATGCTCGCTTTGGTCTATTTGGAGATAGTGCTAATCTTGATGCAATATAGGTGCACGATTTGCGTCGAACGTATCATAGGCTCAAAAATCATTTTGGACGCACCCGATGATACTCCTTGGTGACGAGGCTCAAGTGGATGCATGTTTTGGTCTGTTAGGAGATAGTGCTAATGTTGACGCAAGATAGCTGTATGGTGTGCACCGAATGTACTATAAGCTCAGAAATTGTTTTGGACGCACCCGATGGATCTCCTCGGTGACATTGGTCATGTGGAATCTCAGTTCAATCCATTTGGAGACACTATTAGTGTCAGTGCAAGATAGGTGCATGGTTTGCGCCAAATGTAGCTCAGAAATCGTTTTCGACACACCCGATGGTACTTGTTGGTGACAAGGCTGAAGTGGAAATTTGTTTCAGTCTAATTGGAGATAGTGCTAATCTTGACGCAAGATAGGTGCACGGTTTGCGACAAACGTACCACAGGCTCCAAAATCATTTTGGACACACTCGATAGAACACCTAGGTGACGTGGGTCATGCACAATCCTATTTTGGTCCACGTGAAGACAATGTTAGTATCGGTGCAAGATAGGTGCATGGTTTGCACCAAACGTACAACAGGCTCAAAAATCATTTTGGACGCACCCGATGGTCCTCCTAGGTGACGAGGCTCAAGTGGATGCTCGCTTTGTTCTATTTGGGGATAGTGGTAATCTTAACGCAAGATAGGTGCACGGTTTGCGTCGAACGTAGCATAGGCCTAGAAATCATTTTGGACGCACCCGATGGATCTCCTACGTGACCATGGTCATGTGGAATCTCATTTCAATCCATTCGGAGACTGTGGTAGTGTCAGTGCAAGATAGGTGCACGGTTTGTGCCAAACGTACCACAGGCATAGAAATTGTTTTGGACGCACCCGATGGTACTCCAAGGAGAAGGGGCTCAAGTGGGTGCTCGTTTTGGTGTGTTTGGAGATAGTGCTAATCTTGATGCAATATAGGTACATGATTTGCGTCGAATGTTCTATAGGCTCATAAATTGTTTTGGACGCACCCGATGGTACTCCTAGGTGATGAGGCTCAACTGTATGCTCGTTTTGGTCTGTTTGTAGATAGTGATAATCTTGACGCAAGATAGGTGCACGGTTTGCGTCGAACATACCATAGGCTCAAATATCATTTTGGACGCACGAGTGGATCTCCTCAGTGACATTAGTCATGTGGAATCTCATTTTCAATCCATTTGGAGACACTGTTAGTGTCAGTGCAAGACAGGTGCACGGTTCGGAGATAGTGCTAATCTTGACGCAAAATAACTACAAGGTTTGCGCCGAACGTACCAGAGGCTCAAAAATCATTTTGGACGCACCCGATGGTACTTCTAGGTGACGAGGCTCAAGTGAATGCTCGTTTTGGGCTGTTTGGACAAACCAGATGATACTCCTAGGTTACGAGGCTCAAGTGGATGCTCGTTTTGGTCGGCTTTGGGGATAGTGCTAGCCTTGATGCAATATAGGTGCACGGTTTGCGTCGAACGTATCATAGGCTCGAAAATCATTTTTGGATGCACCCGATGATACTCCTTGGTGACGAGGCTCAAGTGGATGCACCTTTTGGTCTGTTAGGAGACAGTGCTAATGTTGACGCAAGATAGCTGCATGGTTTGCACCGAATGTAGCATAGGCTCAAAGATTGTTTTGGACGCACCCGATGGATCTCCTCGGTGACATTGGTCATGTGGAATCTCATTTCAATCCATTTGGAGACACTATTGGTGTCAGTGCAAGATAGGTGCACAGTTTGCGCCAAACGTAGCTTAGAAATCGTTTTCGACACACCCGATGGTACTTGTAGGTGACAAGGCTCAAGTGCATATTTGTTTCAGTCTATTTGGAGATAGTGCTAATCTTGATGCAAGATAGGTGCACGGTTTGCGACAAACGTACAACAGGCTCCAAAATCATTTTGGACACACTCGATAGAACACCTAGGTGACGTGGGTCGTGTGCAATCTTATTTTGGTCCATTTGAAGACAATGTAAGTATCGGTGCAAGATAGGTGCATGATTTGCGCCAAACGTGCAACAGGCTCAAAAATCATTTTGGACGCACTCGATGGTCCTCCTAGGTGATAAGGCTCAAGTGGATGCTCGCTTTGGTCTATTTGGAGATAGTGCTAATCTTAACGCAAGATAGGTGCGCGGTTTGCGTCGAACGTAGCATAGGCTCGGAAATCATTTTGGACGCACCCGATGGATCTCCTACGTGACCTTGGTCATGTGGAATCTTGTTTCAATGCATTCAGAGACTGTGGTAGTGTCAGTGCAAGATAGGTGCACGGTTTGTGCCAAACGTACCATAGGCATAGAAATTGTTTTGGATGCACCCAATGGTACTCCAAGGAGAAGGGGCTCAAGTAGGTGCTTGTTTTGGTGTGTTTGGAGATAGTGCTAATCTTGATGCAATATGGGTGCACGATTTGCGTCGAATGTTCTATAGGCTCATAAATTGTTTTGGATGCACCCGATGGTACTACTAGGTGATGAGGCTCAAGTGTATGCTCATTTTGGTCTGTTTGGAGATAGTGATAATCTTGACGCAAGATAGGTGCACGGTTTGCGTCGAACATACCATAGGCTCAAAATCATTTTGGACGCACGAGTTGATCTCCTTAGTGACATTAGTCATGTGGAATCTCATTTCAATGCATTTGGAGACACTGTTAGTGTCAGTGCAAGACAGGTGCACGGTTCGGAGATAGTGCTAATCTTGACACAAAATAACTGCAAGGTTTGCGCCGAACGTACCAGAGGCTCAAAAATCATTTTGGACGCACCCGATGGTACTTCTAGGTGACGAGGCTCAAGTGAATGCTCCTTTTGGTCTGTTTGTACAAACCGGATGATACTCCTAGGTGCACGGTTTGTGCCAAACGTAGCTAAGAAATCGTTTTGGACACACCCGATGGTACTTGTAGGTGACAAGGCTCAAGTGGATACTTGTTTCAGTCTATTTGGAGAGTGTGCAAATCTTGACGCAAGATAGGTGCATGATTTGCGACAAATGTACCACAGGCTCCAAAATCATTTTGGACACACTCGATAGAACACCTAGGTGACGTGGGTCGTGTGCAATCTTATTTTGGTCCATTTGAAGACAATGTAAGTATCGGTGCAAGATAGGTGCATGATTTGCGCCAAACGTACAATAGGCTCAAAAATCATTTTGGACACACCCGATGGTTCTCCTAGGTGACAAGGCTCAAGTGGATGCTCGCTTTGGTCTATTTGGAGATAGTGCTAATCTTAATGCAAGATAGGTGCGCGGTTTGCGTCGAACGTAGCATAGGCTCAGAAATCATTTTGGACGCACCCGATAGATCTCCTACGTGACCTTGGTCCTGTGGAATCATGTTTCAATCCATTCAGAGACCGTGGTAGCGTTAGTGCAAGATAGGTGCACGGTTTGTGCCAAACGTACCATAGGCATAGAAATTGTTTTGGACGCCCGATGGTACTCCAAGGTGAAGTGGCTCAAGTGGGTGCTCTGTTGGTGTGTTTGGAGATAGTGCTAAACTTGATGCAAGATAGGTGCATGATTTGCGTCGAATGTTCCATAGGCTCAGAAATTATTTTGGACGCACCCGATGGTACTCCTAGGTGATGAGGCTCAAGTGGATGCTTGTTTTGGTCTGTTTGGAGATAGTGCTAATCTTGATGCAAGATAGGTGCACGGTTTGCGTCGAACATACCATAGGCCCAAAAATCATTTTGGACGCACGAATGGATCTCCTCAGTGACATTAGTCATGTCGAATCTCATTTCAATCCATTTTGAGACATTGTTAGTGTCAGTGCAAGATAGGTGCACGGTTTGGAGATAGTGCTAATCTTGACGTAAAATAACTGCAAGGTTTGCGCCGAACGTACCAGAGGCTCAAAAATTGTTCTGGACACACCCGATGGTACTTCTAGGTGACGAGGCTCAAGTGAATGCTCTTTTTGGTCTGTTTGTACAAACCGGATGATACTCCTAGGTTACGAGGCTCAAGCGGGTGCTCGTTTTGGTCTGTTTGGGGATAGTGCTAACGTTGATGCAATATAGGTGCACGGTTTGCTTTGAACGTATCATAGGCTCGAAAATCGTTTTGGACGCACCCGATGATACTCCTTAGTGACGAGGCTCAAGTGGATGCACGTTTTGGTATGTTAGGAGATAGTGACAATGTTGACGCAAGATAGCTGCACGGTTGCACCGAATGTACCATAGGCTCAGAAATTATTTTGGACGCACCCGATGGATCTCCTCGGTGACATTGGTCATATGGAATCTCATTTCAATCCATTTGGAGACACTATTAGTGTCAGTGCAAGATAGGTGCACGGTTTGTGCCAAACGTAGCTCAGAAATCGTTTTGTACACACCCGATAGTATTTGTATGTGACAAGGCTCAAGTGGATACTTGTTTCAGTCTATTTGGAGATAGTGCTAATCTTGACGCAAGATAGGTGCACGATTTGCGACGAACGTACCATAGGCTCAAAAATCATTTTGGACACACTCGATAGAACACCTAGGTGACGTGGGTCGTGTGCAATCTTATTTTGGTCCATTTGAAGACAATGTTAGTATCGGTGCAAGATAGGTGCATGGTTTGCGCCAAACGTGCAACAGGCTCAAAAATCGTTTTGGACGCACCCGATGGTCCTCCTAGGTGACGAGGCACAAGTGGATGCTTGCTTTGGTCTACTTGGGGATAGTGCTAATCTTGACGCTAGATAGGTGCACTGTTTGCGACGAACGTACCACAGGCTCTAAAATCATTTTGGACACACTCGATAGAACACCTAGGTGACGTTGGTCGTGTGTAATCTTATTTGGTCAATTTGAAGACAATGTTAGTATCAGTGCAAGATAGGTGCATGATTTGCGCCAAACGTACCATAGGCATAGAAATTGTTTTGGACGCACCCGATGGTACTCCAAGGTGAAAGGGCTCAAGTGGGTGCTCGTTTTGGTGTGTTTGGAGATAGTGCTAATCTTGATGTAAGATAGGTGCGCGATTTGTGTCGAATGTTCCATAGGCTCAGAAATTGTTTTGGATGCACCCGATGGTACTCCTAGGTGATGAGGCTCAACTGGATGCTCGTTTTGGTCTGTTTGGAGATAGTGCTAATCTTGACGCAAGATAGGTGCATGGTTTGTGTCGAACATACCATAGGCTCAAAAATCATTTTGGATGCACCAATGGATCTCCTCAGTGACACTAGTCATGTGGAATCTCATTTCAATCCATTTGGAGACACTATTAGTGTCAGTGCAAGACAGGTGCACGGTTTGGAGATAGTGCTAATCTTGACGTAAACTAACTGCAAGGTTTGCACCGAACATAGCATAGGCTCAGAAATCTTTTTAGACGTACCTGATGGATCTCCTATGTGACAATGGTCATGTGGAATCTCGTTTCAATCCATTTGCAGATAGTGGTAGTGTTAGCGCAAGATAGGTGCAAGGTTTGCGCCAAACGTACCATAGGCACAGAAATCATTTTGGATGCTCCCGATGGTACTCCTAGGTGACGAGGCTCAATTGGATGCTCGATTTGGTCTGTTTGGAGATAGTGCTAATCTGGACGTAAGATATGTGCATGGTTTGCGCCAAATGTAACATAGGCTCGAAAATCGTTTTGGATGCACCGGATGGTACTCCTAGGTGACGAGGCTCAAGTGGATGCTCGTTTTGGTCTGTTTGGAGATAGTGTTAGTATTGATGCAAGATAGGTGCTCGGTTTGCGCCCAACGTACCATAGGCTCAGAAATCATTTTGGATGCACCCGATGGATCTCCTCGGTGACATTGGTCATGTGAATTCTCGTTTCAATCCATTTGGAGACACTGTTAGTGTCAGTGTAAGGTAGGTGCACAGTTTGCGCCAACCGTAGCTCAGAAATTATTTTGGACGCACCTGATGGTACTTGTAGGTGACGAGGCTCAAGTGTATACTTGTTTCAGTGTATTTGGAGATTGTGCTAATCTTGACGTAAGATAGGCGCACGGTTTGCGCCGAACGTACCACAGGCTCAAAATCGTTTTGGACACACCCGATAGAACAACTAGGTGACGTGGGTCGTGTGCAATCTTATTTCGGTTCATTTGGAGACAGCGTTAGCATCGGTGTAAGATAGGTGCATGGTTTGCGCCGAAGGTACTAGAGGCTCAAAAATCGTTTTGGACGCACCTGATGGTACTCCTACGTGACTGCCTCAAGTGGATGCTCGCTTTGGTCTATTTGGAGACAGTACTAATCTTGACGCAAGATAATTGCAAGGTTTGCACCGAACATAGCGTAGGCTCAAAAATCGTTTTAGACGCACCCGAAGGATCTCCTATGTAATGTGACTGTAGCTGCTGGGATAATTGCACTGGAGAATTCATATGTGGATCCTAAAGTTGCAGTACCTGCTGTTAGTAGCTCTGATGGGGGAGCCATGATTTATGCAGCTAATAAGTCTAAAACTCAACGTTATTTTAAGGAGTCTAAAAGTGTAGTGATCGACTCAAATAAATCACCCCTGCAATTTGGCACCCTATCTAATTTTGTGAATGATGTGGCTGCAATTCCTCATATTGCTTCTTGTGGGAATTCAGGCAACGACCCTAAAGTTGGTAATACTTCTCAAGATGGGTCAACGAATGCAATCAGTTCAATAATTATTACTCCAGAAAATTCTGGTTGTTCACATGCTAATCAGTTTGGCAACTTGGATGTTGATAAGAAGAAAGATGAGCAAGTTATGGTTGCTCCTGTGCAAGGTAAGACCATAATAAATGGTGCTGATCACCTCAAGGAAGTGACTCTGAAATTTATTTCAAAGCCGAGGACGGCTTTGTTTCAAGGAAGGGAGAATGATGAGCCCACGACTCCTCACAATATATCTACAGAAAATTCTTCTCCAATTTCAAATGTGGTAATTGGTCTTAAATTTGGAGCTATTATTTTTTATGAGAAATATAGCAAGAATATGGATAAATTTACCACTGTCGGCTTGTCTTCAAATATATTTTTTGGTGGTGCAACATTCATGAAAGGAGAAAATATGAAGCCAAGAAACTATATTTATATTGGTTGCATTCAGGTCGACGTCACATGAGCCATTATTGGGACCGAATTCATGGCCGCATTATTTTAGTATTTTCCTTATTTAGTTTCCTATAGCTACATTCTGTCATGTATATTTAGTTTCCTATATAGCTACGTTATGTTATGTACGCGTGCACCATATGGTCGAGTCGAACCAGGTGGTGTGCGTTGAGTCTGAGTTGACGTTGGGGCCTACGTGCCTATATTAGGAATTGTCGTCTGTGATATGTGGTTAGATTGGATTTTATTTTGTGGAGTTATTCCTCGTCGAGCCGCCGCTCGAAAAACCCTAGATGGTGTTCCCATCAGGTTCTTCGTCTTGAAGATTTTCTTCCGGATTCTTATGCATCTGTGTGGAGTGCGTGATCAAGCTGCTACTGCTTGAGTGCATGCTTGGAATTCTTGGAGTTCCCCATCTTCTGATCGTGTTCGTCGGAAGCACGGGTGGAAGGACATCATCTACTACTTGGATTGCATCTATCTCAAGTTTGTAAGCCGTGTATTCTATTATTACTACTGCTTGTCTTTGGCTGATCAAACATATTGATTCCACTTGTCTAGATTATATTGTTTGGTCAATAATTGTCGTGAGAATTTTTGGCACCATCTACCGTTACTGTTGGATCATCCTACCCTTTGGTTACCGTGATTGCTACTGCATGTGCGTTTTGTTATTTGCAAAGGGGTAATTGACTGCTGGTTATTAATCTGAATCCTGGCCGCAATTATTATCATTTATTTATTGGTTCCGTTATATTGTTTGAGGGAGATTTAAGTGATCTGCTGCTGCTGCTGTTGTGCTACTGTTACCGTGAAGTTCACCAACAAAGCCGCAGTTATTATCTAGTCATACAAATTCAGAAAAAAAATCATACTCTAATTGTTTTGCACTGTGAAGATCGGGAAATTTATTCGGACATCGTAGGCGTGTCCTTATCACTATGTGACATTGGTCATGTGGAATCTCGTTTCAATCCATTCGGTGACAGTGGTAGTGTCAGTGCAAGATAGGTGCATGGTTTGCGCCAAACGTACCATAGGTTCAGAAATCATTTTGGACGCACCCGATGGTACTCCAAGGTGACGAGACTCAAGTGGATGCTCGTTTTGGTCTGTTTGGAGATTGTGCTAATCTTGATGCAAGATAGGTGCATGGTTTGCGTCGAACGTACCATAGGCTCGGAAATCATTTTGGACACACCCGATGGTACTCCTAGGTGACGAGGCTCAAGTGGATGCTCGCTTTGGTCTGTTTGGAGATAGTGCTAATCTTGACGCAAGATGGGTGCACGGTTTGTACCAAACGTACCATAAGCATAGAAATCATTTTGGATGCACCCGATGGAACTTCTAGGTGACGTGGCTCAAGTGGATAATTGTTTCAGTCTATTTGGAGATAGTGCTAGTCATGACGCAAGATAGGTGCACGGTTTGCGCCGAACGTACCACAGGCACGAAAATCATTTTGGACACACCCGATAGAACACCTAGGTGACGTGGGTCGCGTGGAATCTTATTTCGGCCCGTTTGGAGATAGTGTTAGTATTGGTAAAAGATGGGTGCATGGTTTGCGCCAAACATACCATAGGCTTAGAAATCGTTTTGCACGCACCCGATGGTACTCCTAGGTGACGAGGCTCAAGTGGACCCACGTTTTGGTCTATTTGGAGATAGTGCTAATCTTGACGCAAGATATGTGCACGTTTGTGTCGAACGTATCATAGGCTCGAAAATCATTTTGGATGCACCGGATGGTATTCCTAGGTGACAAGGCTCAAGTGGATGCTCGTTTTTGTCTATTTGGAGATAGTGCTAGTTTTGATGCATGATAGGTGCACGGTTTGCGCCCAACGTACCATAGGCTCAAAATTCATTTTGGACGCACCCGAAGGATATCCTCGGTGACATTGGTCATGTGGAATCTCGTTTCTATCCGTTTGGAGATAGTGCTAATCTTGATGCAAGATAGGCGCACGGTTTGCGCCGAACGTACCACAGGCTCAAAAATCGTTTTGGACACACCCGATAGAACACCTAGGTGACGTGGGTCGTGTGCAATCTTATTTCGGTCCATTTGGAGATAGCGTTAGTATCGGTGTAAGATAGGTGCATGGTTTGCGACGAATGTACCAGAGGCTCAAAAATCGTTTTGGACGCACCCGATGGTATTCCTAGGTGACTGCCTCAAGTGGATGCCCGCTTTGGTCTATTTGGAGATAGTGCTAATCTTGACGCAAGATAATTGCAAGGTTTTGCGCCGAACATAGCATAGTCTCAGAAAATTGTTTTAGATGCACCTGATGGATCTCCTATGTGACATTAGTCATGTGGAATCTCATTTCAATCCATTCAGTGATAGTGGTAGTGTCAGTGCAAGATAGGTGCATGGTTTGCGCCAAACATACCATAGGCTCAGAAATCATTTTGGACCCACCCGATGGTCCTCCTAGGTAACAAGGCTCAAGTGGATGCTCTCTTTGGTCTATTTGGAGATAGTGCTAATCTTAACGCAACATAAGTGCACGGTTTGTGCCGAACGTAGCATAGGCTCAGAAATCATTTTGGACGCACCCGATGGATCTCCTACATGACATTAGTCATGTGGAATCTCGTTTTAATCCATTCGGAGACAGTGGTAGTGTTAGTGCAAGATAGGTGCACGGTTTGTGCCAAATGTACCATAGACATAAAAATCATTTTGGACGCACCCAATGGTACTCCTAGGTGACAAGTCTCAAGTGGATGCTCGTTTTGGTCTGTTTAGAGATAGTGCTAATCTTGACGCAAGATAGGTGCACGGTATGCGTCAAACGTACCATAGGCTCAGAAATCGATTTGTGCGCACCCGATGGTACACCTAGGTGACAAGGCTCAAGTGGATGCTCGTTTTGGTCTGTTTGGAGATAGTGCTAATCTTGACGCAAGATGGGTGCACGGTCTGCGCCGAACGTACCATAGGCTTAGAAATCGTTTTGGACGCACCGATGGATCTCCTCGGTGACATTAGTCATGTGGAATCCCATTTCAATGCATTTGTAGACACTGTAGTGTTAGTGCAAGATAAGTACACAGTTTGCGCCAAACGTAGCTCAGAAATCATTTTGGACGCACCCGATGGTACTCATAGTTGACTGGCTCAAGTGGATGCTCGATTTGGTATTTTTGGAGATAGTGCTAATCTTGATGCAAGATAGGTGCACGGTTTGCGCCAAATGTAGCATAGGCTCAGAAATCGTTTTGGATGCACCTGATGGATCTCCTATGTAATATTGGTCATGTCGAATCTCGTTTCAATCCACGTGGAGACAATGGTAGTGTCGGTGCAAGATAGGTACACGGTTTGCGCCAAACGTAGCTCAGAAGTTGTTTTTGACGCACCCGATGGTACTTCTAGGTGATGAGGCTCAAGTGGATACTTGTTTTAGTCTATTTAGAGGTAGTGCTAGTCATGACGCAAGATAGGTGCACGGTTTGCGCTGACCATACCATAGGCATGAAAGTCATTTTGGACACACCCGATAGAACACCTAGGTAACGTGGGTCGTGCGGAATCTTATTTCGGCCCGTTCGGAGACGGTGTTAGCATCGGTGGTGCATGGTTTGCGCCAAATGTACCATAGGCTCAAAAATTGTTTTGGACCCATCCGATGGTACTACTAGGTGACGAGGCTCAAGTGGAACCTCGTTTTGGTCTGTTTGGAGATAGTGCCAATCTTGACGCAAGTTATGTGCACAGTTTGTGTCGAACGTATCATAGGCTCGAAAATTGTTTTGGACGGACCGGATGGTACACCTAGGTGATGAGGCTCAAGTGGATGCTCGTTTTATTCTGTTTGGAGATAGTGCTAGTCTTGATGCAAGATAGATGCACGGTTTGCGCCCAACGTACCATAGGCTCAGAAATCATTTTGGACACACCCGATGGATCTCCTCGGTGACATTGGTCATGTGGAATCTCGTTTCAATCCATTTGGAGGCACTCTTAGTGTCAGTGCAAGATAGGTGCACGGTTTGCGCCAAACGTAGCTCAGAAATCGTTTTGGACGCACCCGATGGTACTTGTAGGTGACGAGGCTCAAGTGGATACTTGTTTCAGTGTATTTGGAGATTGTGCTAATCTTGATGTAAGATAGGCGTACGGTTTGCGCTGAACGTACCACAGGCTCAAAAATTATTTTGGACACACCCGACAGAACACCTAGGTGACGTAGGTCATGTGCAATCTTATTTCGGTCCATTTGGAGACAGCGTCAGTATCGGTGTAAGATAGGTGCATGGTTTGCGCCGAACGTACCAGAGGCTCAAAAATCGTTTTGAACGCACCCGATGGTACTCCTAGGTGACTGCCTCAAGTGGATGCTCGCTTTGGTCTATTTGGAGATAGTGCTAATCTTGACGCAAGATAATTGCAAGGTTTCACCGAACATAGCATAGGCTCAGAAATCATTTTAGACGCACCCGAAGGATCTCCTATGTGACATTGGTCATGTGGAATCTCGTTTGAATCCATTCGGTGACAGTGGTAGTGTGAGTGCAAGATAGGTGCATGGTTTGCGCCAAACGTACCATAGGCTCAGAAATCATTTTGGACGCACCCGATGGTACTCCTAGGTGACGAGACTCAAGTGGATGCTCGTTTTGGTCTGTTTGGAGATTGTGCTAATCTTGACGCTAGATAGGTGCACGGTTGGCGTCGAACATACCATAGGCTCGGAAATCATTTTGGACGCACCCAATGGTACTCCTAGGTGACGAGGCTCAAGTGGATGCTTGTTTTGGTCTATTTGGAGATAGTGCTAATCTTGACGCAAGATGGGTGCACGGTTTGTACCAAACGTACCATAGGCATAGAAATCATTTTGGACGCACCCGATGGAACTTCTAGGTGACGAGGCTCAAGTGGATAATTGTTTGTCTATTTAGAGATAGTGCTAGTCACGACGCAAGATAGGTCCATGGTTTGTGCCGAACGTATCATAGGTCCAAATTGATTTTCAAGCCTATGCTACATTCGGCGCAAACCGCGCACATATCTTGCATCAAGATTAGCACTATCTCCAAACAGACCGAAACGAGCTTCCACTTAGGCCTCGTCACCTAGGAGTACCAACGAGTGCATCCAATCTTCGCCTATGGTAAGTTCGGCGCAAACCGTGCTCCTATCTTGCCCTGACACTAACACTATCTCCAAACGGACTGAAACGAGATTCCACATGACCCATGTTACCTAGGAGTTCCATCGGGTGCGTCCAAAAGGATTTTCGAGCCTATGGTATGTTCGGCGCAAACTGTGCACCTATCTTGCGTCATGATTAGCAGTTTCTCCAAATAGAACGAAACGAGCTTCCACTAGAGCCTCGTCAACTAGGAGTACCATCGGGTGCATCCAAAATGATTTTTGAGCCTATGGTACATTCGGCGCAAATCGTGCTCCTATCTTGCATCGACAATAACACTGTCTCCAAATGAACCGAAACGAGATTCCACATGACCCACGTCCCCTAGGAGTTCCTTCAGATGCGTCCAAAATGATTTTTGAGCCTATGCTATGTTCGGCACAAACTATGCACCTATCTTGGGTCAAGATTAGTACTGTCTCCAAAAGGACCGAAATGAGCTTCCACTTGAGCCTCGTCACCTAGGAGTACCATCGGGTGCGCCTAATCTGGGCCTATGGAACGTTCGGCACAAACCGTGCAACTATCTTCCATCAAGATTAGCACTATCTCCAAATAGACCGAAACGAGCTTCCACAAGAGCCTCGTCACCTAGAACTACTATCAGGTGAGCCCAAAACGATTTCTGAGCCTATGGTACGCTCGGCGCGAACACAAAACTATCTCCAAATGGACCGAAACGAGATTCCACACGACCAAATTCACCTAGGAGTTCGATTGGGTGCGTCTAAAATGATTTCCGTGCCTATGGTACGTTCAGCGGCCATGCACCTATCTTGCTTCAAGATTAGCACTATATCCAAACGGACCAAAACGAGATTCCACTTGGCCTCGTCCCCTAGGAGTACCATCGGTGCACCCAATCTGAGCCTATGGTACATTTGTCGCAACCCATGCTCCTATCTTGCACCGACACTAACACTATCTACAGACAGAGAGAAATGAGATTCCACATAACCTACGCCACCTAGGGGTTCCATTGGGTGCGTCCAAAATGATTTATGAGCCTATGGTACATTCGGCGCAAGCTGTGCACCTATCTTGCGTCAAGATTAGCACTATCTCCAAATAGAATGAAACGAGCTTTCACTTGAGCCATATCACCTAGGAGTAACATCGGGTGCATCCAAAATGTTTTCTGAACCCATGGTGCGTTCACTGTAAACCGTGCTCGTATCTTGCACCGACACTAACACTATCTCCAAACGGACCAAAACGAGATTCCACATGACTCACATCAACAAGGAGTTCCATTAGGTGCGTCCAAAAGTGATTGATGAGCCTATGCTACGTTCGGTGCAAACCGTGCACCTATCTTGTGTCAAGATTAGCACCATCTCCAAACGGACCGAAATGAGCTTCCATCTGAGCCTTGTCACCGGGGAGCACCATCAGGTGCATCCAATCTGTGCCTATTATCCAAATGGACTGAAATGAGATTCTACATGATCCTTGTGGCCGAGAAGTTCTATCGGGTGTGTCCAAAACAATTTTCATGCCTGTGGTATGTTCGGCGCAAACCGTGCACCTATCCAGGACTGATGCTAACACTGTCTCCAAATGGATCGAAACGAGATTCCACATGACTCATGTCACCGAGGAGTTCCATCGGGTGCGTCTAAAACAATTTCCGAGCCTGTGGTACATTTGGTGCAAACTGTGCATGTATCTTGCGTCAAGATTAGCAATATCTACAAACGCAACGAATCGACCTTCCACTTGAGCCTCGTTACCTAGGAGTACCATCGGGTGCATTCAAAATGATTTCTGAGCATATGGTACATTTGGTGCAAACCATGCACCTATGTTGCACCTATACTAACATTGTCTCCAAATGGCCTGAAATGAGATTCCACCTGACCCACGTCACTGAGGAGTTCTATCAAGTGTGTCCAAAACAATTTTCGAGCTGGTGGTATGTTCGGCGCAAATTGTGCACCCATCATGGACCGACGCAAACACTATCTCCAAACGGATCGATATGGTATTCCACGTGACCCACGTCATCGAGGAATTCCAACGGGTGCAACTAAAATGATTTTCGAGCCTGTGGTATGTTTGGTGCAAACCGTCCACCTATCTTGCGTCAAGATTAGCATTATCTCCAAACGTGCCAAATCAAACTTCCACTTGAACCTTCGCACCTAGAAGTACCATTGTGTGCATCCAAAAATGATTTCTGAGCCTATGGTACATTTGGCGCAAACCATGCACCTATCTTTCACCAATATTAATACTGACTCTAAATGGACCAAAATGAGATTCCACATGACCCAAGTCACCATGGATTTCTATCGTGTGTGTCCAAAACAATTTTTGAGCTTGTGGTATGTTCAGTGCAAAACGTGCACCTATCTTGCGTCAAGATTAGAACTATTCGAAACGCACCAAATTGAGCTTCCACTTGAGCCTCATCACCTAGGAGTACCATCATGTGTGTCCAAAATGATTTCTAATCCTATGGTATGTTTGGTGCAAACCGTGCACCTATCTTACACCGATACTACCACTGTCTCCAAACGGACCAAAATGAGATTCCACATGACCCACGTCATCGAGTTGTTCTATCAGGTGTGTCCATAACAATTTTGAAGCCTATGGTATGTTCGGCGTAAATCATGCACCTATCTTACACCGATGCTAACACTATCTCCAAACGGATCGAAACGAGATTCCACATGATCCACGTCACTAAGAAGTTCCAAAGGGTGCATCTAAGATGATTTCGAGCCTGTCGTACATTCGACGCAAACCATACACCTATCTTACACCGATACTAACAATGTCTCTATACGAATCGAAATGAGATTCCAAATGATCCACGTCACTAAGGAGTTCTATCGGGTGTGTCAAAAAGAATTTTCAAGCATGTGGTATGTTCGGCGCAAATCATGCACCTATCTTGCATCGACACAAACACTGTCTCCAAACCTATCGATACGGGATTCCAGACAACCCACGTCACAGAGGATTTCCAACGGGTGCATCTAAAATGATTTCCGAGCCTGTGGTACATTCGATGCAAACCATCCACCTATCCTGCATCAAGATTAGCACTATCTCCAAAAACGCCAAATCAAAATTCCACTTGAACCATGGCACCTAGAAGTACCATTGTGTGCGTCCAAAGTGATTTTGAGCCTATGGTATATTTGGCGCAAACCGTGCACCAATCTTGCGTCAAGATTAGCACAATCTCCAAACTGACCGAAATGAGCTTCCACTTGAGCTTCATCACCAAGGAGTACAATCGGATGCATCGAAAATGATATCTGAGTCTATCGTACGTTTGGCACAAACAATGCACCTATCTTGCACCGACACTAACATTGTCTCCAAACGGACCGAAATGAGATTCCACACGACCCACGTCACCGAGGAGTTGTATCGGGTATGTCCAAAACAATTTTTTAGCCTGTGGTGTGTGAAAGTCCCTAGTTTGGTTTTGGCTAATTGATGAAACCTAGGACTAACCTTTGTATCTAAGTGGATGATTTAGATAAAGGTGGTCATCGAATATGAGACATGACATTGACTCATATGACCAAAATGGTGAAGACCAAGATGAGGCTTGGCTCGATGGACCGGTTGTGAAGGTGAAGGGCTAGTCGAGGCTTCGAAGCGAAGGACCATGCGATGGTGAAGCTTGAGCAAGACTTGGCGCCGATGGACCGATGCAACGGTGAAGAGCAAGTGAAGTCAAGGTCGATGGATCGAGACGGTCATGTGATGCTATGAAGTGGATCATATCATTTGGAGAAACAAAATGGGCTCAAGGCTAAGGTATAACCATAGGGCCATTTTGTTTTACACTCAAGACACCATAGAGGGTGTGAGTGGTTTAGGGTCGATAGCCGAACTATTAAGAGGGGAAGTCTTATCGGTTATTCGACGCACGGGTGCCACTAGGTGAATTCATGAAGTGCATTGCATGTAGGGCCTAGTAAGCTAACTGGAAAACCTTTGAAAATGTTTGAGAAAAAGCTAACGCACAAGCACATGGAGATGTACACTTGATGGTGTTGGCACATTTGCAAAGGAGAAGGTGTTGGAGTTAATTTTGATCAACTTGGTGAAGAGAGAGAGGTTTTTCGGTGTTCTCCGGACACTAGGATGGCTCTTGGAGTGAAATACTGCTTTGATCCATTGTGAACTGGATCAAGTGCTTTAGTGGGTTGTGTAGCCCTCTGAGTAAGCTTTCCAAAATGTCCAAGATCATCGAAATCGGAGTTCGGAGCTAAGAGATATCGCCGTTTTACCGGAGAGTGGTCTGTGACCGGACTCATGACCACCGCGTCCGGTCAGTGTCGACCGCCGCGTCCGGTCAGTGTCGACCACCGCGTCCGGTCAGTGTTTTTCGTGGGCGAAAGTGACCGGACGCTGCAGCGAGTCCGGTCAGTGATGACCGGACGCGTCCGGTCACTTCGGGAGCTTACTGGAACCCGACCACCGCGTCTGGTCACTCTACTGACCACCGCGTCCGGTCAAAACAAGTTTATACACGCTACTGACCACCGCGTCCGGTCCCGTTAGTGACCACTGCGTCCGGTCAAAACAAGTTTATACGCGCGAAAACTAGCCGTTGGAGCACGCTACTGACCATCGCGTCCGGTCACTCTATTGACCACCGCGTCCGGTCAAAACAAGTTTATACACTACTGACCACTGCGTCCGGTCACTCTACTGACCACCGCGTCCGGTCGTCCCAAATTTTTCTCAGTGGAGTGGCAACGGCTCTATTTGTTTGGGATGCTTATAAATACTCGTTGGCCGGCCCTTGGGGAGGTCTCTTGGCATTTCTAACACTCTTGTGCATCCTTTGAGCTAAAGCTTCTCCTCCCACTCATCTCTCTTGCTTGATTGCAAATCAAAAGTGAGATTGAGTGATCCCAAAGTGCATTGCATAGCTTGAGGGCATCTAGTGGCACTTGTGGGTGGTTTAGGCGGTGGATTTCTTGTTACTCTTGGAGAGTACCGCTCCTAGCCGGCTTGGAGATTGTTGGAGGCGTTGGCAAGAGAAGGTGATTGTTCTTGGCCACCTCCTGTTGATTGTGAGAGGTTCTTGTGCTTTCCTCGGCGGGACGCCAAAAGCAACTCTAGTGGAATCTGTGTGTCATTGAGTTACCTCACTTGAGAGTGGTGTCTTGCGGTGCCTTGCGGGGCGTGCCTTGAGGGGCAAGTGACTTGAGGGTCACACCGGGGAACCATCTAAGTGTTGGTCGACACAACCGGTGACGTAGCTTGTCGGTGCACAAGTGAACACCGGGTGAACAAAAATATTGTGTCTCTTGTCTCCCGGTGATTGGTCTTCATATTGTGTTGTTGTCAATATTGATTGATTGTATATCATCTTGGTGATTGGCAACATCTTCACTCCACCATCGGTATAAGAATCATAATCCTCTCTTGCACTTACTTTTACTAGATTATCTTGTGTTGCTCTAGTGGTAGCTTTGCTAGTAGTTTTGTTTAGCTTGTTCTGTAGTGTAAGATTAGTGACATAGCTCTTGTGTGAACTAGAGATCATAATCTACTAGACTTGTGGATAGGAGGCTTGCATCACAACCTTTGGCTAAGCAAAACTCGCTTTACGCCGTTTGTTGTTCTAACAAGTTTGCTTAGTGGTATTTGTAGAATTTTTTTTATAGGCTATTCACCCCCCCTCTAGCCATCTAGGACCTTACAAGTGGTATCGGAGCCGTGGTCACCGTTTTAATCAAGGCTTAACATCCTTCGGTGTGAAAAATGGCTCAAATTGTGTTCAATCATGTTGGGGGCAAGCCACCGTTCTTTGATGGTGTTAGTTCTTTTGCTCTTTGGAAGAGAAAGATGACAATGTACCTTGGTTCTATTCATGAGAGAGTATTGCAAGTCACCGAGAATGATTTTGCTATCATTGATCCCGATCATCTCACCGATGAAGATAGAGCAAATAGAACATGCAATAGAATGGCTCTCAATACACTCTACAATGGTATTGACACAAAAGTGTTTGAGGGCATCAAGGATTTGGAATTGGCTAGTGAAGTATGGACAAGGTTGAGTGAGACATATGAAGGCACTAAGGTTGTGAAGAGTGCCAAGCTATATGGGCTCAAGAGTGAGTTTGAGAACTTCAAGAAAAAGGATGATGAAACAATCATTGAAATGTTTCATAGATTACAAGTGATAGTCAATGATCTCAAGAGCTTAGGGCACAAGACTCAAGATCAAGATTTTTGTCACAAGTTCTTATTGAGCTTACCTAGAAGATTCAAGATGTTGATCATGATGTTGCAAAGAGATGGGCTTGAAGCAATGAAGCCTAATGATTTGCTTGGTGAAGTATTGACCTATGACAAATATGATCAAGATGTTGATGACAAGGAGAAGGTGGAAGATGAGAAGAAGAAGACCGTGGCATTCAAGGCCACCTCCTCCAAGGGCAAAGCTACCATCATTGAAGAAGAAGAAGACAACAATGAAGATGGGGAATTTGAAATTGATGATGAGGCACTTGCTCTTGTAGTCAAGAAGATGGGTCACATGTTCATCAAGAGAAGAGGCTTTAAGAGGAGAAATGACAACTTCAAAAGAAATGAGCAACAAAGAAAGTGCTTCAATTGTGATAGCACCGAGCACCTTCAAGCGGAATGTCCTTATGATAAGAAGAAGAACAAAAAGGACAAGTTTGAGAAGAAGAAGAGAGACGCCAAGATGACATTCAAGAAAGGCAAAAATGGTGCCTATGTGATCACTTGGGAAAGTGATGATAATGAAGAAGAAGAAGAATCATCCAACAAGGCTTTTGCTTCCATTGCTATCAACAAGAAGCCATCACTATTTGATTCATCCTCTTCATGCTTCATGGCTAAAGAAGCTAAGGTATTATATGATGAGAGTGATGATGAAAGTGAAATGGAATATGCTCATGATAGTGATAATGATAATGATAATGAAAATGATGATGATGAACCAACTAAAGAACAACTATATGACTTGATGCAACAAACTAGAGACATAGCTATTGCCAAAGACAAAGAGTGTAAGAAGCTTTCAATGAAAGTAGCAATACTTGAGAAAGTCCTTAGTGAGCTTAAGACCACTCATGAGAGTCTAGTGGAAGACCATGAGGATCTTGATAAGGCTCATTCCAAGCTTGAAAAAGCTCACTCATTGCTACTTGAGCAACAAGCAAAGAAGGAGGTTGTTGTATCATGTGATATAGGTGTTACATGTGATATAATTGATGAATCCTTTAATGAACCTATCATCATGTCAAATACTAACCCTTCTTGTAGCTCTTCATCCACCACCACTAACTCTACCTCCACTACTAGTGATGGTTTCACTTGTGATGGCTCACTAATGGTTGAGAATGAGACTCTCAAGAGAGAGGTGGATGAGCTCACTCACGCCCTAGGCAAGGCCTATGGTGGTGAGGCCCGCTTGCTTAAGTGCTTGGGTAGCCAAAGGTTCTCTCTTAACAAAGAGGGATTGGGCTACACCCCCAAGAAAGGAAAGTCGGCCTTTGCAACTCCAAAGCCTAGCTTTGTGAAGGGCTGGTCGATTTTGCAATAGATGCAAGTAAGTTGGGCACCTAGAGCATAATTGCAATAAAAAGAACCAAAGCAAGAACCTTGTTAATGCTATACCTTTTGATTCTTGCTATGTGCTTACCAAGGGTGTGAAGGGTGTGCAAGCTAAGTTTATTGGTACACCAATTGTGGGCCCAAAGAAGAAGGCTATTTGGGTACCAAAGAGCTTAGTTACTAACCTACAAGGACCGAAGCAAAAGTGGGTACCTAAGCTTCATTGATTTGCTTATAGGTCAATTACAAAGCCAGAGGAAGGCATTGGATTATTGATAGTGGGTGCACTCAACACATGACCGATACATCAAGAATGTTTGACTCAATCAATGACAATGATAGTGGTGTTGATTCTATCACATTTGGCAATAACAAGAAAGGCAAGGTTATTGGCTTGGGCAAGATTGCAATATCAAATGACATGAGTATCTCCAATGTGTTGCTAGTTGAAAGCTTGGATTTCAATCTTCTATCCGTGGCACAAATATGTGATCTAGGCTACAAATGCATCTTTGGGGTTGATGATGTGGAAGTTATTAGTGTGGATGGTTCAAATGTGGCATTCAAGGGCTTCAGATATGAGAATCTCTACCTAGTTGACTTCAATGCTAGAGAAACTTCATTGACAACTTGCTTAATCTCCAAATCAAGCATGGGTTGGCTTTGGCATAGAAGGCTTGGTCATGTTGGCATGAAACAATTGAAGAAGCTTACAACTCACAATCTTGTCAATGGTTTGAAAGATGTTAAATTTGAGAAGAATAAACTTTGTAGTGCATGTCAAGCCGGGAAGCAAGTTGGAAGCTCACATCCAAAGAAGAGTACAATGAGCACATGCAAAGCATTTGATTTGATGCACATGGATCTATTTGGACCAACAACATACACAAGCATAGGCGGCAACAAGTATGGCTTTGTCATAGTGGATGATTTCACAAGATTCACATGGGTATTCTTTCTAAATGACAAAAGTGAAGTGTTTGACACCTTCAAGACATTTCTCACTAGAGTTCACAATGAGTTTGAGATTAGAATCAAGAAAGTGAGAAGTGACAATGGAAGTGAGTTCAAGAATACAAGAATTGAAGAACTTTGTGATCACTATGGTATTGGACATCAATTCTCGGCCAAGTACACTCCACAATCAAATGGCCTAGTTGAGAGGAAGAATAGAACATTGCTTGATATGGCTAGATCAATGCTTCATGAGTAAGTCAATCATTTTGGGATGAAGCAATCAATACCGCTTGCTACTACATCAATAGACTATATTGTCATCCATTGCTAGAGAAGACACCATATGAGCTACTTCATGGAAGAAAGCCCAATATTTCTTACTTTAGGGTGTTTGGTTGCAAATGCTATATCTTGAAGAAGGACACTAGATTGGGGAAGTTTGACAAGAGATGTGATGAGGGGTTCCTACTTGGTTATTCAACTACAAGCAAAGCTTATAGAGTTTGGAACAACTCAAGTGGCATTCTAGAAGAAGTCCATGATGTGGAATTTGATGAAACCAATGGGTCACAAGATGAAGAAGAGAATCTAGATGATGTTGGTGGAACTCAATTAGTGGAAGCAGTGAAGAACATGGACATTGGGGACATTAGAGCAAAGCAAGTAATTGATATTCAAGATGATGATAAAGATCAAGTGCTAAACTCTCCATTCAAGCTAGCTAGTGACTCTCAAGTGCAAGATCTTGGTGCTAGTACATCTCATCAAGATACATCAAGTGATCAACCAAGCTCAAGCAATCAAGTGCAAGTACTCCAACCACAACATGTTGCAAGAGATCACCCCATTGATAGTGTTATTGGTGATATTAGAAGTGGTGTGCAAACAAGATCAAGATTGGCTATGTTTTGTGAGCATGCATCATTTGTGTCAACCATAGAACCAAAGAAGATAGAAGAAGCTTTGAGGGATGCCGATTGGATCATGGCTATGCAAGAAGAGCTTAACAATTTCACAAGAAATGATGTTTGGGAGTTGGTAGAAAGGCCAAATGACTACAATGTGATTGGAACCAAGTGGGTGTTTAAAAACAAGCAAGATCAAGATGGCATTGTAGTGAGAAACAAAGCAAGACTAGTTGCTCAAGGTTACACTCAAGTTGAAGGTCTTGACTATGATGAGACATATGCTCCCGTGGCAAGATTGGAGGCAATAAGGATTCTATTAGCTTATGCTTGTGCACACAACATCAAACTATATCAAATGGATGTCAAAAGTACATTTCTCAATGGGATTATCAATGAGTTAGTCTTCGTTGAGCAACCGCCTGGATTTGAAGATGACAAGAAACCCAACCATGTGTACAAGTTGAAGAAGGCTTTATATGGCTTAAAGCAAGCACCTAGAGCATGGTATGAGAGGCTAAGGGATTTCCTTCTCTCTAAGGGATTCAAGATGGGCAAGGTTGATACAACTCTATTCACCAAGAAGATTGGAAATGATCTATTCATAGTGCAAATATATGTTGATGATATCATCTTTGGATCAACCGATCAAGCTTATTGTGAAGAATTTGGTGCTATGATGGCCAAAGAGTTTGAAATGTCTATGATTGGTGAACTTAGCTACTTCCTTGGTCTCCAAGTCAAGCAATTGAAGAATGGGACATTTGTGAGTCAAGGGAAATACATAAGGGACATGTTGAAGAAGTTTGGAATGCAAGATGCAAAGCCAATTTCAACTCCAATGGGTACAAATGGAAATTTGGATAGTGATCTTGATGGCAAAATGGTGAATCAAAAGGAATATCGGTCCTTGATTGGAAGTCTACTCTATGTCACCGCATCAAGGCCGGATGTCATGTTTAGTGTTTGCATGTGTGCTAGATATCAAGCCTCACCTAGAGAAAGTCATCTCACGGCCGCAAAGAGAATATTGAGGTACTTGAAGCAAACAAGAGATGTTGGACTATGGTATCCCAAGGGGTCAAAGTTTGAATTGATTGGATATTCGGACTCCGACTATGGGGGTTGCTAGATCAATAGAAAGAGCACAAGTGGCACATGTCAATTACTTGGAAGATCACTTGTGTCATGGTCCTCAAAGAAACAAAATAGTGTGGCAATATCTACCGCCGAAGCCGAATATGTGAGTGCGGGGAGTTGTTGTGCACAATTACTATGGATGAAATCAACTTTGAAGGATTATGGCCTCAACTTCAAGAATGTGCCATTGCTATGTGATAATGAAAGTGCAATCAAGATGACACAAAACCCGGTTCAACATGGAAGAACAAAGCATATTGACATAAGGCATCATTTCATTAGAGATCATCAACAAAAGGGAGATATTGCCATTGAAAGTATTGGCACCGATGATCAACTTGCCGATATTCTCACTAAGCCACTTGATGAAAAGAGGTTTTGCAAGCTAAGGAATGAATTGAACATTCTTGATTTCTCAAACATGAGTTGAATGCACTCCACCCACTTATTGACATGCCTCTCCTTCGACATTGCAAGGTAAAGTTGATTGACATGTCATTCATCCTATGCTAAGGACTTGCTAGAGCATGTAGACATATTAAGTGGTATGCATGGGCATTCATGATAAATCAAATGAATTTGATGGATATATGTTACCACTATTGCCTCTATGTTTGTTTTGATCTAGTGGTGGCATATGACATGTTTGTGAGCTTGCAAACCTAGTGTTGAATCTAGAAGATTTGCTATAAGTGTTTAAATCAACATAGGCAAGATAACCCTTATTAGGAGGTGTGAAGAAGCTTGTCTTTGGTTCAAATCGAATTAAATATCTTTGGCAAGTGTTCTAGGTTGAACCAAATTTGATAAATTTTACCTACTCCATCAAACATTTTTCTTCTCTCCATAATTTGATCCCATTTTTGGGTAAGTTGTTGACAAGGGGGGAGAGAAAAAGATGATTCAACATGATAAAGGGGTAAATAAATTTTTTTTGATGCACACAAGTAGGGGGAGCAAGCTCATAAACAAAGTTGTTGCATTTGTTTGTGCATTTTCATATGACTTGCTCATTGCACATGTATCTAAATTCAATATACATGCTTGTGTGGTGAAATGCTAGTATAGAACTTGGATGATGAAATGATCTACTAGCATGCATAGGAATAGTTTACACGTGGTATCTAGACTTGCCTAAAGTTTTTACAAGTGGTCCAAGAACCTTTACATATAATGTTGATCTCACGGGGTTCTTGAGTTTTGTTGAATGTCTAGTTACTTCATGATGCTAAGGATGGTGTAAAAGGCAACTCCGATTGGTATCACGCTTCAAAGGTCCATTTCTTACACCTTAGCATCATTTTGGTAGAATTACTCTCCCAACACTTCTATCTATGCATATGTGCAAAGCTTTCAATCCAAACTCTATGCACATATGTAGGGGGAGCTAATGCTATCAAAACCGAGCTTGTGATAATTGTCCAAATTTTACTTATGAGTAAAATGATTGGACAAGTATGACAAGTTCAAAACTTTTATTATCAAAATCATCTTTGTGAGGGTTGTCATCAATTACCAAAAAGGGGGAGATTGAAAGTCCCTAGTTTGGTTTTGGCTAATTGATGAAACCTAGGACTAACCTTTGTATCTAAGTGGATGATTTAGATAAAGGTGGTCATCGAATATGAGACATGACATTGACTCATATGACCAAAATGGTGAAGACCAAGATGAGGCTTGGCTCGATGGACCGGTTGTGAAGGTGAAGGGCTAGTCGAGGCTTCGAAGCGAAGGACCATGCGATGGTGAAGCTTGAGCAAGACTTGGCGCCGATGGACCGATGCAACGGTGAAGAGCAAGTGAAGTCAAGGTCGATGGATCGAGACGGTCATGTGATGCTATGAAGTGGATCATATCATTTGGAGAAACAAAATGGGCTCAAGGCTAAGGTATAACCATAGGGCCATTTTGTTTTACACTCAAGACACCATAGAGGGTGTGAGTGGTTTAGGGTCGATAGCCGAACTATTAAGAGGGGAAGTCTTATCGGTTATTCGACGCACGGGTGCCACTAGGTGAATTCATGAAGTGCATTGCATGTAGGGCCTAGTAAGCTAACTGGAAAACCTTTGAAAATGTTTGAGAAAAAGCTAACACACAAGCACATGGAGATGTACACTTGTGGTGTTGGCACATTTGCAAAGGAGAAGGTGTTGGAGTTGATTTTGATTAACTTGGTGAAGAGAGAGAGGTTTTTCGGTGTTCTCCGGACACTAGGATGGCTCTTGGAGTGAAATACTGCTTTGATCCATTGTGAACTGGATCAAGTGCTTTAGTGGGTTGTGTAGCCCTCTGAGTAAGCTTTCCAAAATGTCCAAGATCATCGAAATCGGAGTTCGGAGCTAAGAGATATCGCCGTTTTACCGGAGAGTGGTCTGTGACCGGACTCGTGACCACCGCGTCCGGTCAGTGTCGACCGCCGCGTCCGGTCAGTGTTTTTCGTTGGCGAAAGTGACCGGACGCTGCAGCAAGTCCGGTCAGTGATGACCGGACGCGTCCGGTCACTTCGGGAGCTTACTGGAACCCGACCACCGCGTCCGGTCACTCTACTGACCACCGCGTCCGGTCAAAACAAGTTTATACACGCTACTGACCACCGCGTCCGGTCCCGTTAGTGACCACCACGTCCGGTCAAAACAAGTTTATACGCACGAAAACTAGCCGTTGGAGCACGCTACTGATCACCGCGTCCGGTCACTCTATTGACCACCGCGTCCGGTCAAAACAAGTTTATACACTACTGACCACCGTGTCCGGTCACTCTACTGACCACCGCGTCCGGTCGTCCCGAATTTTTCTCAGTGGAGTGGCAACGGCTCTATTTGTTTGGGATGCTTATAAATACTCGTTGGCCGGCCCTTGGGGAGGTCTCTTGGCATTTCTAACACTCTTGTGCATCCTTTGAGCTAAAGCTTCTCCTCCCACTCATCTCTCTTGCTTGATTGCAAATCAAAAGTGAGATTGAGTGATCCCAAAGTGCATTGCATAGCTTGAGGGCATCTAGTGGCACTTGTGGGTGGTTTAGGCGGTGGATTTCTTGTTACTCTTAGAGAGTACCGCTCCTAGCCGACTTGGAGATTGTGGAGGCATTGGCAAGAGAAGATGATTGTTCTTGGCCACCTCCGGTTGATTGTGAGAGGTTCTTGTGCTTTCCTCGGCAGGACGCCAAAAGCAACTCTAGTGGAATCCGCGTGTCATTGAGTTACCTCACTTGAGAGTGGTGTCTTGCGGTGCCTTGCGGGGCGTGCCTTGAGGGGCAAGTGACTTGAGGGTCACACCGGGGAACCATCTAAGTGTTGGTCGACACAACCGGTGACGTAGCTTGTCGGTGCACAAGTGAACACCGGGTGAACAAAAATATTGTGTCTCTTGTCTCCCGGTGATTGGTCTTCATACTGTGTTGTTGTCAATATTGATTGATTGTATATCATCTTGGTGATTGGCAACATCTTCACTCCACCATCGGTATAAGAATCATAATCCTCTCTTGCACTTACTTTTACTAGATTATCCTGTGTTGCTCTAGTGGTAGCTTTGCTAGTAGTTTTGTTTAGCTTGTTCTCTAGTGTAAGATTAGTGACATAGCTCTTGTGTGAACTAGAGATCATAATCTACTAGACTTGTGGATAGGAGGCTTGCATCACAACCTTTGGCTAAGCAAAACTCGCTTTACGCCGTTTGTTGTTCTAACAAGTTTGCTTAGTGGTATTTGTAGAATTTTTTTATAGGCTATTCACCCCCCTCTTGATGAGATACAGGCCCGATCTTCCGAGAGGTAACCGGTAAGTTCGACTTGTGGAGATCTCGACGTTGGCGATCCGGCTTCAAATCAGACACGATTCGAACCCCACAACCGTTACACCACTGCTCCGTTGGTTATCAACCAAGCACAACTTGATTGACCTCGCCAAGAAGGCTTTTCCTGCAAGCGAATCGAAGAACACAAGCAAGAAGGGTAAAACACGCAATCTGAAATTGCAAATATGAATGATGCGAATATCAATTGAGGGTTCAAGAACTCAGTTCCAAAGGACTAATCGACACAGTGGAGGAGATCAAGAACAGGGGCCCTGGATCACTGTAAAAGGATTTGTCACCACAGTTACAATGAACGATTCAGTTTCTCGATGGAAAACTAAACTCTAAACAAAACCCAATTGTCTAGCAGCGGCGGCGGCTGTTTTTATAGTCTAAGACTCAACCTAGGGTTGAGGACGGCCAGGGGTTGGGCGCCCACAACTTGGGCTTAAGGCCCGACACGATACATGGCCAAGGCCAAGTTGGCCCAAATAGGTGACGCATCACCTTGCCGTGGTCACACAGAATGATCCACGGACCTTCTGGAGCTGGGACCAGATCCAAAACGATGGCGTCGTCGTCCCCTTTCCAACGCATCCAAGAACGCCCCGTTTCGATGTCGTATGAGAGAGTTATGACCGAAACAGTGACGACGTGTCTGCTGAATCCGAGGGTGACGTGGCAGCTGAGTTGGGGACAAATTGCAACTTGGAGAAGACCATAGCGTCGGTGTGTCCAGCGTGGCGATGTCCTCATCATCCTCCCTTTCTTGAATTGGAGTCGTCCTCGACTCCATCTTGGCGATGTCCTCATCATCCCCTCCTTCTAGAATTGGAGTCGCCCTCGACTTCATCCCATCATCAGCGAACTCCTGCAAAAGGTTAGTGACAGCAGGCAATGCACCAGACATAATAGGTTGACAAAACATAGTATAATATGGTGCATCAGGATTATCACATAACTCAGCAGTAGCAGAAGTTGTAGCAAGAAAAGTACCTCCTTTTAACTTAATCCCATTATTTTTAGCAATGTCAGTTGGAGGTTTATTTTTAATCTCTTTAGCATGTTTAATAATTTCCGTAGGAGACAAAGGCAGCAATGTAATTTTCTTATCCTTATGTACGATAGTGTATGTATTAGTTCTACCATGGTGTATAGCATCATTATCAAATTCCCATGGACGACCTAACAAAATAGAACAAGCTTGCATAGGGACAACATCAAAATCAGCAGTGTCATGATAAGAACCTGTGAAAAAGCTAATACGTGCTGATTTAGTTACCTTAGTCTTACCACTATTATTGAACCATTGAAGTTTATATGGATACGAATGTTGTCGTGTGGTCAAGCGAAGCTTCTCAACCAAATCTGAACTCACCAAGTTATTGCAACTTTCGCTATCAATGATAGTGAGAACACGACAACCCTGCACAATGAAATACATGTGGAACAAATTGTTTCGTTGGATCTTCATCTCGTCTTCATGTCCCACACATGTACTTAACACACGCTGTACAAGAAGGCTAGGGTAATCCGCGGCAGCAGCCACAGAGTCAATGATGATAGCCTCCTTGTCTTGATCACCCTCGGTGGAATCTGCATCAATGTTAGCAGCAAGGGCTAAATCATCTTCAACATCACTAGTACTTACATATCCATCCTCGGTAGCAATGAAAGCACGATGACTGGAGCAATCCTTCATGACATGTCCCATGCCTTTGCATCGGTGGCAAATGATTTTAGCGCTGGACGAGGAGGAGCTAGTAGAAACACCTGGAGTGGCATCTTTCTTCTGCACATTAGACAATTGACTTACCCCGGAAGACAATGGAGGTGTAGATGGCTGTGATGCAACAGGAATCTTGGGTGTATCCAGCGTTGAACGCTGCTGAAAATTCCTTCCATTGTTAGACCTGAAAGGCTGGTGTTGTTTGCGTCCCTGTACTTCACGTTCTGCCTTAATAGCAAGATGATACAATTGGGAAAAATTGCGCCATTCTTTGTAATCAAGTATGTTCTGTATATCATGATTTAGACCACCAAAAAATCTAGCACTAGCATTATTATCATCTTCATTTATACCACAACGGGCTAAACCAATAAGCAATTCTTGATAGTAAGCTTCTACTCCTTTATCACCTTGTTTTAAAGTTTGTAGTTTCAAACGCAAATCACGTTGGTAATAAGGAGGAACAAAACGAGATTTCATACGTTGCTTTAAAGCATTCCAAGTTTGAGGCACAACAGCAGCATTATTAGCATTGCAAAGATCACTCCACCAGAATAAAGCAAAATTAGTAAACTCACTAGTAGCAAGTCTAACTCTATGCTCAGCAGGAACATTATGAGAATCAAATTTTTGTTGAACAGCAAGCTCCCAATCTAAATAAGCCTCTGGATCAAAATTACCAGCAAAAGGAGGAAGGCTAAATTTAATTTTAGCAAAAGGATCATTATTACCATGATTATTACCTCCCATACCGCGACGGTTGAAGTTGAGGCGGCGACGGGCATAACCGTCAGCATTCACATCCGCATCGTCATCACCAAAATCATCCGCATCGTCATCAACAGCACGATGAGGTGGAGGACGTTGCTCGAGTTGTTCAATGCGGGTGACCAGATTGTTCACATTGCGCGTCAGCTCAGTCATAAGATTGCGTTGTTCAGTGATGAACGTTGTAAGCTCGCCCTTGGACACGCAATCATTGAAGTCCGTCGGAGACCCTGCCATGGTTAGAAGATAGAAAAAGACAACACCAAAGTATTATCCCTATCAACTAAAGGAACCAAGTGGTGGTGGTGAAAGTGGAATACAAAATCACAAGCGGCTTACCACCGTCTTGCCTGTATTCTTACCAACGCCAAACAAGAGCAAAACCAACGTGGCGAAACAATCTGTTGTTGAGCGTGGGTAACAGTTGCAAGATGAACATGTGCTGACAGAAGAATATGTGGAGCTATGGGTAGGCACACAATATGACAGCAAGGATTAGCAATTAACGAATACAGATTAGCAATTGTTCAATCCGGATCCAAAGTACAAATCACAGCTGCTGGCTAAGACGTGTCGAGACGTAGCGCAACAAGGTGAAAACAAAGGATGATGGAAAGAACGCACAGAAGAAGCAAATAACCGAATTTTTCTTTTTCCTGAATTTTTCCCTGATTTTCCCAAAAGGCACTAGTAGGAATCAAACTTTTTTTATTTTTTCACTATTTTTTTTATATTTTTCTCTGAACAAGGATCACAAAAGATGCAACCACAAAAATTGGCACCTACAACTGAGGTGGGATGTGGTCTACAGAAAAACAACACGTTCTCTGAAAAGCGTGCAAAAGCTTTGATAATTTTTTTTCTTTATTTTCCTGATTTTTTTTGGCAATTTTAACAAAACCAAACAGGGCAAAGCATAGTTTGGGTCGGCTCCAAACGGTGTCAAGAAGCTGCTGTAAAAATTTCAGATTTTTCTGATAAACGAGCGAAAAGTTATGCCTGTTTTACCGAAGGTATCTCAAGTTATGTTTTCCGGTAGACACAACACGGCAGCGACAGTTAGGGCAAAGCGTCCCTAAACTCCAACACCGATCACAAGATCGTCCCTGTGACTCCAACAGCGACAGTAGGTATTTGCCTGATGATGTAAGGAGGGCTGCGATGCAGGCAAAATAAGAGCGGCTTGCAACCTATCTAGGGTTTTGCGCGGCGGCGAGAAGTTACACAAGGCGGCTAGCGGGGGCAAGTCGAGTAATGTTGTGGCTTCGACTTGTTGTTTGGGAATGGTGGATGGGATAGCGGCGGAAAACAAAAAAATCACAGCAACGGGCGATTGAACTACGACCACGAACACAATCCTAAACCAGCAACAAGACTCGACCACGGACATAAACTCAACAACGCGAATCTGAAACGAAATTGCAAAGGCACAAAAGGTGATAGGACAGCGGAAATTGAAATATTTTTTTTGGGCTTTTTGTGGACACTAGGTAATGAACAAATATGAATCTAAGGCAAACGAGAATATACCTCGCGGTAAACCTAAAATCTCTGATACCAATTGATGAGATACAGGCCCGATCTTCCGAGAGGTAACCGGTAAGTTCGACTTGTGGAGATCTCGACGTTGGCGATCCGGCTTCAAATCAGACACGATTCGAACCCCGCAACCGTTACACCACTGCTCCGTTGGTTATCAACCAAGCACAACTTGATTGACCTCGCCAAGAAGGCTTTTCCTGCAAGCGAATCGAAGAACACAAGCAAGAAGGGTAAAACACGCAATCTGAAATTGCAAATATGAATGATGCGAATATCAATTGAGGGTTCAAGAACTCAGTTCCAAAGGACTAATCGACACAGTGGAGGAGATCAAGAACAGGGGCCCTGGATCACTGTAAAAGGATTTGTCACCACAGTTACAATGAACGATTCAGTTTCTCGATGGAAAACTAAACTCTAAACAAAACCCAATTGTCTAGCAGCGGCGGCGGCTGTTTTTATAGTCTAAGACTCGACCTAGGGTTGAGGACGGCCAGGGGTTGGGCGCCCACAACTTGGGCTTAAGGCCCGACACGATACATGGCCAAGGCCAAGTTGGCCCAAATAGGTGACGCATCACCTTGCTGTGGTCACACAGAATGATCCACGGACCTTCTGGAGCTGGGACCAGATCCAAAACGACGGCGTCGTCGTCCCCTTTCCAACGCATCCAAGAACGCCCCGTTTCGATGTCGTATGAGAGAGTTATGACCGAAACAGTGACGACGTGTCTGCTGAATCCGAGGGTGACGTGGCAGCTGAGTTGGGGACGAATTGCAACTTGGAGAAGACCATAGCGTCGGTGTGTCCAGCGTGGCGATGTCCTCATCATCCTCCCTTTCTTGAATTGGAGTCGTCCTCGACTCCATCTTGGCGATGTCCTCATCACCTCTAGCCATCTAGGACCTTACAGTGTGTTTGGCGCAAACCGTGCACCTAGCTTGCACCGACACTAACACTGTCTCCAAACGGATCGAAATGAGATTCCACATGACCCACATCACCGAGGAGTTCAATCAGGTGCGTCTAAAATAATTTTTGAGCCTCGTCACCTAGGAGTACCATTATGTGCGTCCAAAATGATTTCTAAGCCTATGGTACATTTGGTGCAAACGGTGCACCTATCTTTCACTAATACTACCATTGTCTCCAGATGGACTGAAATAAGATTTCACATGACCTACGTCACCAAGGAGTTCTATCGGGTGTGTCCTTAATAATTTTCAAGCCTGTGGTATGTTCGGCGCAAATCATACACCTATCTTGCACCGACGCTAACAGTGTCTCCAAACGGATTGAAACGAGATTCCACATGACCCACGCCATCGAGGAGTTCTAATGGGTGCATCTAAAATGATTTCTAAGCCTATGGTACATTTGGCACAAACCGTGCACCTATCTTGCTTCAGGATTAGCACTATCTCTAAATGGAATGAATCATGCTTCCACTTGTGCATCGTGACCTACGAGTACCATCGGGTGCATCTAAAATGACTTCTGAGCCTATGGCATGTTTGACACAAACCGAGCGCCTATCTTACATCGACGCTAACACTGTCTGCAAACGGACCAAAACGAGATTCCACATGACCCATGTCACCGAGGAGTTCCAATGGGTGCATCTAAAATGATTTCTGAGCCTGTGGTATGTTCGACGCAAATCATGGACCTATCTTGCGTCAAGATTAGCATTATCTCCAAACGCACCAAATCAAACTTCCACTTGAACCTCGTCAACTAGAAGTACCATTGTGTGTGTCGAAAACAATTTCTAAGCCTATGGTACGTTTGGCGCAAACCGTGCACCCATCTTGGACCGATACTAATATGGTCTCCAAACATGCCAAAATGAGATTCCACATGACCCACATCATAGAGGAGTTCTATTGGGTCTGTCCAAAACAACTATCGAGCCTATGGTATGTTCAGCGCAAACCGTACTCCTATCTTGCATCAAAATTAGAACTATTTCCAAACGGACCAAAACGAGGATCCACTTGAGCCTCGTCACCAAGGAGTACCATCAGGTGCGTCTAAAACGATTTCTGAGCCTATGGTATGTTTGGGGCAAACCTGCACCTATCTTGCACCGATACTAACATTGTCTCTAAATGGACCAAAATGAGATACCACATGACCCACGTCACCGAGGATTTCTATCGTATGTGTCCAAAACAATTTTTGAGCCTGTGGTATGTTTGGTGCAAAATGTGAACCTATCTTGCATCAAGATTAGAACTATTCGAAACGCACCGAATCGAGCTTCCACTTGAGCCTCATCACCTAGGAGTACCATCATGTGTGTCCAAAATGATTTCTAATATCCTATGGTACGTTTGGTGCAAACTGTGCACCTATCTTGCACCGATACTACCACTGTCTCCAAACGGACCAAAATGAGATTCACATGACTCACGTCACCGAGTTGTTCTATCAGGTGTGTCCATAACAATTTTGAAGCCTATAGTATGTTCGGCGTAAATCATGCACCTATCTTACACCGATGCTAACACTATCTCCAAACGGATCGAAACGAGATTCCACATGACCCACGTCACTAAGGAGTTCCACGGGTGCATCTAAGCTGATTTCGAGCCTGTCGTACGTTCGGCGCAAACCATACACCTATCTTACACCGATACTAACACTGTCTCTATACGAACCGAAATGAGATTCCAAATGATCCACGTCACTGAGGAGTTCTATCGGGTGTGTCGAAAACAATTTTTGAGCCTGTGGTATTGAAAGCATCTAGGCCCCAAGGTTTGGTTTCGGTAATTAATGACAACACTTTATTACCATGACTAACGTGTGTTTTGCAGAAACTTTGGTAAGTTAGGTCATGGAGGTGATAACTGCTTTGAGCACTGTTGGCTTCGTGTCCCTTGATGGAAATCGTTTCGGTTTTCAAAAGAGTGACGTCAAGATTAAGGACGGTTAGTTCCGAATGACGAAGTGTTGAGACACATTCGGAATAGTCGTTAGGATCTTCGTTTTTCTCTTTTGGCCGTACTATAAAGGGGGGCATGAATGGGTAGCTTGACCTAGACGAGTCCTATGTTTAGGTGTGGTGCACACTTGTTAAACTTGGCGCTAGGCAACCCTAGATTAGCTCAAGGTTCAGTTAGAAGCAACTTGGTTGAAGTTGCGACGCGTTTCGACGAGTTTCGGGCTGTTTTCCAGGCACCGGACGCGGTCTTCGGGAACACCGGACGCGTCCGGTGTGTACTTAACCGCGCTAGGTTTCGGGCCTGATCACCGGACGCGGTCCTCGCGAGGACCGGACGCAGTGGTCAGCGACCGACACGTGTCATCGAGAGAGAACGCCCGTCGGACGCGAAGCTGGACTTGATCGGCGAGTCCGGTGCGAGTCCAGTAAGGTCCAGAGAGGACCGGACGCGTCCGGTCTTCAGGCATCGGACGCTGTCTCGCGTCCGGTGTGACTCCAGTAAGCTCCCTTGCACGTCGGACGCGTCCGGTGCTACCTGACCGGTGCGTCCGGTGGTTCGATTTCAAAAACGGGTTTTGACCGTTACGGGGGACCGGCGCGTCCGGTGCGTAGCACCGGCGCGTCCGGTGACCCCGTGTCAGAAATAACGGTTCGTTTTCTTTGAGGGGTGTATAAATACAACCCCTCCACCTCTTTTAGAGGTCTCTTGCTCATTCAAACATCTGAGAAAACCCTTTAGAGTGCAAGGGAGTGCAAGAGCTCTAGTGAGGATAGAGATTCGAGAATCAAAGTTTGTGATTCCTCACTAGTGATTCGAGAGTAGCAAGTGTGCATCCACCTCCTCATTTAGGCTCGTTGTGGTCAAGTGAGAGTTCTAGCTTGTTACTCTTGGTGATCGCCATCACCTAGACGGCTTGGTGGTGATTGGGAGTTTGGTGATCATCCGGCGGAGCTTGTGGATGACCCAACTCAAGTTGTGAGCGGTTTTGGGTGATTCGCCGCGACGGAGTGTCGAAGAATCAACCCGTAGAGAGCACTTGATCCTTGCGCGGATCAAGGGGGAGCGACACCCTTGCGCGGGTGCTCCAACGAGGACTAGTGGGGAGTGGCGACTCTCCGATACCTCGGAAAAACATCGCCGTGTTCTTTGCCCCTTTACATTCAAGCAATTACTTTCTCGTATTTACTTTCATTGCTTGTTTTACATTCCTAGAATTGCCATGCTAGACTAGGATTGGAAACTAGGGTGCAAAACTTTTTAACGGTAGACTCTCTAGGAACACAAGTAGGCACTAGGGGTGAATTCCGGCTTATAGGATTTAATTCTTGCAATTAATTTTTAGAAAAGCCCAATTCACCCCCCCTCTTGGGCATCTTGATCCTTTCAATTGGTATCGGAGCCGTGTTGCTCCTAATTTAGGCTTTACCGCCTAGAGCAAGATGTCTAACGGGGAAGGACCACCTCCCACCTTTGAGGGGGATGATTTTCCATATTGGAAAATCCGGATGGAGGCGTATCTCGAAGCCATAGATGTTGGGTGTCTTAGAGCCGCAACCGAAGGGCTTCCCGCTATCAAGGATCCCGCAAACCCCACGGGTGACGAGGAGAAGTACGACCGGTGGAATGCAAAGGCCAAAAATGCACTCTACCGGGGCTTAGGCAAAGATATTTTCAATCGTGTGCGTAATGCAAAGAACGCTCATGATTTGTGGGAAAATCTTTGTGCTCTCCATGAGGGAACTAAGAGTGAGCGTGAGGAACGCTATCATATTGCTTTAAAGAAAATTAATTCTTTTGAGATGCTTCCCAAAGAAAGTGCTAATGAGATGTACACTCGCTTGAATGTTCTTGTAGAGGACCTCAATGCTCTTGGACTCACTCAAATGAGTCAATCGGATGTTGCAAGGCGGATCTTGAGTGTGCTTCCCGTTGAGAAGTATGGTCACATTGTCACCGTGCTTCATCAAAGTGATCTCTCCACCGCAACACCGACTCAAGTATTGGGGAAGATCAATGCGCATGAGATGTACATGCACATCACTCCGGAAGAGGGCTCATCATCTTCCAAGAAGAAAGACTTGGCCTTCAAAGCTAGCCATGACAAGAAGAAGAAGAAGGGCCAAGCCATGATTGTGCAAGAAAGCTCAAGTGAAAGTGATGTCGATGATGAATCACTTGCACTCATGGTGAGGAAGACCACCAAGATGCTAAAGAAGCTTAACAAGAGTGGCATCAAGTTCGATGGCAAGAAAAAGAAATTCTTCACAAGTAGCAAGAGAAAGCCCATCTCGGAGATGGATTGCTACAATTGTGGTGAACTTGGCCACCTCGCTCATCAATGCCCTAGACCACCAAAAGACAAGTTCAAGAACAAGAACAAGGGCAAGAAGAATGATTCAAGTGATGAAGAAGATGAGAAGAAGAAGAACAAGCCATACAAGAGGAGGGATGGCAAGAAGAAGGAGTTCTACAAGAAGAAGAAGGGTGGAAAGGCTTATATTGTTGGTGATTGGCTCACCGACATTGAATCATCTTGTGGCTCCTCCGAAGATGAGAGCGATGATGAGAAAGAGAAGGTTGCCGCATTTGTGATGGGGCCATCATCTTCACCGACATCTTCACCACTACCTTCACCGCCTTCTTCACCATCATCGTCCACTACTCACCTATGCCTTATGGCCAAGGGTGAACGTAAGGTACAAAATCATGATAGTGATGATGATGATGATAGTGATAGTGATGATGAATTTGATGCACCTTCTTATGATGAACTTGTAAAATTGCTAAACAAATACACTAAAATCATAAGAAGGACAAGAAGTGAAAATGATGACCTTCAAAATGAAAATGAATCACTCTCATCTAAGCTTGAAAATGTTCAAAAGACTAGTGGTGAGCTTAGAGATCAAAATGAAATTATGTCTTCCACTCTCAAGGAGCTCAAAACTTCTAACAAAGAGCTTAAAGATCAACATGATAAACTTGAGAAGAAGCATGATGAGCTCATCACTAGCCATAGCTCTCTAAAAGACAAGTACACCACATTAAAAATTGACTATGATAGTCTTGTGGTTGCAAATGAACTTGCTCTTGAAACACATGATGCTACTAACCATGTTGTTAAGTGTGATATAGCTACCTCATGTGATGATTTGATCATTGAAAGCATTGAGCAAGGTTCTAGTAGCAAAGGCAAGAGTGTGGTTGAGTCATGCAACCATAATGATTATGCCAAGATCAAGTGTGAGAATGAGAAGCTTGCAAATGAGAACAAGAAGCTCAAAGGTTTGATGGCTCTTGAGAAGCAAACAACAAATGAGTCACTCATTGAAGAGAACAAGAAGCTCAAGCAAGAAAAAGAGCATCTCAAGACCGGCCTAAGCAAGTTCACAAGAGGCCAATATTTGCAAAGTGAGCTCCTCATGAACACCGTGATGAAGATGGATAGAAGTGGTATTGGGTACTTGGCAAATCAAGAGAAGAAAGCAAAAGCTCAACAACAAAGCAAATCAAAGCCCAAGCCTAAGAGATGTGTTGAGTGTGGTCAAGAAGGTCATTTTGCTCATGAATGCAAAACTCCACCACCACAACCCTTGCCCAAGCATGCTAGACCCTTTGCCTTCAATGCTCATTATATGCTAAGAAAAGATTCAAATGGAAAGATGAAAGTCATGTTTTTGGGTCCCCCAAACAAGAATAGGCCAAAGAAAATATGGGTTGCCAAGTCACTAGTTGAGAAAGTCAAGGGCCCCTCTCAAGTTTGGGTCCCTAAACAAAAAGCTTGATCTCTTGTGTGTAGGTGAACTACAAGACCGGTGGATCTCATTGGGTTATTGATAGTGGTTGCACTCAACATATGACCGGTGATCCTCGTATGTTCACCTCAATTGAAGAGAATGGGATATGTCAAGAGAAGATCACATTTGGAGATAATTCAAAGAGCAAAGTCAAGGGTATAGGCAAGATTGCAATATCAAATGATCACTCACTCTCAAATGTGCTCTATGTTGCTTCATTGAGTTTCAACTTGTTATCCGTTGGGCAACTTTGTGACCTTGGCTTCCAATGCTTGTTCACACCAAATGAAGTTGAAGTTTCAAAGATAGATGACAAGCAAGTAATATTCAAAGGCTTTAGATACAACAATCTTTATCTTGTTGACTTCACCTCCGAAGATGCAAATTTGATGACATGTTTGTTCACCAAGACCTCACTTGGTTGGCTTTGGCATAGGAGGCTTGCACATGTTGGAATGAGCACTCTCAACAAGCTATTGAAGAAAGAACTAGTAAGAGGATTGAAGGATGTGAAGTTTGAAAAGGACAAACCTTGTAGTGCATGTCAAGCCAGCAAACAAGTTGCAAACACTCATCCTACCAAGGCTTTCATGTCAACCTCAAGAGTGCTAGAACTTCTACACATGGATTTGTTTGGGCCTACAACATACAAGAGTTTGGGTGGTAATCTCTATTGTCTTGTGATAGTGGATGACTACTCAAGATACACATGGACCTTCTTCCTTCATGACAAATCCGAAGTGGCAAGTTGCTTCAAGAAGTTTGCAAAGAGAGCTCAAAATGAATTTGAAGTCAAGATAAAGAAGATTAGAAGTGACAATGGCAAAGAGTTTGACAACACCAACATAGAAGCTTATTGTGATGAAATTGGAATCAAGCATGAAGTTTCTTCAACCTACACTCCTCAACAAAATGGTGTAGTTGAGAGAAAGAACCGGACCTTGATCACCCTTGCAAGAACAATGCTAGATGAGTACAACACTCCCGAGAAGTTTTGGGCCGAGGCAATCAACACCGCATGCTATGCTTCAAATCGCCTCTTCCTCCAAAAGTTTCTTGGCAAGACCCCCTATGAGTTGCTTAATGGGAAGAAGCCGGACGTCTCATTCTTCCGGGTGTTTGGTTGCAAATGTTACATCTACAAGAAGCGTCAACACCTAGGGAAGTTTCAAAGACGTTGTGATATTGGTTTTCTTGTTGGTTACTCATCAAAGTCCAAAGCATATAGAGTATTTAACCATACCACCGGGTTGGTTGAAGAAACATATGATGTGGAATTTGATGAATCTAACGGCTCCCAAGGAGCAATTGAGAATTGTGATGATGTAGGTGATGAACCCTTGAGGGAGGCCATGAAGAACATGCCGGTGGGAGACATCAAGCCAAAAGATGATGAAGACGATGTGCAAATCATTGATCCACCATCTTCATCACGTGTGCCTCAAGATGATGACAAGAATGAGAGAGTTGAAAATGAAGATACTTATGTCTCTCATGAACAAGCCGAGGCACAAGCACAAGATGTTGATGCTCCCCATTCACCTCCTCAAGTGGTTGATAGAAGAAACTCACCTCTACTTCAAGCTCATCCACAAGAACTCATCATAGGGAGTCCTACTAAGGGAGTAATGACTCGATCTCAAAGCTAGCTTCTTTCGTTGAACATCACTCTTTTGTCTCTTGTGTTGAACCTAAGAATGTAGAAGAAGCTCTTCAAGATCCGGATTGGGTGAATGCCATGCATGAAGAATTGAACAACTTCACCCGCAATGAAGTATGGACACTTGAAGAGCATCCTAAAGGTGCAAGAGTCATTGGAACCAAGTGGGTGTTCCGAAACAAGCAAGATGACCAAGGCATAGTAGTGAGGAACAAGGCAAGACTAGTTGCAAAGGGGTTCTCTCAAGTGGAAGGCCTTGATTTTGGAGAGACCTTTGCACCCGTAGCAAGACTTGAAGCCATTCGTATCCTCCTTGCATATGCATCACATCATGATATGAAATTATATCAAATGGATGTGAAAAGTGCATTCTTAAATGGCTTTATTAATGAACTAGTCTATGTCAATCAACCTCCCGGGTTTGAAGACCCTAGATATCCTAATCATGTTTATAGGTTGTCCAAGGCGCTATATGGGCTCAAGCAAGCCCCTAGAGCGTGGTATGAGCGCCTCTGGGACTTCCTCATTGAGAAGGGCTTCACCATCGGGAAGGTCGACACCACACTATTCACCAAGAAGCTTAATGGGGAGATCTTCATTTGTCAAGTGTATGTTGATGATATCATCTTCGGGTCAACAAATGAAGATTATTGCAAGGAGTTTGGTGAATTGATGTCGAAGGAGTTCGAGATGTCAATGATTGGTGAGCTCACATTCTTCCTTGGTTTTCAAGTCAAGCAAATGAGAGAAGGGATTTTCATCTCTCAAGAAAAGTATACCAAGGATCTTCTCAAAAGATTCAAGATGGAAGAATGCAAGCCAATCAAGACCCCAATGCCATCAAATGGACATCTCGACCTAGATGAGGGAGGTAAATCGGTTGATCAAACTCTCTACCGTTCTATGATTGGTAGCTTGTTGTACCTTACCGCATCTAGGCCCGATATCATGTTTAGTGTGTGCATGTGTGCTCGCTTTCAAGCGTGCCCTAAAGAACCTCACTTGAGTGCCGTAAAAAGAATCCTAAGATATCTTAAGCACACCCCAAGTATTGGTTTATGGTATCCCAAAGGAGCTAGATTCCAACTAGTTGGCTATTCCGACTCGGATTATGCCGGTTGCAAAATTGATAGAAAAAGCACATCCGGAGGGTGCCATTTACTTGGGAGATCTTTAGTATCTTGGTCATCTAAAAAGCAAAATAGTGTGGCCTTGTCCACCGCCGAGGCGGAATACATTGCCGCGGGGGCTTGTTGTGCACAAATCTTATATATGAAACAAACCCTCCTAGACTATGGAGTTGTTCTTGAAAAGGTGCCACTTTTATGTGACAATGAAAGTGCCGTTAAAATTGCTAACAATCCGGTACAACACTCTCGCACCAAGCACATTGATATCCGCCATCACTTTCTAAGAGATCACGTTGCTAAAAATGACATATCACTAGAAGGTGTACGAAGTGAAAATCAATTAGCGGATATCTTCACTAAACCTTTGGACGAGACTACCTTTTGTAGGCTAAGAAGTGAACTTAATGTGCTTGATTCTAGTAACTTTAAAAAATGAGCGCGTGTTGTCCCTTGCATTGCATTGTATCATATGTCATATTTACTTTATCGCAATGCATTTAGGGCTTGGCTAACACGGTTACGATAACCCTCCTTCGGAGGAGTGAAGAAGCCTAACCGTGGATCAAACTTGACAAGCAATCTAGCTTTACTTTATTGTATTGCATTGCATATGCATGGTTGTTTGTTTGTCGTTCCTTTTCGGTTTAGCTTTGAGCAACCGCTGTGTTCGTCCATGAATAGAGAGAGCATTTGACGCTCCTTAAG